>JBBGZY010003066.1:2500-197500 GCA_037952925.1 Lithobates clamitans
AGTGTATTGTAGTCCTAGGGCCCCCCCCCTATACAAGTGTATTGTAGTCCTAGGGCCCCCCCCTATACAGGTGTATTGTAGTCCTAGGGCCCCCCCCCCTATACAGGTGTATTGTAGTCCTAGGCCCCCCCCCCCCCCTATACAGGTGTATTGTAGTCCTAGGCCCCCCCCCCCCCCTATACAGGTGTATTGTAGTCCTAGGGCCCCCCCCCTATACAAGTGTATTGTAGTCCTAGGGCCCCCCCCCTATACAGGTGTATTGTAGTCCTAGGGCCCCCCCCTATACAGGTGTATTGTAGTCCTAGGGCCCCCCCCCCTATACAGGTGTATTGTAGTCCTAGGGCCCCCCCCCCCTATACAGGTGTATTGTAGTCCTAGGGCCCCCCCTATACAGGTGTATTGTAGTCCTAGGGCCCCCCCTATACAGGTGTATTGTAGTCCTAGTGCCCCCCCCCCCATATACAGGTGTATTGTAGTCCTAGGGCCCCCCCCATATACAGGTGTATTGTAGTCCTAGGGCCCCCCCATATACAGGTGTATTGTAGTCCTAGGGCCCCCCATATACAGGTGTATTGTAGTCCTAGGGCCCCCCCCCGTATACAGGTGTATTGTAGTCCTAGCCCCCCCCGTATACAGGTGTATTGTAGTCCTAGGGCCCCCCCCTATACAGGTGTATGGTAGTCCTAGGGCCCCCCCCCATATACAAGTGTATTGTAGTCCTAGGGCCCCCCCCCTATACAGGTGTATTGTAGTCCTAGGGCCCCCCCCCCTATACAGGTGTATTGTAGTCCTAGGGCCCCCCCCCTATACAGGTGTATTGTAGTCCTAGGGCCCCCCCTATACAGGTGTATTGTAGTCCTAGGGCCCCCCCCATATACAGGTGTATTGTAGTCCTAGGGCCCCCCCCCCCGTATACAGGTGTATTGTAGTCCTAGCCCCCCCCCGTATACAGGTGTATTGTAGTCCTAGGGCCCCCCCTATACAGGTGTATTGTAGTCCTAGTGCCCCCCCCCCCATATACAGGTGTATTGTAGTCCTAGGGCCCCCCCCATATACAGGTGTATTGTAGTCCTAGGGCCCCCCCATATACAGGTGTATTGTAGTCCTAGGGCCCCCCCATATACAGGTGTATTGTAGTCCTAGGGCCCCCCCCCGTATACAGGTGTATTGTAGTCCTAGCCCCCCCCGTATACAGGTGTATTGTAGTCCTAGGGCCCCCCCCCTATACAGGTGTATGGTAGTCCTAGGGCCCCCCCCCATATACAAGTGTATTGTAGTCCTAGGGCCCCCCCCTATACAGGTGTATTGTAGTCCTAGGGCCCCCCCCCTATACAGGTGTATTGTAGTCCTAGGGCCCCCCCCCTATACAGGTGTATTGTAGTCCTAGGGCCCCCCCTATACAGGTGTATTGTAGTCCTAGGGCCCCCCCCCATATACAGGTGTATTGTAGTCCTAGGGCCCCCCCCCCCGTATACAGGTGTATTGTAGTCCTAGCCCCCCCGTATACAGGTGTATTGTAGTCCTAGGGCCCCCCCGTATACAGGTGTATTGTAGTCCTAGGGCCCCCCCTGTATACAGGTGTATTGTAGTCCTAGCCCCCCCCGTATACAGGTGTATTGTAGTCCTAGGGCCCCCCCCTATACAGGTGTATTGTAGTCCTAGGGCCCCCCCCTATACAGGTGTATTGTAGTCCTAGGGCCCCCCCTATACAGGTGTAATGTAGTCCTAGGGCCCCCCCCCATATACAGGTGTATTGTAGTCCTAGGGCCCCCCCCCATATACAGGTGTATTGTAGTCCTAGCCCCCCCGTATACAGGTGTATTGTAGTCCTAGGGCCCCCCCCCATATACAGGTGTATTGTAGTCCTAGCCCCCCCGTATACAGGTGTATTGTAGTCCTAGGGCCCCCCCCCCCATATACAGGTGTATTGTAGTCCTAGGGCCCCCCCCTATACAGGTGTATTGTAGTCCTAGGGCCCCCCCCCGTATACAGGTGTATTGTAGTCCTAGGGCCCCCCCCTATACAGGTGTAATGTAGTCCTAGGGCCCCCCCCCATATACAGGTGTATTGTAGTCCTAGCCCCCCCGTATACAGGTGTATTGTAGTCCTAGGGCCCCCCCCCCCATATACAGGTGTATTGTAGTCCTAGGGCCCCCCCCTATACAGGTGTATTGTAGTCCTAGGGCCCCCCCCCCGTATACAGGTGTATTGTAGTCCTAGGGCCCCCCCCTATACAGGTGTAATGTAGTCCTAGGGCCCCCCCCCATATACAGGTGTATTGTAGTCCTAGCCCCCCCCGTATACAGGTGTATTGTAGTCCTAGGGCCCCCCCCTATACAGGTGTATTGTAGTCCTAGGGCCCCCCCCTATACAGGTGTATTGTAGTCCTAGGGCCCCCCCCCATATACAGGTGTATTGTAGTCCTAGCCCCCCCCCCGTATACAGGTGTATTGTAGTCCTAGGTCCCCCCATATACAGGTGTATTGTAGTCCTAGGTCCCCCCCATATACAGGTGTATTGTAGTCCTAGGGCCCCCCCCTATACAGGTGTATTGTCTGGTATGAAGAGCCCATCCCCCCCTCGGTCAATGTGAAGCCTCCGCTGGAAGCTGTCCCGGTGACCTCTATGGGGGGGTCAGATATGGGGGGGGGGGGGCACACTGCTCAGGAGGGGGGGGGGGAATTATTACATATATAGGGGGAGGGGATTACACTGATTGGGGGTTTCTATGGAAATCTGACTGTATGGAGGGGGGAGGTCACCAGCTGAGGGGAATAGATTCCTCCTGGGGGGGGGTGACGTGTTGTAGTTGGGGTGACCCGGAATTGGGGGGGATAGGGAAGCAAAGTGACCCGGAATGGGGTGTCAGGGAAAGGTGACCCGGAATGGGGTGAGACTCACACTGGGGTGTTTGCGGGCATGGGAGAGCATAGTGCGGAACATGGCGGCGGCCTTCTCTTCTCAGCGCTGCGCTCAGATTCCTTCACTGCGGTACAATGTCACAGGAAGGCGGCGAGGACCCCTAATACGTCACCGGAGGGGTCCTGACCGGGGCTGTCCTCTGAGCGCCTGAACAGAGAGAGACACTCTGATACGCGCACACTTTCCTGACAGGCATTTCTCCGGGCAGGCCTCGCCCCGCGTACGTGACCCTCTTCTGAGAGACGCGCCTCTAGATAGACCACGCCCCGTACAAGTGACTGGCGGGGGGGCGGGCTCCCCTCTGGGCAGGCCCCGCCCCACACATGTGACTGCCCCTGGCAGGCCAGACCCGTGGACATGGACGCATGCGCAGTGCCGTCACGACTTAAAATGGGAGTTCGGTATAAGCGGACCTGTCATGGTGTAACATTGTGTGAATTTGGGATTACAATGCAGCCTATGAGGAGACCATAGTCACAGCACAATTATAATAAGGTGAGGTTGAAAAAAGACACAAGTCCAACCTCTGTGATGTGGTTTGGCGGGCAGCTTATCCGGCACCCTACGCCGTGCCATGGGACATTCTGCGGGATTCAGGGCCCGTCCTTCACTTCTGCAACCAATAATTCATTTACATTGGGGGTTTTAACCCCAAAAGCTCAGCACAGGCGTCAGGAGTAAGTAACACGCAGCGTAGGGGTCAGTAGCAACTAAAAGTTCAGTAGTATGAAGTGCATAGTTCAGGGGTCAATAGTATAAAAAGCCAAGTTTAGAAGAACGTCGGGTTCAGAGGTCAGTAATAACACACAGTGCAGGAAGGAACTCAGGGTGCAAAGGTCAGGAATATGTATGCAGAGTGCAGTACTATGTAACGGGTGCAGGAGTCAGTGGTGTGTAATGCACAGTGCAGAGGTAGGTAGTAAATAAAGCAGAACGCAGGGGTCAGTAGTGTGTAATGCACAGTGCAGAGGTAGGTAATAAAGCAGAACACAGGGGTCAGTAGTATGTAGTGCACAGTGCAGAGGTAGGTAATAAAGCAGAACACAGGGGTCAGTAGTATGTAGTGCAGAGGTAGGTAGTAAATAAAGCAGAACACAGGGGTCAGTAGTGTATAATGCAAAGTGCGGAGGTAAGTAATAAAGCAGAACGCAGGGGTCAGTAGTGTGTAATGTACAGTGCGGAGGTAGGTAATAAAGCAGAACGCAGGGGTCAGTAGTGTGTAATGTACAGTGCGGAGGTAGGTAATAAAGCAGAACGCAGGGGTCAGTAGTGTATAATGCACAGTGCGGAGGTAGGTAATAAAGCAGAACGCAGGGGTCAGTAGTGTGTAATGTACAGTGCGGAGGTAGGTAATAAAGCAGAACACAGGGGTCAGTAGTGTGTAATGCACAATGCAGAGGTAATAAATAAAGCAGAACGCAGGGGTCAGTAGTGTGTAATGCACAGTGCAGAGGTAGGTAGTAAATAAAGCAGAACACAGGGGTTAGTAGTATGTAATGAATAAAGCAGAATGCAGGAGTCAGTGGTGTATAATGCACAGTGCAGAGGTAGGTAGTAAATAAAGCAGAATGCAGGAGTCAGTGGTGTATAATGCACAGTGCAGAGGTAGGTAGTAAATAAAGCAGAACGCAGGGGTCAGTAGTAGTATGTAATGCACAGTGCAGAGGTAGGTAGTAAATAAAGCAGAACGCAGGGGTCAGTAGTATGTAATAAATAAAGCAGAACGCAGGAGTCAGTGGTGTGTAATGCACAGTGCAGAGGTAGGTAGTAAATAAAGTAGTGTAAAAAAAATGTAGCGCTATAACAAAATATAATACTAACACATATCAAAACTTAATAGTGTTCAAAAACTGGTGAATGTTGAAGTCCAACCAATACAATAAAGATGTGAAAAACTAGAATAATAGAAATGACTGAATTAATTTTGCCCCCCATGGCCACACCCGTAGTCTGTAAATAAAAATGATCTTGAAACCAAAAATAATTATATTTCGTGGCAAACCTGAGAAGGTCCATAATGAAATTTCGCTGTATCAGAGGAAGAGTGGGCACTATGAGAGGTAATATTCTACGGCGGCAAATCCTAGATCATGGGGGGTGCAAGTGTACAAGGCCGAGACGTCAGCCGTCACCAGAATCATACCTTCCTGATATTTGACAGATTCCAATAATCTAATAGTGTCCCCAGTATCTTTGATATATGAAGGAACTAGACGAACAATTGGTTGGAGGTGGTAATCAATGTATTTGCCTATCCTTGATGTCACAGAGTCCATCCCGCTGACTATAGGTCTGCCCGGGGGATCGACTGGGTCCTTATGTACCGTGGGCAGGTAATAAATAGCCGGGATACGTGGTACTAGAGGTATGAGAAAGCTGCTCTCTTTTTTGTGTAAAATTCCCAGAGAAGAATCCTCATTAACAAGCTGATGCTCTTTTGTAGATAGAAGTGGGGTCCGTATAAATACGAGGGCAAGGCTCATCGCTCTCCACATTGCTTTTATGTCTATGTGATCACTTTTTTAATTGATTTATACTGGTTGGTTTCAATAAACCTACTTTTCTGATCTGCACCATTGGAGCACTCCTTTTCTTTTCTTCCCCTTATTTTGGTTGGATGAGAGATGTTTGATGTTCCTATTGGATGTGTCACTTCTTCAGTTTGGTGGATACGGCTGAAGTTGTTCCAGCCAAGAGTAGATGCCTTCCGAGATCCGGGGTCCCTACCTTCACCTGGGAGAGCCACCCATCTGGATTTCTAAGCTTGTCTGACTCAGTTTCGCTGACATCCGGATCCACCTGCTCCGGTAAGAGTGTTCAATCTCTTTCACTTTAAGGATTCACTAGTGGTTGAATTACATGTTGGAAGATTTTTCACTTCACAGCTGGACTTTTTATCCATTTCACTTTTGGACTTTAATCACATTTCTATTATTCTAGTTTTTCACATCTTTATTGTATTGGTTGGACTTCAACATTCACCGATTTTTGAACACTATTAAGTTTTGATATATGTGTTAGTATTATATTTTGTTATAGCGCTACATTTTTTTTTACACTGCTTTATTTACTACCTACCTCTGCACTGTGCATTACACACCACTGACTACTGCGTTCTGCTTTATTTATTACATACTACTGACCCCTGGGTTCTGCTTTATTACCTACCTCTGCACTGTGCATTACATACTACTACTGACCCCTGCGTTCTGCTTTATTACCGACCCCTGCACTGTGCATCATTATTAACAAGTATTATCTGAATACTTGTCATATTCCTATGTAGCAGCTTTGTTGACTGCGTTTTTCACTGGGTTAGCACAGTTCTATTATAATTTTCACTTAGTAAATAAAGCAGAACGCAGGGGTCAGTAGTGTGTAATGCACAGTGCAGAGGTAGGTAGTAAAGCAGAATGCAGGGGTCAGTAGTATGTAATGCTCAGTGCAGAGGTAGGTAGTAAAGCAGAATGCAGGGGTCAGTAGTATGTAATGCTCAGTGCAGAGGTAGATAGTAAAGCAGAACACAGGGGTCAGTAGTGTGTAACAGAACTTTAAAGGTCAGTAGTAAGGCAGAGTACAAGGGTCAGTAGTATGTATGGAAAGTGCAGAGAGTCAGGTGTAGATAACACACAGACTTCTGCTCTCTCTCTCGCTCCAACTTCACATAACAAATCTCAGGCCTAACTCTTGTACATCATGGAAGGATGAGCCAGATCATGGAGAGCCGGTCCTGCTCGATGACACGCCACAGCGGCACCCGGTATTGGCCTGCCTGTCACTAACAGAGCTGATCCTGATGCCTGGAAGGGAGAGGGGGCACCTAGATGCATTTCAACCAAGATATTTGGGGGGCACACTTTGTCGCAGTAAGTATATGGAAATGTTACAGTCATTAAGATTTAGGAATAAAAGCATGTGGCATACTTCGTGTAAGACAGCCAACGGCTTCTAAGAACAGCAAAACTATTTTAATAGTAAAATTAATGAAATAAACAAGAATACTGGCCAGAAAAAAGGCAGACAGTGAAAATTGTAGTGTTTCCTTACATTAATGGTCAGTGGAGAAATGTCCCCTTACATTAATGGTCAGTAAAATGCTCCCCTACACTTGTGGTCAGAGAAGGGGCCCCTTAGATTAATGGGAGAAGGTAGCCAATGAAAAGAATGCTCCTTACATTGGAGGTCAGTGGGAAGAATGCTCCTTACATTGGAGGTCAGTGAGAAGAATGCTCCTTACATTGGTGATTAGTGGGAAGAATGCTCCTTACATTGGTGATCAGTGGGAAGAATGTTCCTTACATTGGTGATCAGTGAGAAGAATGCTCCTTACATTGGTGATCAGTGGGAAGAATGCTCCTTACATTGGTGGTCAGTGGGAAGAATGCTCCTTACATTGGTGGTCAGTGGGAAGAATGTTCCTTACATTGGTGATCAGTGAGAAGAATGTACCTTACATTGGTGGTCAGTGGGAAGAACGTCCCTTACATTGGAGGTCAGTGGGAAGAATGCTCCTTACATTGGTGATCAGTGAGAAGAATGTTCCTTACATTGGAGGTCAGTGGGAAGAATGTACCTTACATTGGTGGTCAGTGGGAAGAACGTCCCTTACATTGGAGGTCAGTGGGAAGAATGCTCCTTACATTGGTGATCAGTGAGAAGAATGTTCCTTACATTGGAGGTCAGTGGGAAGAATGTTCCTTACATTGGTGATCAGTGAGAAGAATGTTCCTTACATTGGAGGTCAGTGGGAAGAATGTCCCTTACATTGGTGATCAGTGAGAAGAATGTCCCTTACATTGGAGGTCAGTGGGAAGAATGCCCTCTTAACACATAGCTAAACAGATCACTGGTGTCAGTAGTAACTTCTGAGAGGCAGAAAATGGCAAACTTCTCAAGACACCGCTAGAAACCTCCCGAGGAACCTTGGTGTTCCACAGAATCCCAATTAAGAAAATGCTGATGTAGCTACTGAGCACCAACAAGCCTGTACAAGAGGGAAAAAAAACCCATACACCAGGAACAATACAATAAAGACAGACTCCAAAAATGCAAAATTTTATTATTTAAGCTCACTAGAAACAAAATGTATAAATTACAATATCAAACCAGTGTTTTATAAAATGTGCTGCAACAGGACATCACATTATGTAATAAAAATCACCTGTTTTCTGTAAAATGATGAACCCGATACTTAGAATAAGTCACTTGGAAATTATAGTGTTGTTTCGTGGAGCTGTAAGGTAATTATACATTTCATGAAGGCACTGCGGCAGCCATATTTAAAAGGGCACTTCTGTCTAGTGATGAAGTCACATCTTGTGGATGTTATGGGTGTATTTGTACAGAACTGCAGCTTGTATACAGCAATGTCTGTAAAGGACAGCTGTATATTTACCTATCGTACCCGCACTCCTTATCTGGTCTGTGCCAACCTTCTGCTTTCTCATCCCTGATGCTCACACACCTCTGTAGCACCTCCATTGCCTCCTTTTTAACAGTCTGTTCACCAAAACTCTCCCGCATCCGTGTAACGAGGCCCTATTGAATGGGCTGTATATGGAGACTGAAGATCCTCAGTTTATGAGGACTACATTGCAAAGATATGGCTCAAGATTATTTCACCAGAAAGGCTGTAAACAGCAGAGGAGGCAGCGGCAGCACTATGGCAGCAAGTACACAAGCTGGGGGTGATTTGGCACCTCAGGGTAACAATAGTTTAGGTAAGGAGGTAAAAAGAAAAAAGTTACAGCTGTCAGTCACAGTTTAATGCCTATTAATCCCAATGTCTGAACAGTGCCGGGTTTTTCCTGTTTTTTTTCCACAGGATGCAGCTTTTCTCTGATCAGAATGTACATTTCTGCAAACTCAGCACTTCACATGTTACATCAAAGTATAGGTTTGCATCACTACTTACTGAAAAAAAGGCACTAGAGATCAGAGAGGTCTATACAGTTCCATATATCTCAGCTGGCCATTTTTTTTATTGCAGCCAACTACACTGAGATCTGAGATAAATATTTGCTTGGTCTAGTGTTACAAAAATTTATATATATATATTTTTTTTTTAACCAAAGCAGCTATGATTAGATATCTCAAAAAAGCTCCCAAACATGAATTCAGGCCAGTCTCCCACAAGACCGGGTGCAAGACACCAACAGGAGCTCCTCCGCTGCCCCCTCACAGCACAAATCCAAAAGGAGGCAGAAGCTCTGCACTCAGATTCAAATACTGACAACCTTTATTGATCCAGCAAACCGAGTCTTGCCAAATGGCGGTAACACCACCGCCGCCATGTTTCCCCCACTAACCTGGAGTTATGCCAACCATAGAAGGGTTGTATCTCAGCCAGTTTAGTAGGGACCAGCCGAGACTCGATCCACCTTTGGGAAGGCTGGCTGTACTGAAGTCGTTCAATGGACAGATCAACCAAACAGTCAGATTTCTTTCTCTCTTTTTTTGTTTATGCTATAGCTGCCAGCAGTGATGATTGTGTTCTGCTGGCAAGGAAGACTCCCCACCAGAACACAATAGCAATGCGGGAGAGATCCTCCATCAACACAGACTGCGTTAAATGGGGGAATCAAACAAGTTTCTTTCCTGCCAACTGGGGAAAGGATAAAAAAAATTGCATAAAATATGGGCTGCTTAAAGCAGAGCTCCACCCAAAAAAGGGGAAGCTTCACTTATCTGCCTCCTCCCCCTTCCAATGCCACATGTGGCACCTTTTGCCTTTGGGGGGGGGGGGGGGCGCAGGTACCTGTTTTTCACCGCAGCGAACTCATCTAGAAGTTCAGCCCCCTCCTCCTTCCCCTGCAGCCAGCCCAATGAGACACCACATTAGGGAACGGCTGTGAAGCCACAAGGTTTTCTTTAATGGAGATGGCAGCAGGACCAGATAGCCAATTGAAATGATATATCTCAGGTGAAGACACCGCTGGATTCCTGGACAGGTAAGTGTCCTAATAAAAGTCAGCAGCTACAGTGTTTGTAGCTGCCGGCTTTTTTTTTTCTGCAGGAGCTCCTCTAAGTCATAAAGGAGGGAAAGGGGTTTACATGCACAATGTTGGCATTATTGATAATGCTAAAGAGAATAAGTATGTATCTATTGATTTAAACATTTCCCATCAGATATTTCTAACACAAATTCCACTTTAGCAAAAGCACTTCACCTGCTATACAACAGGACCATATTCCCCAATTGCATATTGGTGCTAAACCATCTTTCTCAGAGGAGGGGACGGACGGACGGACCGTACTTTGTCCGGATCAATAAAGATGGTCAGTGTTGAATCTCTCGGGAGTGAAGCCAGCTTCCTTTTTCCTTTAGATATGAGCTATGATTATAACTCTGCAACCAATCATATGTTGCCTTTTATAAGTCTTCTGTGGCAACAACAAAAATGGCATATTTATAAAAATTCTGCATCCAAAAAAAAATAAAAATCACATTAAAAGAAACCTTTTTTTTTTAAAAAAAAAAAACTTTGTCACTTTTTAAAGTAGTCATTATGCACTTTAAAGTCGGTTCTAATCCAAAACAGACCTTTAATTAGATTTGGTCCCACACTTGCCACAAGAGAAGCACGGTGTGATTTATATAAAAGTCCTGTAGTGTAATATATACATTAGTAGTGTAAAAGTTCAGATACAGTAGTCATGTAAGGCACTTTCGTAAATTTGATTCATTATCACACTAAAAAGGTTCCCCTTTAGTGTTTTAAATATTGCCAACAGGAAATCTGCTTTGTGCAAGGAATAGTGTTCTTAAAAGAAAAGGGGGGGGGGTGTCATGGACACAACACAGGTGTGAATGGTATCAACTATTACATATTAGATTTTTGGTCCCCGTGGCTTTCAGACCA
Organism: Lithobates clamitans; assembly: GCA_037952925.1. Classification (NCBI taxonomy): domain Eukaryota; kingdom Metazoa; phylum Chordata; class Amphibia; order Anura; family Ranidae; genus Lithobates; species Lithobates clamitans. Next base: position 13,285 of record JBBGZY010003066.1, read on the forward strand.
GCATACAAAAAAAATGTGTGTATAAAAAAAAAATAGAAATACTACCAGTAGGAATTAATCCAGTTTTTTTTTTAAAGGAATAAAATCAGTAGGAAGGTTTAAAAAACACTATTTACAAGGCCAGTGAAAAACAAAAAAATATATAAAAAATCAACCCTAAAGGCTCGTTCACATGTGCATTGCTCTCTGAAGAGTGATCCGATTCAGCGAGCGATTTGATAGGCAGTGAGGTGGTGTTGAACTGCCTCTTCACCATCTGCTTTAACCCCCTAAATCCCACACTAGCATGAGGCAACCGCATGCAGGGGAATTGCAGAACGGTCCCATTCACTTGAAAGCGACAGGGGGTACAATTCCTGTTGCAGCATGTGTACATACCCAGCTGCTGCCTCAGCAGCTAAAGAAGGTAGTGGTAAAACTGTGGCTCAAGCATGGGGGGGGGGGATGGGGATTGGGGACGGTTTATATCCTCCCAACCTCATGTGTGAACGAATCCTAAATCTCCAGCATTCGAATAGTCTCTTGTAACAAATAATTTTTTTCACTTTTAAACTATTTTACACTGAGTAAATCAAATCTATATTCACACAATTAAATAATAAAAAAAAAAAAAGTACAAAAAGAGAAAAAAAATACCCAGTCCAGGACAGAATGATTAAAGAAAAAAAAAAAATTTTAGGTCACTTGTCAAACTGAAGGGTTTGGTCCAATTTTTCAGTTCTGCCCTCAAACAATCAAACTCTCTCGACTCAAAGCTTCACCCTGAAAGACAAAAGATTACAACATATATATAGTTGGTTATTTAAAAAAAAAGAAAAAGCAATGGCTACTTTCTCTACGACAGGTTCTCTTCAAAAGAAGTGATCCTTTATTTACCATCTTATAATTTGACTCACCCTTTTCATCTTCTTCCCTCGAGAGGAGACCGATTCGGTTTCCGTATATGGAGGAGGTGGCGGTGGAAAATCGTCGTCGTCGTCATGGCGGTTCCTTCTGCCATCTGAGCGGGAAGAACTGGGAATGCTGTCTAGACCATCGCGGCTGCCAGCTCTCTGCTGCTTCTTGCGCAAAACCTCATCGAGGAACCGATCGTCGTACGCTGGGTCCTTGCGGTGGCGGCCCACATCTTGGAGGTCATCTCTGCTGCGGCTTCTTCTACCTCCATGGTAATCGTCACGAGGATCAGGAGAGCGCCCGTCCTTACCTCGGCCATATCCTCGACTGCTGTTGTCGTCGTCGGAATTGCGTCTTCCTCGGCTTCGGCCCTCGGGGGGAGACTCGCGGTAGTGTCGGTCTCGTCTGTCATATTCATCCAGGTCATCTACAGAGCGAGTGCGGCCGCGTCTCTCCATTGGTGGGGCATGACGGGGTCGATCATCGTAAGGCGGCTGACGAGGGATCGGAGGGCGGCGGTAATCGCTTCCCATGAGGCTTTCCTCCTCCATATCCCGGATGGTAGGCATGCCTTGGTCACGCAAACGATCCATACCGCTCCTCAGATTGTTCCTCTGATCATCCTCATGTAAAGAGCTCACTTCACTCATGACTGTAGCTGGAGGAAAAAAAAAAAAAAAAAAAAAATTAAAAAGGCATTTAGCAAATTAAACATTTTGCCACCTACTAGTTAAAAAAAAAAAAAAAAAAAAAAAAAACACCAAGACAGAAGTAGACTGAGGAGATCACATGGGTCTTCCCATTTGACTGGGTCCAGTAATTTGCCTCTCCCGTATACCTGCAAACCTGATCCTTTGGCAAAGGCTACAGCAATGCATGGAGGCGGAAGGGGAGCGTGTGGCTTGATAGGCATTATGAAGGTTAGGGTTAGGAAGGGGCATATTTTGGAAATATTCTGGAGAGAAGATGAACATACCATTTTCAAATCTACTGCCAGGTCCTGGTCTGGTTGGGTCGAAATTTGCCAGCTCCTTCTCCATGTAGTAAAGGACCCTCATGGAATCATCCTGTTGGTTGGCCTGTATGCGATAGCCACTGCGCACTGCAACATGGAAAAAAAAAAAAATCAATAACACACCAAAAAATAGACATTAGATTCCAAAGTTCCAAAACATAGCATCTATATCCAGACACTGGCCAATCAAGCTCTGCCATGTAAAATTGTAAGGAATCCACCATTATAGTTATAACAGACTATGTGGAGACAGAGGGAGAATATAGCAGCAATCTCTTTCATACCGAGACATGCAAGCAGAAAACAGAATAAAAAAAAAAAGTAATGCTGCAAAGCATCCAGTTGCTTCAGAAGGGTCGTTCCATCGAAATGGTGAGCAGACAGTAACCGGGTAACTCCACAAGCTATTAGTAAACCAGCCCAATTACATTTATATGACACTATGATGTATACTGTTATATACACATACTTGAGTTTGGCGCATCGTTGTCCCGAATCAGAGGGGCCTGGGAACTGTGTCCACCCACTAGAATAAGAGAATATCATATGATCATATTAATATCTTGGAAAATGTTAAAGTTATTGTGTTTTTTTTTTTTTTTTAAATCAAGCATGTTATATGTACCTGCTCTGTGTAGTGGTTTTGCACAGAGCAGCCCCGATCCTCATCTTCTCAGGTCCCCAGCAGAGCTCCTGTTTTTTTTTTTCCCTTAATGAGTGCCCCCATAGCAAGCCATTTGCTTGCTTGTTAATGACACCCACAGAACGGTGCGATATGCAAACTGTCAAATCGTGCAAAATTGGCTTGCATAAGTGAACACCCATGCGATCCAATTCCAGTGTGGAAAAAAAAAAAAAAAAAGGGTCCTGCACCATTTTGGTGCGAATGCAATTTCAGCCAGACATTTAAGGCTTACCTGTAGGTAAAGTGAATATCTGCTAAACGTACACCATTTAGGAGATATTCACCTGGATGCAGCCAGTGACATCACTGGCACATGGGCTCTGAAGGTCCGGCATACCTTGTAGGACCTTCAGAGCATGCGTGGGAGTGACGTCATCGCAGCTCCTGCCAATCACATAGCCGGAGCGCCCAAGCCCAGAAGAGAGACAATGGGAACATGTCCGCCCTCTCAGCGTTGACATCACAGCGTTGGATGGCTTTGTTCTAAGGTGAGCATTTCATAATGTGCTAGTATGCGATGCACACTAGCACATTATGCCACTGTCTTGCAGGTTTTGTAACATCCGCTTTAAATGCAACAGCGCTGAAAGCTGAAAACTGGCGTGGATAGGAAGGGGTGAAAGTGCCCGGTATTGAGGTGGTTAAGGTAAAAAAGAAAACCTTCCGCATTTATAACCACTTTAAAGTTACACTGATGCTGGAAGATTGTTTCACCAGAAATAAACAAAAATGATTACCAGAACTTGCAGCATCGAAGTCCATTCCGTACCCGTTGTACATGGGCTGCATTGGTCCCATCTGGATGACGGATCCGGGTGGCGGCACTTTCATCTGGCTGGAATGGGAGTACATGGAAGGCGCATACACACTGGGGGCATACATGCTAGGCACTCCGGCTGTCGCTGCCTTCCCTGCCTCATACACTAAGAAAAAAAAAAAAAAAAAAAGAAGAAGAGGGAGATTAGATTTATTCCATGCTTTGGTACAACTAATTCAATTTTCCATTCATGTTTATGATTAAAAAGGGAACTTCTCTTTATGCAATTATGGTCATTACTGAGCAATGCTGTGGCTTCTGGAAGATCATTTTTCTCTTAAATGGCAAGCATGTCACCCTGTGGGATGCTGCAAAATGTGCTCTCCCAAGACGAGTATCTGCTTCCTGCATTAGATGGGAGCCTCCCCTATGACAGTATGGCAGTACTGAAAAGCTCCATTCAAAGACCTGCTCCGGTTCTGTGGCCGTCACTGCTGACCTCCTAAAATATGCTCATTGACTGTTATACTAAAGAAAATTATTTAAGAAAAACCTCTGATGAGAATAAAGGTCTGGGGAACCCATGCCACATATGAAAATTTGCAAATGGCAAGTTTTTACTTCTGTATGGTCTGGTTATACCTCACATGCCCATAGAATCCATGGGGATACTTCCATTTGCAAATTGACTGTTATACTGACCTGCCCTGGCTGCAATACTTTCAGTTTTTGAACTTAAAAAATGAGAAGAAACCAAGGACAGGGAAGCAAGGAAGAAAAACCAAGGACAGGGAAGGAAGGAAGGAAGGAAGGAAAAAGAAAAAAGGAGAAAAAAAAAGGAAAAAAAAAAAAAAGAAGGATAAAGAAAAAATGAAAAGGATAAAGAAAAATGAAAGGGATAAAGAAAAATGAAAGGGATAAAGAAAAATGAAAGGGATAAAGAAAAATGAAAGGGATAAAGAAAAATGAAAGGGATAAAGAAAAAATGAAAAGGATAAAGAAAAAAAAAGGATAAAGAAAAAAAAAGGATAAAGAAAAAAAAAGGATAAAGAAAAAAAAAGGATAAAGAAAAAATGAAAAGGATAAAGAAAAAAAAAAGGATAAAGAAAAAAAAAGGATAAAGAAAAAAAAAGGATAAAGAAAAAATGAAAAGGATAAAGAAAAAATGAAAAGGATAAAGACAAAAAGAAATAGAAAAAAAGAAAAGGAAAAAAAAAAAAGAAAAGAAAAGGAAAAAAAAAAAAAAAAAAAAAGAAGAAAAGAAAGGGAAAAAGATGTTACCCTTGTTCAACAGCAAAACCCAGCTTCTTGAGCTCAGGCCGGTGCTCTGGCTGAAGTGTCTCCACAGTTGACAATCAGGAATGATAGGTTATTTTGGCTACTCGGAATCATTCAAAGTGTAAATCTTTATTCTCTACAGGGTTAAACACAAATGTAAGATGCTAATGCGTTACAGCTGAAATGCATTCGTACCTTACATTTGTGTTTTATCATGTAGCAGCGAATAGAGATTTACACTTTGTATGATACAGAGTAGCCAGTTGAAAATGGCTATTATTCCTGAAGGAAGGAGCAATACCTCTGCAGTGGGGCCCTCGAAGATATAAGGGCAGATGTTTGTTAAGACCAGGAAAAAGGGGGAAAAGACTAATAATTATCTTATTACTCACTCCTCCAGACAGCTGTGCTCTTAGATCCGAATTGCTGGTGCCCCCCCCATGTCCTCACTCTTCCAATATGCGCAACTCAACATTTGTTGAGGAAAAAAAAAAAAATATCCAAGTGATCTATGTGCAAGGATTTTTCACACATTTTGTTGCAAATTCCTACCCGATTCTGCTCTGAATAGCCTTTTATACCAATATAATGCTACTCTATCCAAATGTAATCAAATGATAATCGTACTAAATCCTAATATTACTGACTGCAGTTAAATGTTGGTGGTGAGATATTTCATTCCTATGTAAAAAAAAAAAATCTAGTGAACATAAACATCATAAACAATTAAAACTTGCAATCCTATGCGAAAGAATAGCCGTTTGGTTTGACCACCACAACTTTTGTCATACCGATTTTGAATAGGAGTGACTGGTTCATTATAATCAGCCGACACACTTTCAGCATTCTGCTGAGAAAAGTTGCACTATCTGCATCCTTTTAGAATTCTTAGGGAGCAGCTCACCAAAAATCTGATATTTAGCTTTTTGAGAACAAATGACATCAGAAGGAGCTATCAGAACCAGATGATATCTGGAACACAACTACTAACATGGCGCAGTAATGGAAGGGCAAATCTTACATGCTCTGGGGCAGCAGCACTTCTCAGGACAGCAGGGGCAGCTCACATAGCAGCAGCAGGTGTGTGGGCAGCACTGACACCAGCAGATGCCAATCATCAGGAAGAGGAAGAAGGCAGCAAGGATAATAAGCACGACAAACAGCCAATCTGAAAAACACAAAAGGCAGTAAAACAAGTTGAAAAACACACAGGAAACGTTTACCAAAAATAAAATGTCTTCACAGGGAAACACATAAGGAAATAAAAAGTGAATAAGTAAACCACTAAACAGCAAGAGCCTAAAGATACCCGTCCATGCCATGAGAGGGCCGATCTCCACCTATAAATGCCACTTGCTTGTCTGCAATGACAATCAACGGTTTCTGAGTTACCAACCCAGAGCAATTATTTCCTTTAGGAGTTTGGGATTTAAGGATTGTTTTTCTGGGTTAGAGACTCAAATGGGGATGATTTACTAAAACTGGAGTGTGAAAAATCTGATCCAGCTCTGCATAGAAACCCATCAGCCTCCAGGTTGTATTGCCAAAAGATTGAACAAGCTGAAGTTGATTGGCTACCGTGCATATCGGCACCAGATTCTGAGTTCTCCAGTTGTAGTAAATCTTCCCTCAGAAACAAACATGGGAGTAATATTTTTGGAAAGAGATCAGCATCAGCCACCCATATATTGTCCTTGAAAGAGTCTTGGCGCGCATTATTCAGTCCTTGCAGAAGGTTTATTAAGTTTAGGGGCGTGACAGGTTTACTTTAAAGGGTTCGTTTCCACAAAAAAAAAAAAAAAAAAAAAAAACAAACACTGAACTTAATTGCTATACACAACAAAAGGAAAGTACCCTCTGGGGATGGGACTATACCTACACTAAAAAAAGTACACTAGAAATATACATTTTTTTGTTTTATTAGTACAAAAAATTAGAAAACTAGAAGTGATATACATAGATCATAAAAATTGGGCATATATGAATAGGTGTCACTGAATTGTTTCAACATATATGTTATATGCCTAACTTTTATGATGTAGATCACTTCTAGTACTTGTTTTTTTTGTTTTAGTACCAATAAAACAACAATTTTTTATACTTATAAGCCCCATACACACTATCAGATTTTCTGCTGAGTTTTTCCTTCAGATTTACCAAAACCATGTAGTGCAAGGGCCTGTCTGATTGCATACACATTGAAACTCCTAAGGTTTGACCTCATATTATATGGTTTTGGTAAATCTGAAGGAAAAAAAAACTCAGCATACAATCTGATAGTGTGTGTGTGGGGCTTCAGACTGCTTTCACACTGAGGCGCTTTGCAGGCACCAAAGTGCTAAAAATAGCGCCTGCAAAGCACCCTGAAAGAGCCGCTCAATTCACCCCAATGTGAAAGCCCAGAGGGATTTCACACTGGAGCAGTACGCTTGCAGGACAGTCAAAAAAACTCCTGCATGCCGTATCTTTGGAGCGCTGTATTAGCGGTGTATTCACCGCACCTAAAGCACCCCTTCCCATTGAAAACAATGGGGCTGCGCTGCAAACCCGCCGGCAAAGCACCACTGAAGCGGCGCTTTCAACCCTTTTTTGGCCGCTAGCAGGGGTTAAAACCGCCCCGCTAGCGGCCGAATAGCGTCGCTAAAACGACAATAAATATAGCGCCAATTTACCGCCGGCGCCCATCCGCCTCAGTGTGAAAGTAGCCCCTCTCAGTGCCGTTATAGTCCCACCCCCAGGGGGTACACTCCATCTGTCTATACACAGGGATGATGGCACTCTACCCACAGTAACCAGATCCATTTATATTAAATTGCAATACAGGGCTCAGCTTGAGAGATTTGCCCTCATCTGTCCCAGTGACACTTTTTTTTTGTCAAAGAGAAGTGAAGGAAAATCAACAGGGAATGACAAAAAGCTGACAGGTTCTAGCATTTTTTTAAATTTTTTTTTGGGGGGGCGGCATTTCCATTAGAAGGTGCCCCAAACAGGAGATCTAATCCTTTCCTTCACCATCCAAAATTAAGAAAAAAAATGGCGAGAGAGATAGAGATGATAGAGATAGAGATGATAGAGATAGAGATAGAGATGATAGAGATAGAGATAGAGATGATAGAGATAGAGATGATAGAGATAGAGATAGAGATGATAGAGATAGAGATAGAGATGATAGAGATAGAGATAGAGATGATAGAGATAGAGATAGAGATGATAGAGATAGAGATAGAGATGATAGAGATAGAGATAGAGATGATAGAGATAGAGATAGAGATGATAGAGATAGAGATAGAGATGATAGAGATAGAGATAGAGATGATAGAGATAGAGATAGAGATGATAGAGATAGAGATAGAGATGATAGAGATAGAGATAGAGATGATAGAGATAGAGATAGAGATGATAGAGATAGAGATAGAGATAGAGATAGAGATAGAGATAGAGATAGAGATAGAGATAGAGATAGAGATAGAGATAGAGATAGAGATAGAGATAGAGATAGAGATAGAGATAGAGATAGAGATAGAGATAGAGATAGAGATAGAGATAGAGATAGAGATAGAGATAGAGATAGCCATTTTTTCCAAAATTATTATAAAAATAACACTAATACAGATAAAAAAAAATGTAAAACAATACAAATAATATTTTTATTTGTCTATTTTACATTTTTTTTTATCTGTATTAGTGTTATTTTTATAATATTAAATAAAATCAAAGCAATAACATTATACTGTAGATATCACTCTATATATCTCTAGGTAGGCTTTTATTTACAGAAGACACTCTCTGGGGTTAATTTACAGCAAGGGCATTTTCTATAGAACTTTGCATCTGAAAGTCAGCAGAGCTTCTCATTCACTAACAAAAAAGCTGGGTTTTATTTTCCATGCAGGTGATTGGGCATTCTTTGCAATGTGAAGCTTCCCCTCATTTACTAAGCTTTGGAGTAACAGCAAGATGCAGTCTATTCACCTTTAGTAAATCAATCCCTCTGTATGTCTCTTCTGTCAATGCTTCATACGGCACCATTTTATTTTTATTTTATCTGTGTACAATAAGCCACTCCTACACCCAGCTCAGTGTACATACCTGGCCAGGACAAAGCAACACCCTTGTGCATGTACGGACGTTACATCATCCCAGCCAACCAATATTGCTGAAGATTATAAACCCAGAAGACGACTTGGTGGAGATGAAAACACAAGGTGACAGGGGGGACCTTGGCCATTGTACTGCAAGAGAAAGGTGCCATAACATGCAAATATTCTCATCATACTTGCACATGATGGCCAAAGCTCCCGGGGGCTCCAACATTCCCTCACATTACCGTTCCTTTAAATGTCAGCTGCAGAACAAGCGCATCGTTTTTTCACATTAAGAAAAACGAGGACCTAAATGAATTCAGTCAGAAAGATTTGCTAGGAGCCCTCCAAAGCAAAAAAAAACAAACAAAAAAAAAACGGAAAGTGCGCCCTAAATACCAGCATGAGCGCAGTAGACTACACTGAGCGTACTGCACATCTACAATCAACCAAGCGGGTGACAAAATCTAAAACCACACCGGAAATAAGGAAACCAAAGCAGAACCGCACACCACTGCTACCAAATTGTTACAGAAGTAGTAAAAGTTGTATAAAAAACAACAACCATAATACAGAGTATCCGTTCTGCCTATATTATCAAGAGTTTTATATAAAAAGACACCTCTTGGCATTTACTGCAATGCTGTTGATTGTTCCAGGCAACCAGGAATGAAAAAAAAAAAAAAAAAATCAGAAGGCCAACCGCACTACCAAAAACACCTACAAGGCCAGAGGGGGTCTTCTACAATTGAGCCCAGCCTTGTGGGTTATGTATGACAGAGAAGGAGATCCCAGATGGGAATACGGCTTTGATTTACTAAAACTGGATAGTGCAAAATCTAGTGCAGCTCTGCATAGTAACCAATCAGCTTCCAGTTTTATTTTTTGTGTGTGTGTGTGTGTGAAAGCTTAATTGTAGAAGCTGAAGTTAGAAGCCGATTGGATACCACGCACAGCTGCACCAGATTTTTCACTCCCCCGTTTTAGCAAATCAGCCCCCCTGTTCTGGATTAATAAAGTTACCATAGTTTGAATTTCCTTGGTAGTGCAGCTGGTCTTTACATTTGGATTAGTGCACTCTGTGGGGGGTATAAGAGCCCCTGTGTGCGTTTAGCACACGATCGATCGTCCACGAGGATGACCCGATTCAGGGCTCGGGAGCAACGTGCCCTATATATTTTACCCAGGAATGAATACTTTTGTAAACAATTACAATTCAAATATTTTCAATGGTAATACTGTCAAAACTGCCTGGAGGGGGACTAAAAGTATTTAGCCAAAAAGGATTTTCTTTATTGTCCCATTATCACTGCAGACCCTAAAAAACACAAGTCAGTCCATTATTAAAAAGGCAGATTTTAACATTCACAGATCTGTTTGCCAACGCACAGAAATAGAGGAAATGCAATTTATTAAAAAAGCAGATTCTGAAGAAGTCATTTTTTTTTTTTTTTTTGAAAAAAGGACAAATTCAGTTTCTAAAGGCCCAATTCATGCGGGTGCATCAATCCATATGCCAGGGTAAAGGCTAGTCTTCGGCTATCCAAGATGCCCTGGTGTTCTGTGGTGGGTGGTGCAGGCGGCCTGTTCAAATCAATGACAGGCGAACAGCTGCATGGATCTCCGCACACATCCTGGGGTGCACAAATCAGAATAGTGCAGGAGATTTACTAAAAACACTGGAGCACTCAGAATCTGGTGCAGCTGTGCATGGTAACCAATCAGCTTCTAAATGCAGCTTGTTGAATTAAGCTTTGACAATAAAACCTGGAAGCCGATAGGCTTCTATGCAGAGCTGCACCAGATTTTGCACTCTCCAGTTTTATTAAAATCTCCCCAAGTCCGTATGCGCCCCGATCTGTGCATTGAACCGGCACGGATCTACACCACAGGATTCGCTTGGATATCTGTGCAGCTGGTTACATGTCATTGATCTCAACAGGCTGCCCGCTTACATTCCAGCATGGAACACCTGGTGCATCCTGGGCAGCTAAAGGTGGCCCCTTCATATGGACCCCGATGCAGAATCCCAACGCACACGTTTCTGGATAGTGGCTGTGTATGTAACAAGGCGCTGTAGCGACTATCGGCTGGAACCAAAGACAGTCAAGGCAGGAGAATGTCACCAGCGCACCATAGATCTATAATGCGGGTCCAAAGCTTTATTCAGAGATCATATTCTTACAGCAAAAGCAATGTTTCGGAGCCTAACAGGGCCCCCTTCATCAGGCATGTGACGACACATGCCTCCCGACAAAAGGGTCCTGCGAGGCTCCGAAATGTTGCTTTTGCTGTAAGAATATGATCGCTGAATAAAGTTTTGGACCCGCATTATAGATCTATGGTGCGCTGGTAATATTCTACTGCCTGCATACGGACTGGTACACCCACATGAATGAGGCCAAAAGGGTCCTATAAGGAATTTAACACTACTGATGGCATCAGCAAAGTAAGCAAAAAATTTACAATGGGGTTGATTTACTAAAGCTGGAGAGTGCAAAATCTGGTGCAGCTCTGCATAGAAACCAAAATCAGCTTCCAGTTTTTTTTGTCAAAGCTTAATTGAAAAAAGCTAAAGTTGCAGAGCTGCACCACATTTTGCACTCTCCAGTTTTAGTAAATCAAACCTAACGTATCAACTTTTGTTTTACTTGAATTAGGTATATTTGTCTAATCTGCATGCACATTAAATGATAAAAATTTCTATTTGCCAATTCACTTGTTTTTTTGTTTTTGTTTTTTTTTTTAGCAGCATTTCACTTGGTTTTTAAACCATGCAAATCCCTGTACTGCTTACACACAATGGCCTCCTAGAACTGTGGCAAACACATCTGGCAATGTTATTCTTGGCTCTTTTATATAAAACTGACTTGTGGGTATTTTAAATTTGCTGGGCAGGTAAAGCGGTTAGTAGGAGCTTCTTTTAGTGCTAATAAAAGGGGCAGATATTTATTGTATAAAAGGGGGGAGGGGTGAGGTAGCTGGTCATGGAACAGTTACCTTCCATGTTATCTATCTGAAAGTCTGGTAACAGCTCAGAGATCGCTGAGGTTTTACCTACGGGACAAAAGAAAGACATGTTACCAAACAGATTTGTGTAAAAAAAAAAAAAAAAAAAAAATCTAGTTATAAAAAAAAAGGGGGAACAAATGCATTAACTGGACAAATTATTTTTTTTTAAATCCCTGTGAATAAAAAAAAAAAAAAAAAAAAAAAAAAAAAAATTTACCTGAAAGGAAAAAAAAAGGCAGAAAATTAAAGTATAACTAAAAAAGGAAAAAACTTTTTTTTAGTTTTGGATAGAGTGGAGAGGGATTAGAACCCCGATCAGTTATTATTTCTGTCTGTGTCCCCATTAGGGAGATTTCCCCCTATTTGTCTGGTTTACCATTATCATTGAAAAGGCAAAGAAAACCCCCACAATTTGTGTCGTCCCCAGAAAAGGAGAGGGGAAATCTTCCAATGGGAATGCCAGTTCTGGTGACCTGGGGGTCCCCAAGGGATTCCCTTAAATTTACAGGGATTTCCTCTCACTTCCTGTTTGGCTATGGGACAGGAAGTGAAGGGAAATCTCCCCAATGGGACACAGATGGCAAAAAAATAAACTGACAACGGGCTACAACTCTCCCTTACTCTATCCAAAATGAGAAAGCCGTTTTGCCTACAGCTCTACTTTAAAAGATTCAACAGAGGGGGATATTTTTAAAAACGGTTTTCCATATCATAAGTGGGATTTATCAAGAAGATCCTCAAACCTGCTACATCTTACCAAAAGCACGAAACCTACAAACAGCAAAAAATAAATAATCACTTCACCTTTCTGAAAAGTAACCACTAGATGGCAGTGTTACTACATCAACTGAGACAAGTGAACTACAATCTCAAATATTACCGGTATTTAAAGAAAAAAGCACTTTACACATTTCGTACATTCACATCAGTCCCTGCCCTCAAGGAGCTTACAATCTAAGGTCTTTATTTCACATTCATACACATACTAAAAAAGGTAAAAAGCCAGAGCCTCCACTGAAGCAGGACAAGTTCACTTTGGGGATGATTTACTAAAAACAAAACAGGCTGTGTACTGTATATTACAAGTGCAGTTGCTCCAGAGCAGTGGTCTCCAAACTGTGGCCCGGGGGCCAAATGCGGCCCTTTACATGCTTTTATCCAGCCCTTGGGGTTATTTTTTATACTCTGACTCCAATGTTGAGGCATAATTCCCCCCACTGACACCAACAGAGGGGCACAATTCCTCATAAAGATACCAACTATAGGGCACAGCTCCTTCCAATGACATCAGACACATTTCCTCCCAGCGACACCAACAATGGGGCAGAATTATTCCCATCAAATGACACCAACAATGGGGCACAATTCCTCTCACTGACACCACAGATGGGGCATGGTTTACTCTAGAGCTGCGCAATTCTGGCTAAAATGAGAATCACAATATTTTTTGCTTAGAATAAAGATCGCGATTTTCACGGCGTAACATCTTTCAAATTATACAAAGAATTGGACTGACTTTACGGTTTCGTTTTTTTCTTAATTGGTGTATTTTTTCCCAAGAAATTGCGTTTCGAACATTTTATTCTCTAGAGTCTATGCTAAGAGATAGAGATAATAGAGATGATAGAGATAGAGATAGAGATAATAGAGATGATAGAGATAATAGAGATGATAGAGATAGAGATATATGATTTTTATTTTAATTAATAATGTTTGGGGGTTCCAGGTACTTTTCTAGCAAAAAAAATACCAATTTTAACTTTGTAAGAAACAAAACAAGTGTCAGAAAAAGGTTTAGTCTTTAAAGGAGGTTAAACTTCCCTCATCTACAAACTGACGTTCATTTCTTTGATCCAAGAACGAAAAAGTTAAAGTTTATAGTTATCTACCACCAGGACAATGTTGTGAAAAACTTGGCAGGCTGCCCCGGTTTTTTTCTTTTGACAGCAGAGAAGTCTCTACACTTTTTACATGAATGAATCTGCATAGAGATTGTGAAGGGGGGGGGGGGGTTGAATCGAGATCACGATTTAACGATCAATCATTCAGCTATAGTTTACTCCCACTGACACTGGAACATTCTCTACTTCCAATGGCCGCAGTCCGGCCCAGTTAAGGTCTGAACGACAGTAAATTGGCCCTTTGGTTAGAAAAAGTGTGAAGACCCATGCTCCGGAGCTTATTCAATGATCGAAAGTGCTGCTGACTTTCATCATCCAATCATGCGCAAGCAAAAATGCTTTTTTTTTGTTTTAATTTTCCTTGCATCCGATTGGGTATTCTTTACAAAAGAAAAGTTTTACCCAATTTACCAACTTCTGGAGCAACTGCACTTGCAGAGAGTGTACTATTTGCCTTTAGTAAAATTTACCCCTTGAGGTAGCTGCTCAAATTATCATAAGAAAGAGGATCTGTTGCTTGATGGAAGCGGACAACAAAAGGACAATTAGATAAAAAGTCTTGAAAAGTAAAATCTGCATTTTGTTGCTGGCCTCAATGATAAACCAGCTTGAAAAGGGCGGTATTAAATCACCATGTAAATAGTCAGTAAACACCTACATTACCAAATTAGTAATGTTATTAGGATGCCTGCCGGGAAAGGCATTAGTCACATGTTTGAATAAGATTCAAATAAAATCCACCCGACGGCAACGCCACCTATTTCACTTCCACCGGTATTCAGAAGGTTTGTAATGCACTGCAAAAACATTTTTTTGGGTATCAGCGTTTCTAAATTTATTGTGGTCACACACACAATATAAGTGTCTGGAAAAGTTGGCATCATATCTGAGCATGAGAGTGCAAGACAACTTTTTGTGGTGAGTGCGGCTCCATAAGAGTGGATCACAATTACGATCGGTGTGGTGGAAGAAAGTTTAATTACATAGGAAGATTGTTTTTTATTTCACACTTCTGACACACAATACTTTGCATGGACTTTTTTCATCATCTTTTCCATATAATATTGCAAGGACTGATGTCATCATCATTAATATCATTATTCAAATAATGTATTACTGTTCATCACTCATTCACTTTTCATTTTAATTTTTTATTATTGCATCATTATGTTTATGAGTGTATATGCTCTCATCACTGGAGTGTTAACTTACTTGAAATCATCACGGACACTTTATTTATTCATTGATGGGGTTTAGTATCACCAGCTGGTGATTTATTTTATTTTATTAGGTATCACTGTGTATTCATGTGAAACATAGCGCCACTATTTTTTAAATTTAAAATACTATTTTTATATTACTTTATACAAGTCGGTAGCTTTAGGTAACTTTTGGTCTTGCACAGGAGCGCAATGGTGGATTATCAAGTCTTGTTGCGCGGAACTTGATCACCGACTTTTCGGATTCTATGATAGACAGAACAGGGGTCCAATGCCAGCCCAGGAGACTGGACTTCCTACTACAGAGGCCGCTGAGTAAACAGGAGATTCTCGCTGTATGTAATATGACGGCGCTCGTCCCGCCCCCCCCTCCCCTCCTAGGCAGCCCAAATTGCAGTATCGGCGTATAATACGCACACACTATTTGCACCCCATTTTCAGGGTGAAAAAAAAAAAAAAAAAAAAAAAGAAGGGGCGTGTTATACGTCAAAAAATACAGTAAAGAAAAAAAAAAAAAAAAAAAAGGGGAGGGAAGGGATGTGTGACCCATTATTTAAGGGGAGGACATATTATGAAAGGTGGGAGTCACCAATTTTTTTTTGCATGTGGAGGATTTACAAAATTTGGATGCACATATTTGAGGAGGAAACAGTCGAAGAGACTTTAAATTAGATTAATATATAAAACAATATTTTGGCACAAGTCACTTTTTTATTTTTTAATGCAATCTATGGATTACTGTTTTTTTTGTTCAATTAATGCATAACAATGATCAAAAAAAAAATCTCACTTAATGACCAGATTCCGTTGCAATGACCAGGTCGTTAAACGAGGAGCCATAAGTAATCAATATTTTAAGCATTCTTAACTACTGTACTGTATTGTGGAAAAAAAAAAAAAAAGGAAGAAGAGGTCTAAAACACAAAACTCCAGCTCAATAACGTTTTAATTTGCATAAGTACAGAACACAAAATGAAAATTCTGTACTGTACGATACAATGATGTACAGCGCGCCATTTGGGTGGGGAGAGCTGGTCGCAAATCCGAGCAGTTGTTAAACAGGCAAGTCGTTAAAGCGAGGAGTATCTGTAGTAACAATACATTACCCCAATTTCAATCTACAAAAAACTCACAAGGAATTGTACACATTAACACATGTTGGGAGTTGTGTATATAAAAGGTTCACCGCAGGACACTTTTTACGTTGCTGGTGTGAGAATAATTATAACAGTGTGGGCAGCACACTATAAAGTGGTATCATTTAAAAAGAGGTCAGGATTGCGCAGAGAAAATTCAATGTTGTTTTCTTCTATTCTAAAAAAATAAAAATAAAAAAAAGGGGGGGGGATTATATTGGCTTTGTGTGCACCATAATTAGTCTGAGTATTTTTATACTAAAAATTTTACAGCACGATATCTGTGCAATTTTTAAACTACCCTCTTTTTATTCTACAGGTCCGCCGGAGTGCTTGTAGAGTGCAAAAGTAAAGGGGAGGTGCCACAGTTTGGACCTTCTGTGTTCTGAGGGCCGCCTGGGTAGCCTGGAGAGGAAATATTACAAACCAATGGCATGTACCCACACTTTACTGTTGAGCATGTTCAAATTATATTTAGTTTAAGAAATAAAAACATTTTATTGTTTTTATGAAAGATGATGATGGGTACAACCGCCACAGATAACTGCCATACATGGTACAAGGTGTTACACGCAAGTTCGGGTTTGTACTTTGCATAAGGAAATCTGTGCTTATAGAACATGGTAACATTATCATTGCAGATCGCCTGGTAGCCAGTTATTGTCAGAAAATGAAACCGGACGGGTGACAGGAGTCCGGTGAGCAGGTAGGGAAATAAGGAAGGAAAGGGGAAGGGGTGTGCATGGTGCAGCAGGTCATAAGACCGCTAAAATTTTAGTAAGCTCAGGAAAAGTAGCGATTCTCCCAGGTGGACATAAGGCCCCTTTTACACTGGGGCTGTCCGTGCGTTCGCCGTAAAGCTCCGCTAGTTTTAGCTGCGCTTTACCGCTGTTTAAGCTGCGCTTTTCAGCCGCTAGCAGGGCACTTTTAACCCCAAAAAAAGAGGTTAAAAACTCCTGTGTTGTGGCGCTTCGGATGCGCTGCCCATTCATTGCAATGGGCAGGGACGTTTTGGGAGTGCTGTGTAACCGCCCCAAAGATGCCGCTTGCAGGACTTTTTCTAATGTCCCACAAGCACACCGCCTGGGTGTGAAAGCACCCACATTGCAATGAATTGGAGGCAGTTTTCAGGTGTTTTACAGGCGCTATTCTAGCGCTAAAACGCCAGAAAACTGCCTCAGTGTGAAAGGGGTCTAAGAGTAGGAGAAGTTAAAGTCTATGGCCCATTCGATTCATTGGAGGCAAGAGTCTTAAAGGCAGATGTATCCATGAAGGGAACTCTGGGGCGCATTATATTGGTCTTGGTCATCGTAGAAGTAGGGCTAACAAATTATCCATCCTCATTGACCCAGTCATTTATATGTGGGACGGTGGGAGATCTTTCATACCTGGGGATTATAGTTCGCATAGTGACAATGAAAAAAGCAGAGAAGGGTTTTGGCGACCATGGAATAAGGTTCAGAAGGGATGGTCAATAGTGCTAAATGAGGAGAGAGCGTTGGATATTGTTACTCCCATAACCTGCTGCTAAATGTCGAATATTGTGCCCCATAGAGGATACACGAGTGGGCACTAGGGATCGACCGATTATCAGTGGGGCTGATATTCACTTTTTTTGGAAGTATTGGGCACAAACGTACCCGATATTACTTCAAGGGGTAATACCGGGGTGATGCCTCCTTCCAGTTCTGCCAGTTATCTCCCTGAGCCTGTCAGTCACACTTCGGCACTCTAAAAAGGGCAGATGCGTTAAATTAAAGTGGTTGTAAACCTGAGACATGAACAAAGCACATCCCTCTATAGTGTGCACTTGTCTCAGCCCAGTGTCGTTTCTGTCTGCTGCCTCATTTCTCTGCTATCTGCATGAGTCACTTCTGACAGGTTTTCCTGACACCAAGAGATAAATGGTGACAGGTGAGGGATCTCCAGCCCATTGACCGCCTCAGCCCTGTTCCTGTGTGAAGTGGGGGGGGGGGGGATCTCTCTTCCTTCCAATCAGCTTTAAGATCTCTCCTCACTGAGCTTTGCAGTATGTTACTTCAGCTCCCCCCCCCCCCCTTTTTTAGAACTCTGACAAGCTTTAAAAGCTCAGCACTTTGAATGGGTGTAGAGAAAAGACTCCAGATAAACAGGTACAACTTATGTAGGAGGATTTGTTTCATCTCTGTAGCAACCGAGACCAGTCACTTCACTGGGTATACAACCACTTTAACCCCTGTGTCTGTCAGCTCCCTCACTGATCTTACCCGCCTGCCTGTCACCAACGTTGTGACCCTCTGCTGATCTGCAGACATTTCTTCATTATACTCTATCATGAGAAGTTGTACCCATTATTCATAGCACCAGGTGTTTTCTGTATGCTTACATACCTACAGACATTCCCAGTCCAGTGTTTTTCACCTAAGGTTTGCTGCTTTAGTCAAAGTATTTTTTACTATACAATAAACTTTGATTCGGCCCTCCACAACAGTCACATGTTCTCATGCAGCCCCTTGGAAAAATTAATTGCCCACCCTCTGTTCTATGCAGACACCAGGCAATCCAGGGACATGGCCACCCACACACCTCAAGCACACAGCAAGTGATTGACAACCTCAGCTAAGCTATGCAGGTTTTCCTGATAGACTGTCCATTCAGGTCTCAGATTAGCGATATGATGTGCAATCTCTGACATCAGATCCCACCCCCACCCCCCCGGAGCCGGGAAATGCTGTCTAAATTCTGCACTTTGGCTCTGGAGAAGAAATGGCTGCAGATAAACAGGTGCAGCTTATGTAGGAGGATTGGTTTCATCTCTGTGTATCACCTGAGGCCAGTCACTTCATTGGGTATACTGTAAGGGTTTACTATCACTTAAAATGTCACTTTATAAAACTCGTTCTGTAAAGCAGAACATTCTTCAATTCTCTTTCAAGGCTTCCGGGGGCGGTTTATGTTCTGTATGCTCTACTCCCAGAATAGAATATTTCTGAAAACATCGCGATAGTCTTACCCAATACCAGCAGTTCAGCGTAAGCCTCGTTATTCCCCGACAAATCCTGAGCAGAGAACACGGTGCAATAGTAAACGCCGCCGTCTCCCCATGCTGTCTGTTCAATGCTGAGATCTGCATCTGAAAATGAACAACAAGATTACTGGAAGCTCACAAAAGTTAAAAGCTGAAAAGTTAAATGCACAGTTGAAATCCATACAGTATATCAGAATGGTTTTACCTCCCAAAGGGGTATGTATTTGTATCCATCCAGTTCTGAGATTTACACAGAACACCACAGCTGATTTTTTTTCTGCTGCAATTGAAGATGAATTCCAGGCATGGTACCAATGCAACAATGTATATACAGGGTACCATGGTAGAAAAATAGCCGGAAACCCAAAAGCTTCTTCTTGCAAATGTATTTAACACAACAGCAATGTACAATCCAGCATAATTGCTAACGCGTTTCGATCAAAGCCTTCCTCATAGCTGCTATGAGGAAGGCTTTGACAAAACGCGTTAGCAATTATGCTGGATTGTACATTGCTGTTGTGCTAAATACATTTGAAAGAAGAAGCTTTTGGGTTGCCGGCTATTTTTTCCACTATGGACTTTCAGTAAACTACACAGCCAGGGCAACAACTCCGCTCACTAATTCTCAATATAGCAGTAGAGCTTGGGCGAGTATCCCTTTGTACCACAATGTATATACCATACCTGGCCAATACCTCTAGAAACTGCGAACCTCTGTAGTAGACACCGCCAACTCCAGTGATCTCAACTTGCTTCCGGGTCCATTCTGAACACAGGTCGGTCAGTCTCTCAGTATGAGAGCCAGAGAATGCTTTGCATTTTGTGAATGAATGCAAAGTGTTCTCTGATTGGAGGAGGTGGGGCAGTGACTTCATACTTCCCGGCTCATCAACCCCAGTCCTCAGGGCCCACTAACAGGCCAGGTTTTATGTATTACCTTTGGGAGATGCAGACTAGAATACTGCAATCACTGAGCAGCAAATGATATCACCTGGGATGTATTTCAGTTATCTTGTAAACCTGGCCTGTTAGTGGGCCCTGAGGACAGGAGTTAATGACCACTGCTCTAATTGGATGAGCTGGAAAGTATGAAGTCACTGCCCCACCTCCTCCAATCAGAGAACGCTTGGCATTCATTCATATAATGCAAAGCATTCTCTGAATGGCTCCCATGCTGGGAGGCCGACCTCCTGGGTTCACGATGCATCAGGTCGGCCCACTTAGCATAAGACCCGGAAGCAAGTGGAGATCACTGTAATAGCAATGTCTGCTTCAGTGATTTCCAACTTCTAGGGGCATCGGCCAGATATGGTATAGAACACAGTTACAGTGGTCCAAGTTGGACCAATGTAACTATGTAAAATTATACCATGCCTGGAATTCATCTTTAGATTGAATCTTCAACCCCCCCCCTCCTCTTTATTTATCCCCTGCTTACCTGGTTGCAGGTCCTGCATATTAAAAAGCGGAGTTCCACCCAGAAATGGAACTTCCACGGATTGGATTCCTCCCCCCCTCCGGTGCCACATTTGGCACCTTTCAGAGGGGAGCGGATACCTGTCAAATCCAGGTATCTTCTCCCACTTCCGGGGGAAAGATCGCCGCAAAGTGCGGCGAACTACCCAATGTCCGCCCCCTCCTCCTTCCCCACCGCTGTCTTCTGGAGGACCACAGGTACCAGAGGACATCAGGGACCATTCAGAAAGCACAGCGCGACTCGAGCATGCGCAGTAGGCTTCACTTTCTGATTCCCTTAGTAAGGATGCCAGCGCCTGCACCCGGAGCCGAGGCGTTCCGGTTGTGGACAGCCTGCCTGGTAATTTTGACATTTATATCTTTTGTGGCCCCCAATAAATCCCGAGCGCCACAAAAGATTTATATGCTGGCTGCCTTGGAGGGGACCAGGAGTGGACGGGACGAGTGCCGTACATACAGGAGTATTTCCTGTTTACACGGCAGCCTGTGTATAAGGAAGTTCCGTCAACTGCGCTGCCATTGGACGACTATTGAAGAGGCCGCCGAGAAAACAGCAGTTTCTCCTGTATGTCTGTTGGTGCTCGTCCCGCCCCCCTCCCTGTATCCTCCAAGGCTGCAGATGGGCATGAATCAGGCTGCATGCATGGCACTCACCCTTATTTTGCTTCACAGTTCTTTATTTAAAGTGTAAGATTTTTTTCCCTGAAACTTCCTTTTTAAAGTGAAGGTGCGTGTAATAAGCCGATCAATACGGTATATCCAAATAACACGCCCGAGCTCATCTCTTCACCAGACACAAAGGCAAGAGAATTCTTGTTGGGCAGTGTATTGGTGCTCGGACGATCACACTTAGACTGAATTTTAATGGTTTAAAGAACGTCAGGCAAAATGGTCGGCCCTCACGCATGTTCACTTCATCAAATCTGGACCTCTTTGAAAAAAAGTTTGGACACCCCTGCTGTACAGGGTTTACAGGTGGCTGATACCAGCTCGAATTCAGGTGCTTACACTGCTTTATAATGCATGAATTAATACAGAGCTACATTAATCTGTTTCTTTTATATCTTCCTTAAATTGTTCCATTTAGAATTTCTATCCAAATTTTGCTACATAACCCCAACAAAAGCTAAACAAAGCCCAGAAATAAAAAAAAAGTCACCTACTGTTGTTAATAGTGATTTTACGTCCCTGGTAGAAGTCGCCCAGAGTGACCGAGTTGCCTTGTTTGGTGGCCACAATGCGGACTGTACGGGAGCTATCCTGGCACTCCACGTACGGATTGTACCCGGGGTTGGAGGCCTGGAGCTGACTATTGATCTGGGTGTCCTGGCTGGTCGGGTTGAAAGCATCAGCAATGCGATCCCTGCAGAAGGATTTGTACTTCCAGGTTACGATGGGAGGCTGCTGAGACGAGGTCTGGTAAGTGCACTGCAGAGTGACCGGCTGGAATAAGACCACCACATTGAAAGGATTCTTCACAGTCACTGTCATTCCACTGATGCATCCTACGGGACAGAAAATTACAACACTTATCAAAGGCGGAAAATGAAAAAAAAAAAAAAAAAAAAAAAACTGTACAGTTTATAAAATATAAAAAGGAGGAGACACATATAGAAGGAGATAGGAAGCAAGAGGAGATCTCCCAAAGTGAAGCTACAGGATACATCTGAAGCCGAGACAGTTGACCACATCAAGAGGATTATCCATCAACACCTTTGCCAATGAAAATGGGAGATTTCCTCTCAATTTCTGGCCCATTTAGAATATGCACCCAGACAAAATTTAAACCTGAACCTACACCCCCTGGCAGCCATTCTCAACTGTGGTTCCTGCGTCCAGAATACACAAGTGGTCCTCTGACCTGTAGCAGATTGACCTCCCATTTGATGGGGCTACATAGTTCCGGGGTCAGCGCTACGTGGCAGAGTCCGCTGCCTTTACTTAATGAAAAGGTGGCATTCTGATCAGCGTTGTAAGGTGGGGGGGGGGGGGGGGGCAATCTTCTCAGCAATGCGAGGCATTCTATCCACTAACCACGAAAATAAGGGACACTTTTCCCCACTGACCAGGAATCATTTTTAGCAGCAAGCATTCAAAAGTTGAGGGTTCCTCTTGGGTAAAAATATTGGAAAAGGCCGCCTTATAGTGATTAAGAGAGAACAGTGAGCTGAGATATAAAATAAAAAACGAAGGAATGTGGAATACTTATCTTAGTTGACATCCAGTGCGGCTTTATACAGTAAAACAACAGATAATCCCAACAACCAGAAAGAAAAGCAGACAGTAAAAATTGTAGTGTCCCCTTACATTCGTATGTAGTGGAAGTGGTGATCAGTGAGAAGAATGCTCCTTACATTGGTGATCAGTGAGAAGAATGTCCCTTACATTGGAGGTCAGTGGGAAGAATGTCCCTTACATTGGTGATCAGTGAGAAGAATGTTCCTTACATTGGTGGTCAGTGAGAAGAATGTCCCTTACATTGGTGATCAGTGAGAAGAATGTTCCTTACATTGGTGGTCAGTGAGAAGAATGTCCCTTACATTGGTGATCAGTGAGAAGAATGCTCCTTACATTGGTGATCAGTGGGAAGAATGTTCCTTACATTGGTGATCAGTGAGAAGAATGTCCCTTACATTGGTGATCAGTGAGAAGAATGTTCCTTACATTGGTGATCATCAGTGGAAAGAATGTTCCTTCCATTGGTGATCAGTGAGAAGAATGTTCCTTCCATTGGTGATCGGTGGGAAGAATGTTCCTTACATTGGTGGTCAGTGGGAAGAATGTTCCTTACATTGGTGATCAGTGGGAAGAATGTCCCTTACATTGGTGATCAGTGAGAAGAATGTTCCTTACATTGGTGATCAGTGGGAAGAATGTTCCTTACATTGGTGATCAGTGAGAAGAATGTTCCTTACATTGGTGATCATCAGTGGAAAGAATGTTCCTTCCATTGGTGATCAGTGAGAAATGTTCCTTCCATTGGTGATCAGTGAGAAGAATGTTCCTTCCATTGGTGATCAGTGGGAAGAATGCTCCTTACATTGGTGATCAGTGAGAAGAATGTCCCTTACATTGGTGATCAGTGAGAAGAATGTTCCTTCCATTGGTGATCAGTGGGAAGAATGTTCCTTACATTGGAGGTCAGTGGAAGAATGTTCCTTACATTGGTGATCAGTGAGAAGAATGTTCCTTACATTGGTGATCAGTGAGAAGAATGTTCCTTACATTGGTGATCAGCGGGACCAATGCAAGTCAGAAACTGATCACTGCTGAAGAAACCTCTGGCAGTCTCTTGAGGAACCTCTCATTTTTCACATCAACTTAGTTGTAAAAAGACTGGATCACTTCTATTAAGCACTATAGTTGCAATACAGAAGAGCTGTCAGCGGGTGGCACTGTAGCTCAGGTGATTCCAGGAAGGCGGGGGACCCCAGGTGTCATATTGTTGTTGCACTCTCTAGTCTCTCTCTCTCTGAGCTCATATCCTGCCCTCCTGAAGAGTTCTTATTCACCAGAGAAAGGCGGCAGCCCCCCCCCCCCCCCCTCCCTCCCTCCCCCCAGCACTCCCCTCCCCCTGGGCCATACTCAGTGCTGAGCAAAACTCCCCCTCCAATACCGAAACAAACAGGCAGGAGAGTCACCAGCAACACATCCAGCAAAATACCTGCCAGGGGCGATACAATAAGTAATAAGAGGATGTGATAAAGATTTTACATGTTTACACAGCGAGACCTACTGAAAATTACTGGACAGGCCGCAAACTTTCGAAACATTGTATCTGGATTATAACAAGGAGGACACACTGTACATGTCACAATTACATGTTACTTTGTTGCAACATTATATATGAAATCTCACATTATAATTCTGCTCACAAAGTTTTATTTTACACATCCAATCCAAGTACAGCTAGAGGCCAAACAGCCCCCATACACACTATTAGATTTTCTGCAGATTTTTGTCGTCAGATTTACCAAAACCAAATAATAATATGGAGGTCAAGCGTTTTAATCTGTATGCAATCAGGCAGACCCTTGCACTACATGGTTTTAGTAAATCTGAAGAAAAAAAAAAAAAAAAAATCGGCAGAAAATCGAATAGTGTGTATGGGGGGGTCTAAGGCTTCGGTCACACTGAATCTGACTTTGAAATCATATGACTTCACATGAAGTTGCACAATTTCAGGTGTGACTTCACGCACAGAATCTACACAAGTCGCACCTGAACTTGCAAAAAGTAGCGCAGGAACTACTTTTAAAAATCGGTGAGACTCCGATGGATTTGCACCTATTCCACCACTTCCATGCGGACAACAGGGTTGCGACTCGTCATGCGATTCGAACACTAACCCTAAGCAAATATGTAAAAAACCTCTACGTTTGGGGTGCGTCTCGTCATGCGACGGATGTCCAAAGTCACATGACAAATCGCTTAAGTGGACACCATGAAAGCCGTCCACTGGCATTTTCAGGAGACTGGCGGCAGCGTAAGATCACGAGACTCGGACATAAAATCTGCCTTTGATTAAAGTCCTCCCCAATTAGAGGGAATTTTGCAGCACACGGCCAGGCAATGCACAGACCACACAACAACAATGTGGTCACACGACTACCAACGTCCTACTCAGTCACCAGCCGTGGTTGGAGCAATCGGATCCTTAGACTGTGTGCCGTGTATGTGTAACAGACACAGGGGGGGGGGAGACAAGACTGACATGCATGGAACACCTGTGCATCCCCCCCATGTGGGTGAACACGCCCCTCACACGGGCGTACACCTGTAGTACACTGGGATGAACAAGGCTTTAGGAACATTACTTCTCTCCTGCCTGAGTACCAATGGTGACCGAAGGAAGTCAGGGGAGATTTCTACAACTTGTATGCAAGCAAAGTGAAGAAAGGGTACAGCGAGTCTCCAATATTTATTGCTTCCGGTGCCCCCCCTCGCTTCCCGTGTCTGCGGTGTCACCCCCCCCCTCGCTTCCCGTGTCTGCGGTGTCACCCCCCCCCTCGCTTCCCGTGTCTGCGGTGTCACCCCCCCTCGCTTCCCGTGTCTGCGGTGTCACACACCCCCCTCGCTTCCCGTGTCTGCGGTGTCACACACCCCCCTCGCTTCCCGTGTCTGCGGTGTCACCCCCCCTCGCTTCCCGTGTCTGCGGTGTCACACACCCCCCTCGCTTCCCGTGTCTGCGGTGTCACCCCCCCTCTCGCTTCCCGTGTCTGCGGTGTCACCCCCCCCCCTCGCTTCCCGTGTCTGCGGTGTCACCCCCCCCTCGCTTCCCGTGTCTGCGGTGTCACCCCCCCTCGCTTCCCGTGTCTGCGGTGTCACACACCCCCCTCGCTTCCCGTGTCTGCGGTGTCACACACCCCCCTCGCTTCCCGTGTCTGCGGTGTCACACACCCCCCTCGCTTCCCGTGTCTGCGGTGTCACACACCCCCCTCGCTTCCCGTGTCTGCGGTGTCACACACCCCCCTCGCTTCCCGTGTCTGCGGTGTCACACACCCCCCTCGCTTCCCGTGTCTGCGGTGTCACACACCCCCCTCGCTTCCCGTGTCTGCGGTGTCACACACCCCCTCGCTTCCCGTGTCTGCGGTGTCACACACCCCCCTCGCTTCCCGTGTCTGCGGTGTCACACACCCCCCTCGCTTCCCGTGTCTGCGGTGTCACCCCCCCTCTCGCTTCCCGTGTCTGCGGTGTCACCCCCCCTCTCGCTTCCCGTGTCTGCGGTGTCACCCCCCTCTCGCTTCCCGTGTCTGCGGTGTCACCCCCCTCCCTTCCCGCGTCTGCGGTGTCACCCCCCCTCTCGCTTCCCGTGTCTGCGGTTCACCCCCCCTCTCGCTTCCCGTGTCTGCGGTGTCACCCCCCTCTCGCTTCCCGTGTCTGCGGTGTCACCCCCCCTCTCGCTTCCCGTGTCTGCGGTGTCACCCCCCCTCTCGCTTCCCGTGTCTGCGGTGTCACCCCCCCTCGCTTCCCGTGTCTGCGGTGTCACCCCCCCTCGCTTCCCGTGTCTGCGGTGTCACCCCCCCTCGCTTCCTGTGTCTGCGGTGTCACCCCCCCTCTCGCTTCCTGTGTCTGCGGTGCGCCCCCCTCACTTCCCGTGTCTGCGGTGTCACACCTCCCCTCGCTTCCCGTGTCTACGGTGTCACCCCCCCTCACTTCCTGTGTCTTGAGGGGGGGTTGTCACTAGGGATGACCAGGGAGGGGGGGCCCCGTAAGCATAAGGAGGAGGGGGCCCCGTAAGCATAAGGAGGAGGGGGCCCCGTAAGCATAAGGAGGGGGGCCCCGTAAGCATAAGGAGGAGGGGGCCCCGTAAGCATAAGGAGGAGGGGCCCCGTAAGCATAAGGAGGAGGGGCCCCGTAAGCATAAGGAGGAGGGGGCCCCTGTAAGCATAAGGAGGAGGGGGCCCCGTAAGCATAAGGAGGAGGGGGCCCGTAAGCATAAGGGAGGAGGGGGCCCCGTAAGCATAAGGAGGAGGGGGCCCCGTAAGCATAAGGAGGAGGGGGCCCCGTAAGCATAAGGAGGAGGGGGCCCCGTAAGCATAAGGAGGGGGGGCCCCGTAAGCATAAGGAGGAGGGGGCCCCGTAAGCATAAGGAGGGGGGGGTCCGTAAGTATAAGGGAGGGGGGGCCCGTAAGTATAAGGAGGGGGGGCCCGTAAGCATAAGAGGGGGGCCCTGTAAGTATAAAAAGGGGGGGCCCCTGTAAGTATAAAAAGGGGGGGGCTGTAAGTATAAGGGAGGGGGGGGCCCTGTAAGTATAAGGAGGGGGGGCCCTGTAAGTATAAGGAGGGGGGGCCCTACATATCCAAGGACAGGGGTTTCATTTTGAAGCAGTGAACACCTGAGGATGGAGGGAGATCTCACTTCCTGTATTAGAGACACAAGAGGAAGTGAGAGAAAATCCCCTCTTAGTTGTCATGGAAACAGGTGTCCCCAATGGAAGACCGCCCCCCCCCTCCATTCTGAGAGGAATGTTGCATTTCCCCTCACCCACACTAGTAAACACCCTCCAGGGGGCTCCGCCTGTTCCTGAGGAGGCCCCGGTGTGGGGGGAAGGCGGTATTCTAGGTGTGTGGTGATGTATGAGGTCTCTCCGCACTCACCTGCCATGTAGAACACACACAGGACGGTCACCCAGCCCCGCTCCGCCGCCATCTCTCCTCCTCAGGTGACTCCCCCAGGTGCGCCCAAAACTCCCTGCGCGTCCCCGTGTGCGCGCTCCCACTAACCGGACCCCGCCCTCTCACAGTGCACGCCCCTTCCGGCCCACCTGCGGCGCCCCTGTGTAACTCCTTCAACCTCAGCCCCTCCCCGACCAATCACAGGTGCCGGGGGTCACATGACCTGAAAAGTTCTACACAGCACTACCTGGAGGGACACGCCCCATTTAACCCCTCCATCCCTGGTACCTGTACACCCCTCCCCTCCCCCTCCATGGAGCGCAAAGAAAGTCACATTTCCACCTGTAGTTCCGGTTTATTTAGTAACTTTGTATCTATTCACAGTAGAACTATGGGGCAAAACTTTACTTTTATTTTGGAGAGAATAAGGGAGGGATATCACCCCTGTCAGATCTTTTGTCACCTGTGTCCCATTGGGGAGATTTTCCTTCACTTCCTGTCCCATAACCAAACAGGAAGTGAGAGGAAATCCTTGCAAAGTGAGTTGTCACCAGAACTAGTGTCCCAATTGGAAGATTTCTCCTCTATTCCTCTTCTGGTGACAACCCAAAACTTTGGGATTTTCTTTCACTCTCTGTGATAATGATAATCAGGACAAATAGAGAGGATGAATCTCCCTGACAAGGGCACAGACAGCAATAAGAACCTGGCCGGGGGTCTAATCCATCTCCACTCTATCCAATATTTACATGAGTTACATTGTTCCCAGCTATATCCAAGGACCACACATCCCCTCCCTCTATGCTATCAGTTACATTGAATTTACACGGACTACCAAACTCCTCCCCATACCATTCCATATTGTTACCATATACATTGTTCCCAGCTATCCCCATGGACTACAAAACCCCTTCTTCATGTTATCAGTTACATTGTTCCCAGCTCTCGCTGTGGACTACAGAACCCCTCCCACCATACCACCAATTCCATTGTTTCTAGCTATTATGATGGACTACAGAACCCTCTCCAGTGTGTTATTAGTCACATCATTTCCAGCTAAATCCGAGGTCTACGGAACTCCTTCCCCGTGTTATCAGTTACGTTGTTCCCAGCTCTCTCTGTGGACTACAGAACCCCTCCTCCATGCTATCAGTTATCAGTTACATGATGTTGGTGTGTAGGTGGATGGATGGACAGACAAGTGGATGGGTGGATGGACAGATTGATGGACTGAGGGGTGGATAGATGGACAGACTGATGGACTGAGGGGTGGATCGATGGACAGACTGAAGGACTGAGGGGTGGATGGATGGACAGATTGATGGACTGAGGGGTGGATAGATGGACAGACTGAAGGACTGAGGGGTAGATAGATGGACAGACTGATGGACTGAGGGGTAGATAGATGGACAGACTGAAGGACTGAGGGGTGGATAGATGGACAGACTGATGGACTGAGGGGTAGATAGATGGACAGACTGATGGACTGAGGAGTGGATAGATGGACAGACTGATGGACTGAGGGGTGGATGGATGGACAGACTGATGGACTGAGGGGTGGATAGATGGACAGACTGATGGACTGAGGGGTGGATAGATGGACAGACTGAAGGACTGAGGGGTGGATGGATGGACAGACTGAAGGACTGAGGGGTAGATAGATGGACAGACTGATGGACTGAGGGGTAGATAGATGGACAGACTGATGGACTGAGGGGTAGATAGATGGACAGACTGATGGACTGAGGAGTGGATAGATGGACAGACTGATGGACTGAGGAGTGGATAGATGGACAGACTGATGGACCGAGGTGTGAATGGATGGACAGACTGATGGACTGAGGGGTGGATAGATGGACAGGCTGATGGACTGAGGGGTGGATAGATGGACAGACTGAAGGACTGAGGGGTAGATAGATGGACAGACTGATGGACTGAGGGGTAGATAGATGGACAGACTGATGGACTGAGGGGTGGATAGACGGACAGACTGATGGAATGAGGGGTGGATAGATGGACAGACTGATGGACTGAGGGGTGGATGGATGGACAGATTGATGGACTGAGGGGTGGATAGATGGACAGACTGATGGACTGAGGGGTGGATAGATGGACAGGCTGATGGACTGAGGGGTAGATAGATGGACAGACTGATGGACTGAGGAGTGGATAGATGGACAGACTGATGGACCGAGGTGTGAATGGATGGACAGACTGATGGACTGAGGGGTGGATAGATGGACAGACTGATGGACTGAGGGGTGGATAGATGGACAGACTGAAGGACTGAGGGGTGGATGGATGGACAGACTGAAGGACTGAGGGGTGGATAGATGGACAGACTGAAGGACTGAGGGGTAGATAGATGGACAGACTGATGGACTGAGGGGTAGATAGATGGACAGACTGATGGACTGAGGGGTAGATAGATGGACAGACTGATGGACTGAGGAGTGGATAGATGGACAGACTGATGGACTGAGGAGTGGATAGATGGACAGACTGATGGACCGAGGTGTGAATGGATGGACAGACTGATGGACTGAGGGGTGGATAGATGGACAGGCTGATGGACTGAGGGGTGGATAGATGGACAGACTGAAGGACTGAGGGGTAGATAGATGGACAGACTGATGGACTGAGGGGTAGATAGATGGACAGACTGATGGACTGAGGGGTAGATGGATGGACAGACTGATGGACTGAGGGGTGGATAGATGGATAGACTGATGGACTGAGGGGTGGATAGATGGACAGACTGATGGACTGAGGGGTGGATAGATGGAAAGACTGATGGACTGAGGGGTGGATAGATGGACAGACTGATGGACTGAGGGGTGGATAGATGGACAGACTGAAGGACTGAGGGGTAGATAGATGGACAGACTGATGGTCTGAGGGGTAGATAGATGGACAGACTGATGGACTGAGGGGTGGATAGATGGACAGACTGATGGAATGAGGGGTGGATGGATGGACAGACTGATGGACTGAGGGGTGGATGGATGGACAGACTGATGGACTGAGGGGTAGATAGATGGACAGACTGATGGACTGAGGGGTGGATAGATGGACAGACTGATGGACTGAGGGGTGGATGGATGGACAGACTGATGGACTGAGGGGTGGATGGATGGACAGACTGATGGACTGAGGGGTAGATAGATGGACAGACTGATGGACTGAGGGGTGGATAGATGGACAGACTGATGGTCTGAGGGGTGGATGGATGGACAGACTGATGGACTGAGGGGTAGATAGATGGACAGACTGATGGTCT
Source organism: Lithobates clamitans (assembly GCA_037952925.1). Classification (NCBI taxonomy): domain Eukaryota; kingdom Metazoa; phylum Chordata; class Amphibia; order Anura; family Ranidae; genus Lithobates; species Lithobates clamitans. The sequence goes on from JBBGZY010003066.1 coordinate 44,147, forward strand.
GAGGGGTAGATAGATGGACAGACTGATGGACTGAGGGGTGGATGGATGGACAGACTGATGGACTGAGGGGTGGATAGATGGACAGACTGATGGACTGAGGGGTGGATAGATGGACAGACTGAAGGACTGAGGGGTGGATAGATGGACAGACTGATGGACTGAGGGGTAGATAGATGGACAGACTGATGGTCTGAGGGGTGGATGGATGGACAGACTGATGGACTGAGGGGTAGATAGATGGACAGACTGATGGTCTGAGGGGTGGATAGATGGACAGACTGAAGGACTGAGGGGTGGATAGATGGACAGACTGATGGACTGAGGGGTGGATAGATGGACAGACTGATGGACTGAGGGGTGGATAGATGGACAGACTGATGGACTGAGGGGTGGATGGATGGACAGACTGATGGACTGAGGGGTGGATAGATGGACAGACTGAAGGACTGAGGGGTGGATAGATGGACAGACTTATGGACTGAGGGGTGTAAAGATGGACAGACTGATGGACTGAGGGGGGGGGGGGGTGGATGGACAGACACACGGATGCAATAACATTGGGTGGATTGATGCATAGATGGAGGGATGTATAGATAGACGGACACAAGGACAGACTGGCACCTGGACTGATGCATAGGTGGGAAGAGAGATGGATGAATGGATGAGCAGATGGAAGGAAACGTGGATGGATGGACAGACTGATGGACTGGGGGGGGGATGGATGGACAGACTGATGGACTAAGGGGTGGATGGATGAATGAATGAAAGGATAGGTGGGTGGATGGACAGACACATGGATGGACTGTATAGGTAGATGGGTGGATGAATGGATAGGTGGGTGGATTGATTAAGTGATGGACACATGTACAGACAAATGGATGGATGGACTGAGGGGTGGATGGATAAATGAATTCATGGACGAGTGTATGGATGGACGGACACACGGATGGAATGGCAGATGGGTGGATTGATGCATAGATGGATGGGTGGATGAATGGATGGAAGGATTAGTGGATGGATGGACACACAGAATGACTGACAGGTGGATGGATTGTTGCATTGATGGATGGACAGTTACATACAGTAAATGGGTGGATTTATGAAAGGATGGATATATGGATGGGTGGATGTATGAATGGATGGACAGATAGATGGATGCACACAGGAGAATATATAAAAAGCTCCCTCCCATCTCTGTGTTGGGGTTCTCTGCACTGAGCACACTTTACTTCATTATAAATGGCCCCCCCAACACACAAAGTCTGCATTTCACTGCACCCCAACGCAGGATGACCCATCACCAGGTATTGTAGTGCACCATGTCAGAATAAAGGGTCAGGTCTGGTTTTTAGTTCATCAGCAGCCCATTCATAACACATGTGCTGCCTTAACCCAACATATGGTAACGCACAGCATAACATGTGTGGGGGATCCCACCGCAGAGCACCCCAAAGTAGTGAGGAGGTCCTCCATGTAGTCCAGTATTCCTCTAATCTCCGGCCAGTTGGGATCGCTGACAATTCACCCTGTGAGATATTCGGCACACATGTCCGGCTGGTCCCATCTGTATCTGTCACTGCTGGGGACATGTCACGTATATGGTGTCCCCGAAACAAAGGAGGAGATTATCTGAGCCTGTGAGTCACAAACATTACTCATTGTTAGGACGATGCAGCGAGCACATCATCGATGTATAATCCCAGCCCCCCTTCACAAGGAGCCCTTGTCCCTTCCTACATACAGGCATCTGAAGGGGACCTGATGACATCTCTAGGGGGGCCATCAAGTCAAAGGCCAGCTCTCGTCTTCTATCTGCATACAGGTTCTTCTATCCGCATACAGGGTCTGCTATTCGCATACAGGGTCTGCTATCCACATACAGGGTCTGCTATCCACATACAGGGTCTTCTATCCGCATACAGGGTCTGCTATCCACATACAGGGTCTTCTATCCACATACAGGGTCTTCTATCCACATACAGGGTCTGCTATCCATATACAGGGTCTTCTATCCACATACAGGGTCTGCTATCCACATACAGGGTTTGCTATCCACATACAGGGTCTTCTATCCGCATACAGGGTCTGCTATCCACATACAGGGTCTTCTATCCGCATACAGGGTCTTCTATCCGCATACAGGGTCTGCTATCCGCATACAGGGTCTGCACTCTGCATACAGGGTCTGCTATCCACATACAGGTTCTTCTATCCGCATACAGGGTCTGCTATCCGCATACAGGGTCTGCTATCCACATACAGGTTCTTCTATCCGCATACAGGGTCTGCTATTCGCATACAGGGTCTGCTATCCACATACAGGTTCTTCTATCCGCATACAGGGTCTTCTATCTGCATACAGGTTCTTCTATCCGCATACAGGGTCTGCTATCCGCATATAGGGTCTGCTATCCGCATACAGGGTCTGCTATCCACATACAGGGTCTGCTATTCGCATACAGGGTCTTCTATCCACATACAGGGATTTCTATCCGCATACAGGGTCTTCTATCCACATACAGGGTCTGCTATCCGCACACAGGTTCTTCTATCCACATACAGGTTCTTCTATCCCCATACAGGGTCTGCTATCCGCACACAGGTTCTTCTATCCACATACAGGTTCTTCTATCCCCATACAGGGTCTGCTATCCACATACAGGGTCTTCTATCCGCATACAGGGTCTGCTATCCGCACACAGGTTCTTCTATTCACATAGAGGTTCTTCTATCCCCATACAGGGTCTGCTATCCACATACAGGGTCTGCTATCCACATACAGGGTCTGCTATCCGCACACAGGGTCTGCTATCCGCATACAGGGTCTTCTATCCACATACAGGTTCTTCTATCCGCATACAGGGTCTTCTATCCACATACAGGTTCTTCTATCCGCATACAGGGTCTGCTATCTACATACAGGTTCTTCTATCCGCATATAGGGTCTGCTATCTACATACAGGTTCTTCTATCCACATACAGGGTCTGCTATCCACATACATGGTCTGCTATCTGCATACAGGGTCTGCTATCCGCATACAGGTTCTTCTATCTGCATACAGGGTCTGCTATCCGCATACAGGGTCTGCTATCCACATACAGGGTCTGCTATCCGCATACAGGGTCTGCTATCCGCATACAGGGTCTTCTATCCACATACAGGTTCTTCTATCCACATACAGGTTCTATCCGCATACAGGGTCTGCTATCCGCATACAGGGTCTTCTATCCACATACAGGTTCTTCTATCCACATACAGGTTCTATCCGCATACAGGGTCTGCTATCTACATACAGGTTCTTCTATCCGCATACAGGGTCTTCTATCCACATACAGGGTCTGCTATCCACATACAGGTTCTTCTATCCGCATACAGGTTCTTCTATCCGCATACAGGGTCTACTATCTACATACAGGGTCTGCTATCCACATACAGGGTCTTCTATCTGCACACAGGGTCTTCTATCCACATACAGGGTCTGCTATCCGCATACAGGGTCTTCTATCCGCATACAGGTTCTTCTATCCGCATACAGGGTCTACTATCTACATACAGGGTCTGCTATCCACATACAGGGTCTTCTATCCACATACAGGGTCTGCTATCCGCATACAGGGTCTGCTATCCACATACAGGGTCTTCTATTCGCATACAGGGTCTTCTATCCACATACAGGGTCTTCTATCCACATACAGGGTCTGCTTTACGCAAACAGGGTCTTCTATCCACATACAGGGTCTTCTATCCACATACAGGGTCTGCTTTACGCAAACAGGGTCTTCTATCTGCATACAGGGTCTGCTATCCACATACAGGGTCTGCTATCCACATACAGGGTCTTCTATCAGCATACAGGGTCTTCTATCTGCATACAGGGTCTGCTATCCGCATACAGGGTCTGCTATCCACATACAGGGTCTTCTATCCGCATACAGGGTCTTCTATCCGCATACAGGGTCTCCTATCCACATACTGGGTCTCCTATCCACATACAGGGTCTCTTTAGGAAAGTCATAGTGGGCTCTTTACCATGCGTTGTAATGTTATGTTATGTTGCCTGAGAAAACTGCCGGGAGAGACTATTTCATTATTCTATGTCAGGGGTCTTTAAAATATAGTCTGCTGGTCAGATTTGGCTGCTGCAAGATTTTATCCAACCTTCTGATGTAAGAAGAGATTCTGGTGTAAGGGGGGACTCTGATAGGGACTCTGACATAAGGGGGACCATGATGTAAGGGGGACTTCAATGTAAGGGGGCTCTGATGTAAGAGGGAATCTAATGTAAAGGGCACTTTGAAGTAAGGAGACTCCCATATGGACTGTGATGTAAGGGGGAGTTTGATCTAAAGCTGGCCATACTGTACATGGATCAAAATTCCCTGCTGAACTGACCAAATTTCTATCCATGTATGGGCAGGCTGGTTGTACAGAAATCAGTCTACTGATCATCTCCTGATCGACTTCTGTACAATCGCCCTGTTGGATTTTTGCTGCTCGATCAGCACCGCCGGCTATAGCCGACAAAGATTCCCCGCTATCACAATAGAAAGGCACAGCAGGGTGGATTCCCCCATCCACATTGAATGTGTGCATGGGGGAATCAGGTCATTTATTTTTTTTTCGTTCAGCCCACTGGTAATCAATAATGGGTGGCTTAAGTGGGCTCTGATAAAGACTCTTATGTAAGGGGGACTCTGATGGAGACCCTGATGTAAAGGAGGACTCTGATGGAAACCCTGATGTAAAGGAGGACTCTGATGTAAGGGGAAATCTGGTGGGGACATTGATGTAAGGGGGGACTCTGATTGGGACCCTGATGTAAGAGAACTCTGATGGGGACTCTGATGCAAGGGGGAATCCGATGGGGAGCCTGATGTGAGGGGGGCTTTAATGGGGACCCAGATATAAGATGGACTCTTATGGGGACCCTGATGTAAGGAGGACTCTGATGGGGACCCTGATGTAAGGGGGGCTATGATGGGGACCTTGATGTAAGGGGGGAGTGGACTCTGATGTAAGAGGGCTCTGATAAGGACTGTGATGCAAGGGTGAATTGTATGGGGATCCTGATGTAAGGGAGAATCTGATAGGGACCCTAATGTAAAGTGGACTCTGATGGGGACCCTGATGTAAGGGGGACTTTGATGGGGACCCTGATGTAAGGGGGAATCTGATGGGGACCCTGATGTAAGGGGGACTCTGATGGGGACCCTGATGTAAGGGGGAATCTGATGGGGACCCTGATGTAAGGGGGAATCTGATGGGGACCCTGATGTAAGGGGGACTCTGATGGGGACCCTGATTTAAGGGGACTCTGATGGGGACTCTTGATGTAAGGGGGACTCTGATAGGGACCCCGATGTAGGGGGAATCTGATAGGGACCCTGATGTAGGGGGACTCTGATGGGGACCCTGATGTAAGGGGGACTCTGATGGGGACCCTGATTTAAGGGGACTCTGATGGGGACCACGATGTAAGGGGGTCTCTGATGGAGACCCTGATGTAAGGGGGACTCAGTTGGGGACCCTGATGTAAGGGGGACTCTGATGAGGACCCTGATGTAAGGGGGACTCTGATGAGGACCCTGATGTAAGGGTGACTCTGATGGAGACCCTGATGTAAGGGGGACTCTGATGGGGACTCTTGATGTAAGGGGGACTCTGATAGGGACCCCGATGTAGGGGGAATCTGATAGGGACCCTGATGTAGGGGGACTCTGATGGGGACCCTGATGTAGGGGGAATCTGATGGGGACCCTGATATAAAGGGGCTCTGATGGGGACTGACTCTGATTTGGAGGGGGGGACTCGAGTTTATTTGAAATGTATTTGCTTTGTTTTACTGAAGTTTACTGTAGTTATAAATCATATCATGCTGATTATAAAACAACTGGGAGTAAAACGTATTCATTTATTTACATTTGATTTGTTGATTTATAAAACGTATTTTTTTTTTTTGGGCCCGGGAATATTTGTGAAATACATGATGTGGCTGACAAACAGAAATGTTTTGGAGACCCGTCTTCCTGTTCTGCTTTAAAAAAACAAAAAACAAAACAAAAAAAGTGAATCTGTGTCCCCTGATTGGTCGCTCCTCCAGCTCCTCGCACCTCAGCCTTCCTCTGATCACTCCATCAATAAAAACATAATCGATGACCAGTGAGATCAGAGAGGGAATGTCACATTTGTCTGGGTCCAGGTGGAAATCCTAATTTATAGAAGGTCTTACATCTCACACATCTGATTAACCCCTTCCAGGCCTGGAACCCCCCAAAGCCCCCCACCCCCGGGCCTCCATGGATCCAGTGTGGCCTCAACAATGGCCTGCTTGTCATGGAGGCCCGGGGCTCGGTCCACCGGGACAATCTGAGTGCTCTGTGGGCTATTTGTCCTTTGTTCCCCCCCCCCGGAGGGTGGTATCACTTGGTACTGTTAGTGTGTGAAGCAAGAATGACACACACAGCATCGCCGCATTCATCCCAGAGGAGATGACAAGCCTTCCTGCCTGAGCTTTGGTAAGTGTTTAGGATAAAAGAAACTATTTTGGGGAGATTCAATTTCTTTAATCACTTTTTTTTTTATGACATGCCAGTGATATAAATGTGTATAGTGCCGCAGGAGGGGGGCGTTGTGTTGGAGAGCAAAAGTAGAGATCAATTATTATCTTGGCAGATTTGAACAGCTGTAAGGATATTAAATCATGTATTATAATTATTATTATTATTATAATTATTATTATTATTATTATTATTATTATTATTATTATTATTATCATCACCATCATGATTATTGTTACCATTGATGGTGTACAAAAATGTAAATTTGCTCCAATAGCAGTTTCCTGAAACACAGAATTGTATGGATGTATTATGTATGGAGTTGGTCCTTTGACAATCTCCAGGTATTATGAATAATTTTTCAAATGTGATACAAAATGCATATATATCAGGGTTCTTTATAAAGTTTCCACACTCCCCCCCCCCCCCCCCTCCGTCAGTTGCCATACACACTAGCCACCCAGACAATAATCCACTTTAATGCTGGCCATACACTATACGAAAAATCGGCCGAAATTCGGTCATTTAGACAGTTCGTTCGTTTTTTCAGCCAGTTAATGCGCCCAAAATCGATAATCATTGGGACGTTTTTGAGCCGAAAAAAATGAAGGTCAGGATTGGAAATTTTCTGCCGAACGAACAGTAAATTGAAAGGTTAATGTGTTTCCCGTCCGAACTGCCATGCACTAGGTATATGTAAAAAAAACGAACAAAACATGCATTCACTTATGTCCACTGAACGATTTATCGGTCATTACGTGATGGCACTATCGTTTGCGCTGACGGCGGAATGTTCGTTTTTCGAAAATGGGTTCGGACAATTTTTCGTATAGTGTATGGCCAGCATAATTATACGGACGTGCCCTGATCTCATCTAAATGAGATATTTCAGGATTTTCCTTGTCAAAAAGTTTTATTGAATATACAGGTAATAACAGGTATGTCAATAACACACATAAGAAAAGAGGTAAAACAGTAATGAAATAATGATGCTCAAAATCAAATTTGTATATACAAAAGGAAAGCATGTAATATCGTCCAATTAGGTTATACTTAAATACAACCTAAGGGTTTGGTGTAAAGTTGTGTAGTAATATATTCAATGTTGTATTGTTTAACCGAACCCATTGGAAAAGTTGCGGTAATATTGGAGGAGCAGGTTGTATAAAGTAGGATAATGAGTTGTGAAAGCACAATAAGGTAAAGAATAAAGAGGGAGAGTGGAGGGTAGACGAGAGAAGTCCACAGGGTCGGCCCAGATACCAGTGCACATTACGAAATGACTATATGGATATTCAAATATCCAAATATTCAAACTTATAAACTCCCAAACAATTAAATATCCAGATGTCTAAACATCCAAATATCTAAATCAGTTGATATTTCAGGATATTTTCAGGATTTTGACTGACCTGACAACCATAATATACCCCCTCATCACCACTCTCATCCATTATATGGTATCTTCTTTCCTCTCATTTTTATCCCTATTTCGTTAGATGTCCCCTTTGCCCCTTTGCCCCTTGTACACTGGGTTACACACTACCACCCATTGCCATCACCTCTCCAAGGGTTCTCTCCTACTGAAGCTTAGTGTACATGTATGGCATTTCCGGACCTCTAATATCATAGAACAATACGATAGTTATATATACCTATATGTTCTACCTTGATTTGCCATTGTCCAAATGTGTGGGCTGCGACCCTATCGGTTAAACGATACTTTTTTGGATCTTAGGCTATATTCCCCTTCTCTGGGGGCTACACTGTATGAGGGTTATTTACGAAAGACAAATCTACTTTGCACTACAAGTGCACGGCAAGTGCACTTGAAAGTGCAGTCGCTCTAAATCTAAGGGGTAAATCTTAAATGAGGGGAAGCTCTGCTGATTTTATCATCCAATCATGTGCAAGCTAAAATGCTGTTTTTTATTTTCCTTGCATGTCCCTCTCAGATCTACAACAACTTTACTTTCAAGTGCACTTGAAGTGCACTTGTAGTGCAAAGTGGATTTGCCTTTAGTAAATAACCCCCCATGTCTCTACGTTTTGTGAATGCTTTCTTCCCTTTTACCAATAAAATATTTGAACAAGAAAAGTTTCCACACTTTCTTAAACTTTATAGTAATGTACATGTAAAATAAACTTTTTAAGACCCCTCTTGGATCTGTGTACATGTGTGTGTGTGTGTCTATATATATATATATATATATATATATATATATATATATATATATTTCTTTTTTTTTACTTTTTATCACTTAGTTTTTATTGGTGTTTTATTTTAGATAGGGGATGTTGTGCTGAAAGCAATTCTTTCACCTGTCACAGTAAAAGAGTAATCAGAAATAGAAAATCAATATATATATATATATATATATACATAAATACACAGACATACAAATATATATTTGTATTTTTTTTTAAAACCTTTTATTAGTTTGTATTAACGTTTTTTTTTTTTTTTTTTTTTTTGTTTTGATGATGTTGCCAAAAGCATTTTTTTTTCACATGCCCCAGTTTTAGAAAAAAATTTAGGTTTGTTTTTTCCTTTACATTTTGGCTTCATCCTGCCGTTGTGGGGTAATCAGAAATTGAAAATCAATGTGCAATATATATATATATATATATATATATATATATATATAGGGGATGTTGTTGCTGAAAGCAATTCTTTCACCTGTCACATGCAAAGTAAAATCACGGTTTGTAGGATTTGCTTTTACATTTTGGCCTCATCTTGTCGTTGTTGTGTAATCAAATGTGCAAATGTGTTGAGAAAATGTGCAACACTGTATATATACAGATATATACTGTGTGTGTGCATGTATATATATCTATATATACTGTATATAGATAAATATATTTATACTGTATATACATTTTCTTTACCTTATTTATTTCAGTGGTTTTTAATATAGATAAATTACTTCGTTTTTATTACTGTTCTATTATAGTGAAGGGATGTTGTTGCTTATAGCAATTCTTTCACCTGTCACAAGCAAGATCACAGGTCGTAGGATTTGCTGTTACACGATTGTAGAATTTAGTATTTGTAGGTCGTTGTTGAGTAGTGGAAAATCAATGTGCAATCTGCTTTAATGTCCGGCTCTGTATGGATGGAGATGGAGGCTCTGGACGCTGCCAATAATGATTCACAAAACATATATTGTATTTATTATCACAGTTTAAGGTTATTCCTGATGGGACAGTCTGAACAGAAATCACATCCCTTATCTGATTTGTGAACTGTCATTTTTCCATGTTTTGCTTGTGATAGAAGACCTTTTAAGCTTAGAACCTTGTCTGAAATTATTACAAATAAATGTTCCATTAACTTTTTAAAGACTTGATGGTTTGTACAGTAAATGGAGAAAAAAGAAGTAACCAATCAGAATTCACGCTTGCTGAACTTTGCTTTTGATTAGTGCTTCGCTCCTTGCAATGTTTTAATGAATAAGCTCATGACAGGTCATCTTTATTTGTGTGATATCTGCTTTAAGCATCAGTCTAGATCACATATGCACCCAACACCTTTGTAGCATTCAGGTTGCATTACAGCAGGGATAGGCAACCTCAGCACTCCAGCTGTGGTGAAACTACAAATCTCATCATGCCTCTGCCTCTAGGAGTCATGCCTGTGATTGTCAGGGTCTTGCAATATCTCATGTGACTTGTAGTTTCACCACAGCTGGAGGGCCGAGGTTGCCTACCCCTGCATTACAACATGCTGCCCAGTGCTCTGCCTGGAGGAACAATTCTGTAGTAGAACTCCAGCCAAAGATGTTTTTTTTTTTCTGTCAGATTTTTATTACCATCGGTGTCCCCACAGGAAAGATTTCCCCTCACTTCCTGTCCCAGTGACACCCAGGGAGTTGCCAGGAGTACTTCCTTTTTCTGCCCTCTGGTGGTCATCCTTCACACAGTCCTATAGAGCATGCAACAGAGAATCATTCAGTGGATTCTCAGAAATAATACGTTGATTATGTTACGTTCTTCCTTTAGGCTCTGCTCACACTTATGTGCACATTAAATCGACGTACATACAATATGAATGAAATTTAGTTTGCTAAAGAACTGTGTATCAAAAACAGTTATTTTTTTTAAATCAAAGGCATCTAGGAGAGACAGAGATGTCTAGTGTGCATGAGACCTTAACCACTTAAAGGCCAGGCCTTTTCGGACACTTTTTGTTTACGATTAAAAATCAGCTAGACGATTACTTAAACATTATATTTTTTTTTTAACAGAGGCCCTGGAGAATAAAATGGTGGTTGTTGCATATTTTTATGTCAGACGGTATTTGTGCAGCGGTTCTTTTAACCCAATTTTTGGAGAAAAAAATACACTTTAATAAATTTTTTATGCACACAAGTACAGTATAATACCCAATTTATGTAAAATATAAAGTATGGTTTCACGCGAAGTAAACAGATATTAAACTTGTAGAATTGTGCCAAACTACAATATTTAAAAATCACAGGCAATGCTTTATAAGCCTTTACAGGTTACCTGTTTATAGATACAGAGGAGCTTTGGTGCTAGAATTATTGCTCTTACGTTCCTGGCAATGCCTCACATGTGTGGTGCAATTGGCATTTGTGTATGCATGCGGGCAGGGTCGCCAATAGGGGGGTACCACTGGGCCTCCTGTAGGGGGCCCGGGCATACAATGGGGCCTGAAAAGCAGGAGGATCAGTGCAGTGGGACGGGAGAGCAATTGCAAAACAATTCACGGTGTCAGCGTCTCTCCCTCCAGCAGCTGAAAGCCAGTTTCTCCCCTTCTCCCTCCCGCTGGCTTTCAGCTGCTGGAGGGAGAGACACTGATATAGTTCATCGTTCTGTAATTGTCCTCCAGTCCAGTTGCACTGATTCCCTTCCCTGGGCTGCCCACATCCGATTCCCCGCTGTGTGCCCGGGCCTCCCCCCGCATCGCCACTGCCTTCCCTCTCCCACAGGACGCTACGGGTGCATAGGTGGATGGAGAGTGGGGGAAGGGGCCGGTAAATGAATTTTTTTTTTCTGAATTGAACACAGTGAGTGGTTGGTAAGGATTGCTCCTGTGTCCATTCATAACTGAGCATAGTAAACTGTGTTTACCATGCTTCCGTTTATGAATGGGGAGGAGCCTCTGTCTCTGTCCATTCATCTTCAGTGCAACTGAGGCTACATAGAAGAATCTGTGTTCTCAATTCCTTTCTTTGTCTCAAAGGTGAGATGTCGGGGGTCTGTTTAGACCCCTGATATTTCATCCAACCCCCCCCCCCCCCCCCCCTCAACAATGTTGTAAAAAATATAGAATTTAGGAATTATTAAAATTAATTTTCAACACTGAAAAAAAGATGTAAAAATTGTAGTTTAAAAAAAAAAAGAATAATTTTTGTAATTCAGGGGAGGGGTGGCTGTCAGGTAAGCTGTACGGAGCCTTGTGATTTCTAACGGCAGCCCTGTGTGCGGGACCAACATGTGCGTTTGCCTTTGCACACGAGCAAGGTGTGTTGTTTTATTTTGTTATTTTTACACTTGCTTTAATTTTTTTTTTCATCACTTTTGTTGCTGGTAAAAGTAATGTAAACATCACTTGTGACAGCAAAAGGCAGTGACAGGTACTCTTTATGGAGAGATCTGGGATCTATTAGACCCCAGATGTCTTCTCTGCCCTAAAAGCATCTTATCACACCAAGATCAAGAAAAATGGTGCCGTTTATATCCTGGGGAAACCGGAAGTGAGGGACAGTACTCGTCGCTTCTGGTTTCCTATACCATAGAGCTCATTGGAGGCCTTCCGGTTCTCCATCGGCTCTGTGTTAAGCCGGCGGAACCACCTGCTTTAGTTCCAGGTTCTCCAGTTAGACGGAGATCCTGGAGAAGCACCTGCGGGAGATGGGAGGAGACCCCTCCCGCTGCCTGTAAAAGCAATCTAGCAGCTAATTAGCCGCTCGGATGGCTTTTACCAAAGAAGACAATGCCTGTAGCTGCAGCCATCATCCCCGGTGTCTAATGGAAAAGTCCCGAAAGTCGCACATCTCTGCAAAATCTCGTAAGAAGGTGAATGGCAACCTCAGCCCTCAGTTGTAGAGACAACCTCAACCTCAGGTGTGGGGGCGTGAACTGGTTGGAGCCTGGGTGTGGGGGCGTGGCCTGGTTGGAGGCGGGGCTGAGGTTGTCATACACCTTCTTACGGGGTTTTGAAGAGATGTGTGGCTTCCAGGACTTTTTCCTTTTCCATTAGATGTCTAGAGCTGGGACAAGCTCTGTCCTTGGCTGTACACCAAGTGGTTACTACATAGGAGGACCTGGTGGAGCTTTGAGCGGCACCTGTAATTTTAGTTTGGATCAACCAGGTATACCACTTGAAAGCTGCAACATACAGTATATTTCAGAGGCGTAGCATCTATGTGTGCAGAGTGTTCACTGCACACGGGCCCCCGAGGGGGGGGGCCCATTGTGACCCACACTGCAACCCACACTGCACACATGGATGGTCCTCCGGTTTACAGCTGGGGATGATTGGTGCAGCGGGAGGGACAGCTGTAAGCACCAATCTCCCTGCATGGCTTGACAGCCGCTTCTCCTCCTCTCCGTGCTTACAGCTGTCCCTCCCGCAGCACCGATCATCCCCGGCTGTTCTCTGTGTTCACAGCCTTCGATCTCCTCCGCCCCCCCTTCTCCTCTGGTCCCCTGTGTACTCCTTCTCCGACCCCCCATGTCCCTTCGCAGTCGGCTTCCCTCCTCTCCCGCCAGCTGTCGGGGGATCTGTCAGGATGGAGAGCGGAGGAAGGGGCCGGTAAATGTCATTTACCGGCCCCTTCCTTTGAATTAGACGTAGAGAGTGTTCGCTATCGATCGCTCCTGTGTCCTGTAATAATTGAGCAGAGTTAGCTATTACTTTGCTTCAGTTTATGAATGAATAGGAACCTCTGTCTCCTGTCCATTCATCTTCAATGCTGAGGCTGCAGAGAAAGGGATTGGGGAATCGGTGTCCTCAGTCCCTTTCTCTGTCTCAAAGGGGAGATATCTCACCAAAGCCCACCATACTGCATTCTGCACTATGTAAGTCATCTCAGATTCTATTAAACCACACCCCATTGAGCCACGCCCAATATTAGCCGCGGCGCACTTAGCGCGCCACATTTTTTTTTCCTTGCCTAGGGCCCGCTTTTTATCTTGCACACTGGCCCACTGATTTCATGCTGTGCCCCTGGTATATGCACATTAGGCGGTCTTCAAGTGTTTTTTAATGGCACCGCTAAAGAGCAGCTCGTTTCTCTGCATGTTGGGAAAATTATGAGCTTGTTTCTGATGCATAAAGGCGTGAACCTAGCCCTAGTGCACATGCGCTAACAAGCGTTTATATCTGAATTATTCCTGGCCAATGTAGTGCGATGCAATGACACACAAAGAGGACTCACATCTGTGCGGTGTGCTAAAGGGCACCGTATATATATATATAGATCTGCAGTGGGGTATTTGAGAATAAACGGTGACGCACCCGGACACACGTATACCGCGCGTTGTGTGAGAATCCAGTCTCCCGCTCCTTTAATTGGATGGTTACAGATTGCAGCCCATGATATATTGGTGGTATTTATGAATCCTGGGCGCTCTGTTCTCATCCAGGCGGCTGTTGACAAGAGAAGTGCAATAACAGATTATCAGAGCCAAAATCCTGGCATCTCCGCTGACACACTCCGCGTTCCAAGCTCATTAATTTCCCTCTAATTCCAGCTTCAAAATGTCTCTGAATTACACGGCAACGCCGCGGCCGCTTCTCCACCGGAGGAATGTGACCGACCCGACCGACTATGTAACTATGTAACTATGTAACTATGTAACTATGACCCCTGCTCCGGTCTACAGTCATTCCAATGTCCCTAAAGAGGCCGCTATTGGTGACCGGCCTGAAAATTCTTTTTGCCTGGCTTTACTGCCTTTGGAGTCATGGGACTAGGATCAGCTAGGAGGTGCGTTTGAGTGCCCATGCATTTTTTGCAGGAGGATGCGTATTGCGCTTAAGGACGGCAATCGGCTGTTGTATGTGCATGTAACGTGTATAAAAGACACAGGCAGTGGCGGCTGGTGCTCAAAATTTTTGGGGGGTGCAAACAAATGGAAAAATACTGAAAAAAAAGTCAATTGCAGCCACTGTACCATCAAATACAGACACTTTTGCCCATCATATGCAGCCACTTGTGCCCATCAAATGCAACCACTTGTGCCCATCATATGCAGCCGCTTGTGCCCATCATATGCAACCCCTTGTGCCCATCATATGCAGCCCCTTGTGCTCATCATATGCAGCCGCTTGTGCCCATCATATGCAGCCGCTTGTGCCCATCATATGCAGCTGCTTGTGCCCATCATATGCAGCCCCTTGTGCTCATCATATGCAGCCACTTGTGCCCATCATATACAGCCACTTGTGCCCATCATATGCAGCCACTTGTGCCCATCATATGCAGCCACTTGTGCCCATCATATGCAGCCACTTGTGCCCATCAAATGCAGCCACTTGTGCCCATCAAATGCAGCCACTTGTGCCCATCATATGCAGCCACCTGTGCCCATCATATACAGCCACTTGTGCCCATCAAATGCAGCCACTTGTGCCCATCATATGCAGCCACTTGTGCCCATCAAATGCAGCCACTTGTGCCCATCATATGCAGTCACTTTTGCCCATCATATGCAGCCACTTGTGCCCATCATATGCCGCTACTTGTGCCCAACAAATGCCGCCACTGTGCCCCCCGCCCGCCCGCTGTCTGCCCGGCACTTACCCCATCTTAGTGGCGGGTCAGGCAGTGGGTGACGACGGCGAGCTGTGGGACAGTTCCTGTGTCCTCCATGCTGTCCTCCGTGCCTCTCTTCTCATTCTGTTAGGCTTCCAATAGGGGCACCTGTGCCTAGCCTATTCAGCCTATAGACACACTCCTAAACCTTGTGGACGGCCTTCCCAGAAGAGTTGAAGCTGTTATAACTGCAAAGGGTGGGCCAACTCAATATTGAACCCTACGGACTAAGACTGGGATGTCATTAAAGTTCATGTGCGTGTAAAGGCAGGTGTCCTAATACTTTTGGTAATATAGTGTATAATAATCACTCCGGCCCTGACAGTTTGTATCTATTTATTTGCTACTCTAGGCAAAAAGAAAATTGAATAACAACATAATGAGGTTCCTGTAATATAACGGGTGACCTCTCCTGAGTCAGGACTGAAGGTGACATACAGTAAAGTGTCACTAGGCCAACCAAAGACGCGGCTGACTTGATTTCGATGAAACTCAGCAGCAGAAAGTGAAACCGACTCCACCTGTTCAACAACTCAAACAACACGGAGGTGGTCAGACAGGAAGAAGTCTAGATTTCCCTATCGGGAGGTGGGTGTGAGATGATGGTAGTAAAGGGCAAGGTGACACTCCGAGGATGTTCCTAAAGACAGGCAGCCCAAGAGTCTTAAAGGGAACGTATAATAGTTCTTATTCTTTTTTTGTTTTCTTTTTTTTCTAATTTTAATTTTATTCATTTTTATTTTATTAACATTATTGTTATCATTATTATTAGTATTATTATTAACAACAACAAAACAACAACAACAATAATAATGATAAAAATAAAATAAATAGTATAACAATTTGTATTATCTATTATTATTTTAATATTAGTAGTAGTAGTAGTAGTATTATTATATTATTATTATTATTATTATTATTATTTTGTTATTATTACTACACATATAATTAGTACAGCCTGTATTACATGCATATTTATAAATAAAATATTGCATACAAAAGAAAAACAATAAAATAAAAATAAAATATACATTTAAAAATGATGATTAATATTATCGTTGTAATACTACTACTACTACTAAAACAAAATACAATAAAATAAAATAGTACAGTAAAAAAATGTTTCATCTATACCATCTATTATTAATATTATTTTTTATAATTATTACACATATAATTAGTAAAGCCTGAATTGGATGTTTATTTATAAATAAAAGATTACATAAAAATAAAAACAATAAAAATGTAATAAAATAAAAAATACATCTAAAATGATAATAATAATAATAATAATAATAATAATAATAATAATAATAATAATAATAATAATAATAATATTAGTAGTAGTAGTTGTATTAGTAGAAATAGTATTATTACAACAATAATAATAATAATAATAATAATATTAATTATTTTTAAATGCATTTTTTATTATTTATTTTATTTAAAAGAAAGGAATACAATAAAATAAAAGTAGTACAAAAAGTAAAAAAAAAAGCAGGAACTGTTATACTATCTAATATTATTATAAATGTTATTATTATTATTACACATATAATTAGTACAGCCTGTATTCGATGTTTATTTATAAACAAAATATTGCATACAAATAAAAACAATAAATAAAAGAAATAATTAAAAATACATTAAAAATTATTATTATTATTATTATTATTATTATTATTATTATTATTATTATTATTATTATTAATAATAATAATTTTTAATGTATTTTTAATTATTTCTTTTATTTATTGTTTTTATTTGTATGCAATCTTTTGTTTATAAATAAACATCGAATACAGGCTGTACTAATTATATGTGTAATAATAATAATAACATTTATAATAATAATAGATAGTATAACAGTTCCTGCTTTTTTTTTTTTTACTTTTTGTACTACTTATATTTTATTGTATTCCTTTCTTTTAAATAAAATAAATAATAAAAAATACATTTAAAAATAATTAATATTATTATTACTGTCCTACTACTACTACTATTATTATTATCATCATTTATACATGTATTTTTTTATTATTTATTTGATTAAATTTTTATTGTTTTTATTTGAAAGCAATCTTTTTTTAGTTTTTACTTTTTTTCTTTATAAACAAACTTTTCATACAAGCTGTACCAGTCAAAGCTTGCCAAGCATGCTGGATGGAAGTTTATGTAGGAGTGTGTTCCTTTTTTATGTCACTCTGCAGTCTTCATAACCTAGGCCTAGAGGATATAAAAAAATAAATAAAACGAACCACACCAGAATAATTAATTGCCTGTACCACCTCTCTTTTAAAGTGAGCCTATAGCCAACACCCTTTTCTGTTTTGGACAGACAGTGCTTCTCGCTGTGCATTAGTGAAGATAGAGCTGGAGGACTTCCATGGTCATCTAGCCCTTTCCTCCTGGCCATCCCTGGCCCGTCCCCTTCATTCATTAGATTTAAATTCTTTCAATCATAGAGGCTGAGCATCAAATGTGAATGCTACCGAGGGAGGTCGGCATGCAAATGCAGTCTGCTCAGGAATGCCCTCTCTTCCAGGCTGACACCCACCCATCAAGGCATTTTGTAGCAATGATTGGAGTTCAGACATGTGCTTAAAAAGGATAGTTGAAGAATGTTTATTGGTTGTATACCAAGGCACCACACACAGTTCTTATTTCAGATACTTAGACAAATCAGACCCTCTGTGTTATAGAACAAGAAAAAGGAAAATGCTGAGTATTGGCAGCAGAAGTCAGAGGAGCAACAGAATCTGAATAGTCTGAATTCCCGGACAAGTTATTTCTAGATCTGACATGATAACATCTTCTGATGAGTGCCAGACATGACTGTAAACTGTTTCTTAAATATAGTTTTGGTCGGCCTCCTCACCTGCACATTATCTGGGTGAGTCACCAAGATGAGTGGGTACTTCTATGGGGATGGACTGTGCAAGGTGGGGGGGCAGCTCGGGGGCTGTAATAACCTAACGTGTAGCTGAAATTAAAGAGGGCATCTCACCAGAAGTTACAAAGTTTTGGTAAATCCCCCCAGGGGACCAAGTGGACATTTGTTTCCAGGTAAAATATATGCTGTGGATGCTGAACAGCACGGTCGGATATCTGAACAAGAGAGACTATTGTAGCAGCTGCTGATGGGTGTTGCTGTGGGCTTGTGTCTTTGTGAATGACGGCACTCTGCTCCAGCATGGTCAGATAGCTGGCCCACCTCCCCCCTTGCTATCCGACCACGCTGGAGAAAGGAGATGGTTACATAATTACTTCTGACTCAAGCTACTACATTTGTCTGAGAGAGACTAATGTAGTAGCTGTAAGTGGATGTTGCTGTGGGCTTGTGACCTTGTGAATGACGGCACTCTGCTCCAGCGTGGACAGATAGCTCGCCCACCTCCCCCCCTTGCTATCCAATCACTTTGGAGAAAGGAGATGCTTACATAATTACTTCTGACTCAAGCCGGCTACTACATTTGTCTGAGAGAGGCTAATGTAGTAGCTGTCGGTGGATGTTGCTGTGGGCTTGTGTCTTTGTGAATGACGGCACTCTGCTTCAGCATGATCAGGTAGATTGCCCCCCTTCCTTTCCCTACTGCTTGCTGACCATGCAGGAACAAGGAGAGGAATATATAATTACCTCAGACTTCTGACACAAGCCGTCTACTACATTTGTCTGAGAGAGGCTAATGTAGTAGCTGTCGGTGGGTGTTGTTGTGGGCTTGTGTCCTTGTGAATGAGGGCACTCTGCTCCAGCGTGGTCAGATAGCTCGCCCACCTTCCCCCCTTGCAATCTGACCACACTAGAGGAAGGAGATACTTGCATAATTACTTCTGACTCAAACCGGCTACTACATTTGTCTGAGAGAGGCTAATGTAGTAGCTGTCAGTGGATGTTGCTGTGGGCTTGTGTCCTTGTGAATGACGGCACTCTGCTTCAGCATGATCAGGTAGATTGCCCCCTCCTTTCCCCACTGCTTGCCGACCATGCAGGAACAAGGAGAGGAATATATAATTACCTCAGACTTCTGACACAAGCCGTCTACTACATTTGTCTGAGAGAGGCTAATGTAGTATCTGTCGGTGGGTGTTGTTGTGGGCTTGTGTCCTTGTGAATGAGGGCACTCTGCTCCAGCATGGTCAGATAGCTCGCCCACCTCCCCCCCTTGCTATCGGACCATGCTAGAGGAAGGAGATGCTTGCATAATTACTTCTGACTCAAACTGGCTACTACATTTGTCTGAGAGTGGCTAATGTAGTAGCTGTCGGTGGATGTTGTTGTGGGCTTGTGTCTTTGTGAATGACAGCACTCTGCTCCAGCGTGGTCATCTGGAGCAAGGAGACAATATATAATTACTACTGACTTATGACAAAAGCCAGCTACTACATTTGTCTGAGAGACACAAAGGAGAGCAGCGCCAATCTAAGTGCAGCAATGTAAAAACATTTATTTCAAAGTAGTCAATTGAGAACTCATCCTTGCTTGACGAAGGAGCACAAACGCACGCTCCTCCCCACTCCTTCTCCAAGCGAAAGGGACGTGTATCGCCGCCCAAGAGCCGTTCTGAGAGTCTGGAGGAGCTGGGAGCCACCAGCGTCAGCCGGACTACCAGCTGCCTCTCCACCTGTGAGCCGACCGCCTTCCCATAAGAGTGGATGAACCTCCTTAATATTCCAATACACTGACAAAGCTATGATCTTGTGAGTTCCCAATTGTCTACTTTGAAGTAAATGTTTTTACATTGCTGCACTTAGATTAGCGCTGCTCTCCTTTGTGTCTTGTTTCCTGCACAGCCCCTTCTAGCTTGTTACGAGCAGGCAGCCATCCTCATTCAGCACACATGAGACCATCATTACATTCTTGTTCTGCACATGAACTATCCTACATGAACTCCCTGTTTAATGAGAGTATTTAATTACCCACACTCTCTCTGACCAGCTGACAGAGTGCACATGAGTTTGCAATAATTTTTCCTGTATTTGTCTGAGAGAGACTATTGCAGTAGCTGCCGATGCATGTTGTTGTGGGCTTGTGCTTTTGTGAATGGCGGTGCTCTGCTCTAATGTGGTCAGATAGCTTGTCCCCCCACCCCCTCCCCACTGCTATCCAATCACACTCAAGCAAGAAGACACTTATATAATTACTTCGGACTTCTGACCCAAGCCGGTTACTACATTTATCCATGAGAGACTATTGTAGTAGCTGCTGGAAGGTGTTGTGGGCTTGTTTTTTTGTGAATGGTGGTTTTCTGCTCCATCATATTTGGATAGCTCGCCCCCATCCGACCACACTAGAGCAAGGACACAAATATATAATTACCACAGACTTGTGACACAGGCTGGCTACTACATTTTTTTGAGAGAGACTATTGTAGTAGCTGTCGATGCTTCTTGTTATAGGCTTGTGTTCTTGTGAATGACGGTGCTCCCCTCTGGCCACAGTCACAAGCTGTCAGCCAATACCGTAAGTCATCGCCTCTGAACTAGCTGGTGGCTGCCAGAGGCTGTGGTATCATATTTTTATCAGTTCAAGCTGCAATATAATGAATGTTTGCTTTTGGAAACTGACACCGAAAATGGGGCACTATTTCTTCCACTGACACCAGTGATGGGGCATTATTAATTCCACTGACACCACAGATGGATACTAATCCTTTCACCGACATCAATGATGGGTACTATTTCTCCCACTGACACTAATGATGGGGTATACATCTTTCCACTGATACCAAAGGTGAAGTACTATTCCTTCCACTGACACCAAGAAATGGCACTATTCCTCCCACTGGCACCACTGATGGGGCATTATTACCTCCACTGATACCAATGATGGGGCACTATTCCTCCCACTGACATCAATGAAGGGGCACTATTCCTTCCACTGATACCAATGATGGGGGAATTTTCCTCCCACTGACACCAATGAAGGGGTACTATTCCCCCCACTGACACTAATGATGGGTCACTATTCCTCCCACTGACACCAATGACTGGTCACTATTTCTCCCACTGATACCAATGATGGGACACTATTCCTCCCTCTGATACCAACGATGGGACACTATTCCTCCCACTGATACCAATGATGGGGCACTATTCCTACCACTGACACCAATGATGGGACACTATTCCTCCCACTGATACCAATGATGGGGCACTATTCCTCCCACTGATACCAATGATGGGGCACTATTCCTCCCACTGACACCAATGATGGGGCACTATTCCTCCCACTGATACCAATGATGGGAAACTATTCCTCCTCCTATTGACCACAGGCATTTTTTTTTTTTTTTACTTTTACTTACCCCCCAGTCCCAGGCATTTTCTTCTCCCACTAGTCACAATCCGGCCCCCCTATAATCTGAAAGACAATAAACTGGCCTTTAGAAATTCTGGGAAACCCCCTGTGCCAGGATAACAAAGTAATAAATATATCGCTCCCCACCAATAGAAAACGTTACAACCTGAATTCGGTAACACAATTTCTTTTTTTCTTTTTTGCGATGGGAAAGGCTCGTTTTCATCCATCCAGATAAGGAAACATTTTGCAATAACAGCTCCCCGGGACCTGAATGTCTGCCAGTCACATATGGCGGTGACACTGTGTATAAAACGAGGATTTTTAATTGCTTTTATGACACATCATGCCGTATCATATGTGTGTTGTGCTATAAATGTCTCCCCGAGTGAAGGGGGAGGTCAGGTGATAGAAGGATTTTTTTTATTTCAAGTAACAATCTGCAATTTTTTATTTTTTTTATTGCTGTCTCTAAGGAGATTCACCCTATTTGTCCCATTTACCATTATCACTGAAAGTGAAAGTGAAAGAAAATGAAAACACTTTGCGTTGTCACCAGCCCAGGAATAGAAGGGAATTCTTCCAATGGGGACACTAGTTCTGGTAACAGCCAGGGATCTTCTTACTTTGAATGGATTTCCCCTTATGTCCTGTTTTGGCTTTGGGGCAGGAAATGAAGAGAAATCTCCCCAATGGAACTGACAGGGGTTGTAGCCCTCCCTTACTAGTTTTTTTTTTTTTAAGCAGATATAAAAGCCACAAAAAATGCAGCTCTGTATTCACTATAACTTTATGAAATGCATTTGTTTTAATTGCTGAATTTGACTTGGTATCAGCCTCTAGCAATCTGCTGTAACGCAAAGCTTAGATGGTTTGAATCTCATCAGCTTCAGCGGCCATTCGAACCATCTATGGGCAGGGTGATTGTACCCAAGTCGATCCATCAATCAAATAATAAATACAGTAATACCTCGGATTGCGAGTAACGCGGTGTACGAGCGTTTCGCAATGCAAGCTATTATTTTTAAAAAATCCTGACTCGGTTTGACAGCGTTGTCTTGCAAAACGAATAGGATTTAAGCCTCTGGGGTGTGCAGTACTGCATTTCGCCAAAGGTGCAGGGGCGCCGGTGACACTCGGAGCTGTCTGGAGCTGCTCGGAAACACTCGGAAAAACTCTGTTCCTGAGTGTCTCCGAGCCTCCCCGAGTGCATCCGAGCAGCTCCAAGTGCTCTCCGAGTGTTTCTGAATGTCTCCCCCACCTCTGGTTACATGCAGTACTGCATACACTACCCTGTTTCCCCGAAAATAAGACCTAGCGTGATTGTTGGTGATGGCTGCAATATAAGCCCTACCCCCAAATAAGCCCTAGTTAAAGTCCTTGTAGGTCTTATTTTCAGGGTAGGACTTATTTTCGGGGAAACAGGGTAGGGCTTATTTGGGGGGGTAGGGCTTTTATTGCAGCCATCACCGACAATCACGCTAGGTCTTATTTTCGGGGAAACAGGGTAGCAGTGCCACTGGAACGGATTATCTGAGCTTCTATTATTTCCTATGGGGAAACTCGCTTTTATATGCGAGTGCTTTGGATTACAAGCATTCTTCTGGAACTAATTATGCTCGTAATCCAAGGTACCACTGTACAATGAAACATACATAAAATCAGTGGCGTCGCTAGGGGGTGGCTATTGAGGCTATAGCCCTGAATCTGGGGCCCATAGCCCCGAGTCTTATGCCGCAGGGGTCCCTGCCTAACCAGCGGGCCGTGGCCTCTCTGCAGCCGGCCGCGGGTGTGGCGGGCGGGCTGCATGAGAGAGCCGGGCAGGCGGACGAGCAGAGTTTACATCATCTCTCTCCACCCGCCCCACATGACCGCTCTTCCGCCCTCACAGCCTGGCCTCTTCAATGTCGGAGGTGCGTCGGGGAACAGCGAGATGACATCATCTCTCACTGCCCGCCCCGCCCATCACCGCACTCCTGCCTTCACTCAGAACTAAATGCACCAGTGCTGCCAGCCTGCCACCAATTCAGCGACAATGCACATTTGGTGCCACTGGCTGGCATGGCAAGTGACCATCCGCAAATAGTGGCTGGGGATCCTCCACATCTGGTGGCAGTTTTTTTTTTTTTTACCAAAAATATCTAGAAGAATACATATTGGCCTAAACTGAGGAAGAAATTTGTTTTTTTTATATTTTTTTTTATTGGATGTGTTTTATAGCAGAAAGTAAAATATATTGTTTGTTTTTATCTAAATTGTCTGCCTCTTTTTGTTTATAGTGCAAAAAAAAAACAAAAAACGCAGAGGTGATCAAATACCGCCAAAATAAAGCTCTATTTGTGGGGAAAAAAAGGACGTCAATTTTGTTTGGGTACAGCGTTGCACGACAGCGCAATTGTCATTTAAAGCGACGCAGTGCCTTATCACAAAAAATGGCCTGGTCAGGAAGGAGGTAAAACCTTCTGGAGCTGAAGTGGTTAAAGAGGAACTGCAGTCTGCTCGCATAATTTGTAATAAAAACATCTTTGCCATTCTGAAGCTTCCCTCCAACCACTTTGCATATTATTTTATATATACTGTGATTGTTTACTTGCCAAATATGCTGCAGAAATCTCCCTCCACTGAGTCTGTCTGCATCCATTTTAACTGTGGGCAGCTGAAGCTGCTGCCTGTTCACTTCCTGGATTTGCACAGACACACAGAGGCACTCCTCCAGCTCTGCAGGTCTCATTGGCCCTCTTATGACTCATCCCCCCTCCCTTCCTGGCAAACTCTCATGGAAGTGAGAGAGAGAGAGCTGTGCATGATGTCATAAGCCTAGGCTAATGACCAGACAAGAAACAGGAAGTGGGCTGTATAAAGTATTTACTGGCAGAAAAAATCCAAAGTTAAAACAACAACAAGGGAAGAAGATTTAATAGATGAAAAGATGAAAAAATGACTAAAGTTCCGCTTTAAGGATGCATCCTAAAAACATTGTTTACTCTTTCTTTTTTTAAAGTGGAGTTCCACCCAAAAAAAACAAAAATACATGAAAAATTCTAAAAAAAACACAAAAAAACATTTGGATATTTTTTTTTTTTAACTTACCTCTAAATGCCTGTTGCTAGGGGGTCCCTCGTAGTCTGCCCCTTCCAGTGCCTGGGCTGATGACATCACTTCCCCCTCAGCACAGGAAGGGCTCCGCTCTGCTCCCTCCATCCTGTCAATCATCTGGGACCCATTACAGGTCCCAGGTGACTGAGTGGCCAATCATGCGCAGTGGGTGCCAGGCTGTGAAGCCACAGCCCGGCGCCCATAGTTGCAATGCTGGCGCCGCTGAACGGAGGGGGAGACGAGCGGGGCTTCGATCCCCCGCATCGCTGGACTCTGGGACAGGTAAGTGTCCAATTAAAAGTCAGCAGCTGCAGTATTTGTAGCTGCTGACTTTTAATTTTTTTTTTTTTCATGGGCCCCCCTGGGTGGAACTCCTCTTTAAGAAAGGCTTTCTGCAAAAGAAGAGTTATAATACTCTGCAACCCGAGGGGGGTGTCTGATCTTCGTTCGTTTGAAAAGTTGCTTTGGCCAAAAACATTTTTGGAAAATAAAGGAGTAGTAGCATACCAATGCATACCTCACAAATTTTTGAGATGGGAATAAGGGACACCTATCAGCAAAAGTATGCAAGCATAGGACACACCCCTTGCCACGCCCCCTTAAAGGAGAATAAAAAAAAAAAACAAGACTGGTTAAACCCACAAGTGCTTTTTACCACTACTATTCCTTTATATTGGCTTTTGGAATTTACAAATGCAGCAAATTTAGAAATCGGATGAAAGGTTTAGCGCTGGAAAACACTTTTGGATAGATAAAAAGTGCATTTTATATACAACTCTATATAGATCAGACCAAAATGAGGAGGAATGAGGGATAGAGGGACATTGTTCCAAATCAGGGCCAGTTGGGAGCTATGCCAATGAGATCCTGATTGTGCTCTGCCCACCTGTAAGCTTGTTTGTAATAGAGTTCGATTGACATCACTGGCGCATTAAAAATAATAGCTAAGGGGAAAAGGGAAGGAAGGAGTTAATTAGGGCTTATACGTTTTTTTTTTGTTTTTTTTTTTCACATATGAGGAATTGTAGATGTACAGGGTTCATCCTTTAATTAAACACGAAGGGGGGTTCCCCCCCCCTTTTTTTTCTCTCTCCCTCCCCTTCCTCCTTTTGTCGCTCTCGTTCTCATTTTCACACCCTCTGTCATTGAAGAGAGGCAAGATTTAATGCTAGGGGGGTTTCTGCGGGCCCTTTTTTTTTTTTTTGTTCTTTTTGTTATTTATTTGATTTATTTTATGTGTTAATTGTTTATAAATATAAGTAGAAAAAAACAAGGCAGTCATAAACATTAAAATTTCTACGATGTAGATGTAAAAAAGGGAATATACGCGGAGATATGTTAATGTTCTCCCGATTGGAGATGTTTATTATGGTGCTTTGATTCAATAAAGATATTTAAAAAAAAAAAAAAAGTTAAAAAAAAAATTAGGACTTATGTTTTTTATTTATTTTTTTTTTTTACATGAGGAATTGTAGATATACAGGGTTCATCCTTAAATTAAACATGAAGGGGGGTTCCCCCACCCCCTTTTTTTTCTCTCTCCCTCCCCTTCCTCCTTTTGTCGCTGTCTTTTTACTTTTCACACCCTCTTTCATGGAAGATAGGCAAGATTTAATGCTAGGGGGGTTTCTGCGGGCCCCCCCCCCTTTTTTTTTTGTTTTGTTTTGTTTGTTATTTATTTGATATGTTAATGTTCTCCCAATTGGAGATGTTTATTATGGTGCTTTGTTTCAAAAAAGATATTAAAAAAAAAAAGTGAAAAAAAAATTAGGACATGTTTTTTTTTTTTTACATGAGGAATTGTAGATATACAGGGTTCATCCTTAAATTAAACATGAAGGGGCCCCCCCCCCCTTTTTTTTCTCTCTCTCCCTCCCCTTCCTCCTTTTGTCGCTGTCTTTTTCCTTTTCACACCCTCTTTCATTGAAGAGAGGCAAGATTTAATTTGTTTTGTTTGTTTATTTATTTGATTTATTATATGTGTTAATTGTTTATAAATATAAGTAGAAAAAAACAAGGCAGTCATAAACATTAAAATTTGTATGATGTAGATGTAAAAAAAGGGAATATACGTTGTATATGTTAATGTTCTCCCGATTGGAGATGTTTATTGTGGTGCTTTGATTCAAAAAAGATATTTAAAAAAAAAAAAAAAAAGTAAAAAAATTAAATTAAAATAAATTAGGGCTTATAAGGGTTACCTAGTTTACTAAGGTGTCAAATAAGAATACATTTTATTATTCATATCATATACAGGTCAAAGGTCATACTTTTGATCCGCATATGACACCAATCAATGTGGTTACGATTGTGCTCTGTCCACCTGTATGCTTGTTCATAGCGTTGGACTGACATCACTGGTGCAGTAGGAGCTCTGATTGGCTGAGCTCATATCAGTGTTGAAAGGAGAAACTCACCTATGACCAGAAGATAAATTAAATGTTATCTCTGGCCGGGCAAACACATATCACTAATGATTAACCAGAAAACCAAAAGGAGATATTTTCGGTTTCAGAGACATTTTTGCATAGTACAATATTACTTATGCTGGCTATACACTATACGAAAAAAAAAAATCGGAAAATGGCGATTTCGAAAAAAAAAAAAGTAAGAATTTTCAGAAGGGCAAAAGATATTACCATCATTTAGCGACCAAATTTCGAAAGATAAACGTTCAGTGGACATAAATTAGTCAGTTTATCGTTTGATTTGGTCACCTTAGAAGGGAAATGACGAAATAAAATTCACCTCTCGACGCCCATGTGTTATCACCAATCACAAATTTTTCTACTTCCAGGTTAAAGTCTTCTTGCACCTGCGCACGAAAAAAAAAAAAATCGAAGGATTTTTCTCGTGCGAGAAAGCCACTAACCCTACAAAGTTCGTTCATTCAATAAAAAATATTTCAAAATTGTCAATCGAATTTTCGGGGCTGAAAAGTTGAAACTGATTATCGTTCGTCATCCACTAATTATCAGAAAATCGTCCTGAACGTTCGAAACAATAGAATTTCGTCAGATTTTTCGCATAGTGTATGGCCAGCATTAGACTAGAAGGCATTCCACGTGTCTCATTCCATCATATATCCCAAAAATAAGAGGATTACCGTATATACTCGAGTATAAGTCGTTCCGAGTATAAGTCGTGGCCCTAATTTACCACAAGAAAATGGGAAAAACTTATTGACCCGAGTATAAGACGAGGATGAGAAATGCACAGCTACTCTAAGTGGAAAAGAGGGTCAACAATGCCCATTTGCATGCCTCACTGTGCCCATTTGCATGCCTCACTGTGCCTATTTGCAGCCATAGGTCCCCTGAACTTCAAACTCCGTAGTTAAGGGTTCCTAGATGCCCCCTAGCTGCAGCCAAAATTTGGGGTCTCTGAACCCAAAGGGTCCCGAAATGACATTGCTGCAGATGGACACAGTTGACCAAATTTGGGGCCCCGTATCTCTGGGCCACTTAGTGCTAAGAACCCCAAATTTGGTGTGCAAACCCAGTGGAACTAGCACCATAATAATTTCCAAAGCTGGGGTTTCTAGCACCAAGTGGCCCCGAGATACAGGGCCCCAAAAATCAGTTCAGAAAATGTCAAGCACTTTTCTGCAGCAGAGAATGACATTTTCCGAACCGATTTTGGGGCCCCGTATCTCGGGGCCACTTAGTGCTAGGAACTTCAGCTTTGGATATGTTGTGGTACCAGTTCCACTGGGTTTGCACACCAAATTTAGGGTTCCTAGCACCAAGTGGCCCTGAGATACGGGGCCCCAAAGTCGGTTCGGAAAATGAAATTTTTTACTGCAGAAAAGTGCTTGACTCGAGTATAAGTCGAGGGGGGCACTTTCAGCACAAAAAAATGTGCTGAAAAATTCGACTTATACTCGAGTATATACGGTATTCCTTATTTCGGGACCGTGGGCCGAGCCATGAAAATCATTCCATTACACCCAGTTAACCAGATGCACATCCATAACTGCTGGTGCATAGGAAATACAAAAGTGAGTACACCCCTCATATTTTTGTAAATATTTTCTTCTATCTTTTCATGTGACAACACTGAAGAAATGACACTTTGCTACAATGTAAAGTAGTGAGTGTACAGCTTGTATAACAGTGTAAATTTGCCGTCCCCTCAAAATAACTCAACACACAGCCATTAATGTCTAAACCGCTGGCAACAAAAGTGAGTACACCCCTAAGTGAAAATGTCAAAATTGGGTTCAATTAGCCATCCCCCCCCCCCCCGGTGTCATGTGACTTGTTAGTGAGACAAGGTCTCAGGTGTGAATGGGGAGCAGGTGTGTTAAATTTGGTGATATCGCTCTCACTCTCTCATATTGGTCACTGGAAGTTCAACATGGCACCTCATGGCAAAGACTCCAGTGACAACCTGTGAAGCTCTGGTGAACTCCATGCCCAAGAGGGTTAAGGCAGTGCTGGAAAATAATGGTGGCCACACAAAATATTGACACTTTTCCAAATTTGGATATTTTCACTTAGGGGTGTACTCAGTTTTGTTGCCAGCGGTTTAGACATTAATGGCTGTGTGTTGAGTTATTTTGAGGGGACAGCAAATTTACACTGTTATACAAGCTGTACACTCACTACTTTACATTGTAGCAAAGTGTCATTTCTTCAGTGTTGTCACATGAAAAGATAGAATAAAATAGCTACAAAAATGTGAGGGGTGTACTTACTTTTGTGATATACTGTATATAGCCTAATATTACAGGGCCATTCATGGACTGCACAGCTGAGTCTGTACACAAGGACGGGTGCATGGCCCTCAATGCTCAGGTGTATACACACGTACCTGTCAGACTCGGACGTGCAGGCGAGGCCATACAGCCATATCCATTCACTTATTATGCACTGTAGGGTGAACAGTGAGGGAAAAAAAAGAAGGCGACTCTGGCTGCTGCACAGGGGCCGAGCACCCTTGTGAATGAGCCCTAAGGGGGTGTCTGTATTTATAAACGGAACTGCTGCCACCTAGAGATGAAAACATTTATTGTAATGGACAACACAATATCTTTATTATTCGTATTTTGAACAACATAATAATTTACAGGGTACCATCGTCTCAAAGGGCTAAAACTGTAACAGAGAGTACATAAGGTACATAGAGCTTACAATCTAATAGAAGGAACAGTTATAGGGATTGGGATTTATATCTTCTACACCAACAATAGGACACAATTCCTACCGCTGACCCCCAACAATGGGGCAGTATTCTTCCCACTGACACCACTGATGGGGCACTATTCTTCCCACTGATACCAATGATGGGGCACTATTCCTTTTACACCAACAATGGGATATGATTCCTGTCACTGATACCCACAATAGGACACAATTCCTACCACTGACACCTAACAATGGGGCAGTATTCCTTCCACTGACACCAATGATGGGGTACTATTCCTTCCACTGACACCAATGATAGGGCACTATTCCTTCCACTGACACCAATGATGGGGCACTATTCCTTCCACTGACACCAATGATGGGGCACTATTCCACCCACTGACACCAATGATAGGGCACTAATCCACCCACTGACACCAATGATGGGGCACTATTCCTCCCACTAATACCAATGATGGGGTACTATTCCTCCTACTGACACCATAGATGGGGCACTATTCCTCCCACTGACACCAATGATGGAGTACTATTCCTCCCACTGACAAAAAAGGTGGGGTACTATTCCTCTCACTGATACCAATGATGGGGTACTATTCCTTCCACTAACACCAATGATGGGGTATTATTCCTCCTACTGACACCAATGATGGGGCACTATGCCTCCCACTAACACCAATGATGGGGCACTATTCTTCCCACTGACAGGGCACTATTCCCCCCACTGACACCAATGACGGGGCACTATTCCTTCTACTCCAACAATGGGACACGATTCCTACCACTGACCCCTAACAATGGGGCACTATTACTCCCATTGACAACAACAATGGGGCACTATTTTTCCCACTGACACCAATGATTGGGCATTCTTTACTCTCGTTGACACCAAGGGATTTTCTACTCCCACTGGCCACAGTCCGGCCCCCTCAAGGTCTGAAGGACAGTAAATTGGTGCTTTGTTCAGAAAGTTTGGAGACCCCTGGTTTAGATCAAAGCATATTCATGTGTTAGAATGGCCCAGTCAAAGTCCAGACCTAAATACAATTGAGATTCTGTGGCAAGACTTGAAAATTGCTGTTCACAGACGCTCTCCATCCAAT
Source organism: Lithobates clamitans (assembly GCA_037952925.1). Lineage (NCBI taxonomy): Eukaryota > Metazoa > Chordata > Amphibia > Anura > Ranidae > Lithobates > Lithobates clamitans. The sequence continues at coordinate 75,141 of JBBGZY010003066.1, forward strand.
CTGACAGAGCTTGAGATATTTTGCAAAGAAGAATGGGCAAAAATATCACTCTCTAGATGTGCAAAGCTGGTAGAGACATCCCCAAAAGGACTTGCAGCTGTAATTGCAGTGAAAGGGGGTTCTACAAAGTATTGACTCCGGGGGGCGCCATACAAATGTCCCCCCACACTTTTCACATATTTATTTGTAAAAAATTTGGAAAACTATCATTTTCCTTCCACTTCACAATTATGTGCCACTTTGTGTTGGTCTATCTAGATCAGGGGTCTCAAACTGGCGGCCCTCCAGCTGTTGCGAAACCACAAGTCCCATGAGGCATTGCAAGGCTGACAGTTACAAGCATGACTCCCTCAGGCAGAAGCATCATGGGACTTGTAGTTTTGCAACAGCTGGAGGGCCGCCAGTTTGAGACCCCTGATCTAGATGGACCGGATCTAAGCAGGTATGTCAATGCATAAAGCAGCATTTAAAACATACTAATAATGTCCATGGTACTATCCTGCTATAGGTACATAGAGCTTACAATCTAAAAGGCGTAACAGTTACAGGGGTTAGGATTTTATCTCAGCAGCAGTGGTGTCACTAGGGGGGGGGGAAGAGGGGACCATGGCCCCCCAACATTATTCAGTGCCCCCTATGTGCCCCCCCAACTAAAAAAAAAACGGACGCTGGGAATGCAGGGGACATGTATGGGCTGAGCCTCCGTGTTACTGGCTCCGGCTCCGCCTCCACCTCCTGAGTCTACTCCCAGCCACTGGTTGCTAGAGCCTCCTCGCGTCTAGCAACCAGTGATGTCAGAGCCGGCATTAACGTCTCTCTCTCCCCTCCTTCCTCTCTCGCACTGAACGATGAGAGAGGAGACACAGCCGATCTGCTCCTTCTCCCCCTCCCCTCTTCTCAGCAGTCATTTATCAAGTTGGCTAATTAAATGTCTGATATGATCTACAAATCCATAAAACAAATATAGAAAATATGGACCAGCAATGAAATACTAAAATGATCTAATGATACAAATTGTTACATATTGGCCTCCGAAGATCAGGGCACACAAGAACATTCCTATCTGTACTCCATACACAACCAGTAACCTTGGTCATCATGAGCAAATGAGAGGCGTCCGGGGAATCACGGGATGTGAGATGAAGCCTCGCATTGAGCGCTATTGACACTTCCTTGTGATCTTGAACTAATCTTGGCGCGAGCTTTGTGTTCCCTGGCAAAGGCACCCGACCGCCTGAATAGAGACGCTTGTCACCACAATGATCTCCCACAATGACGCTGACCTTGCTGACTTCAACACAATGTCAGTTTTTCAATGGATCGTTTTCGGCTGCAGAGTGCGATTAGCTCAAAGGGCCGTGGCGGGGCTGAAGCCGGACCGGGCCCTGGGGCATAGCCGGTACTGATGCGGCATGACCTCGGGGGTCAGATGCCAGGACAGAGGGGTCAAGCTGGAATGCAGAGACCGAAATTGTCAATCTCTGACTTAGAAAGACTTGCTGAATACATCAGTGTGGAGAATACTAAAGTGGACCCAGTATCATATATATTGTATACAGTATATATACACACACACACACACACACACACACACACACACACACACACACACACACACACACACACACACACACACACACACACACACACACACACACACACACACACACACACACACACACACACACTATATTGTCAAAAGTATTGGGACGCCTGCCTTTACACGCACATGAACTTTAATGGCATCCCAGTCTTAGTCCGTAGGGTTCAATATTGAGTTGGCTCCGCCCTTTGCAGCTATAACAGCTTCAACTCTTCTGGGAAGGCCGTCCACAAGGTTTAGGAGTGTGTCTATGGGAATGTTTGACCATTCTTCCAAAAGTGCATTTGTGAGGTCAGGCACTGATGTTGGACCAGAAGGCCTGGCTCGCAGTCTCCGCTCTAATTCATCCCAAAGATGTTCGGGTTGAAGTCAGGACTTTGTGCAGGCCAGTTAAGTTCCTCCACCCCAAACTCGCTCATCCACACTGTATTGCCAAAAGTATTGGGCCACCCTTCCAGATCTTTTGGTGGAGGGGGGATTATGGTGTGGGGTTGCGTTTCAGGGGTTGGACTTGGCCCCTTACTTGGCCAGGGAGAGTAAGGCAGTGGAAGAAAAGACTAGATTAGGGGACTCCGAACTGCGGCCCTTTGCTTGCCTTTATCTGGCCCTTTGGGCACTATTCCTCCTACTGACACCAATGATGGGGCACTATTCCTACCACTGACACAAACAATGGGGCACTATTCCCTCCACCGACACCAATGATGGGCACTATTCCTCCCACTGATACCAATGATGTGGCACCATTCCTCCCACTGATACCAATGATGTGGCACCATTCCTCCCACTGACATTAACAGTGGAACATAATTCCTCCCACTGACACTAATGATGGGGAACTATTCCTTCCAGTGACATCATCGATGGGAAACTATTCCTCCTACGGACTCCAATGATGGGGCACTATTCCTCCCAGTAATACCAATGATGAGGAACTATTTTACCCACTGACTCCAACAATGCAGCACCATTCCTCCCACTGACACAAATGATGGGGCACTATTACACTATTACTCCCACGGGCACCAATGATGGGGTACTATTCCTCCAACTGATAACAATGATAGGGCACTATTCTCCCCACTGACACCAATGATAGGGTACTATTCCCCCACTGACACCAATTATGGGGTACTATTCCTCTCACTGACAGCAATGATAGGGTACTATTCCCCCCACTGACACCAATGATGGGGCACTATTCCTCTCACTGACACCAATGATGGGGCACTATCCCTCCCACTGATACCAATGATGGGGCACTATTTCTCCCAAGGACACCAATAATGGGACATTATTTCTCTAACACCAAAAACTGGGCATTGTTCACTTCCATTGATGCCAGGACATTGTCTATTCCCAGCAGCCCCTCTAAAGTCTGAAGGACAGTAAACTGGCCCCTTGTTTAGAAAGTTTATTGGCCCCTGGCTGGACTAGATGATGCTGGACGTCCTCCAGCCAGGAAATGAAGCGGGAGCTCTCTGACTTGCTGCAGCTTCCAATGCACTGTGGGAAGCTCACAGTGTGCAGGAAAAACAGAAAAAGTAATTTCCAGTCCAGGAGAGGAACCTGTGCAACTGTGCAAGACTGAAGGGAAGGCAAGAGGTCAGATTTAAATCATCCCCTGTGGCCCCACCGCTTTTACTAGAGACGTATCTTTACACCCTGAGCTGGCGGCTGCGTCCTTGCTGGCCTCTTGTAAGCTTTCCTCCAGCCTAGGGGCAGAAAAGTCGCCCAGCAGAATACTAACGTGGGGACAATACACTGATCTTTTGTGCCGTCAGCCCTTGTCGCATTCGTCTCCCATGAGTGTAGGTGTGACATGTGGCGGCGTTGCTCGCGTGGAATGCCAGGAATCTGGGCGAGTGTAAAGATCCATTCTGTCTGACACCGCTACATTTCATGTGATCAGCGGGCACCGCTGCGTGCTGCCGGAGCTCAGATATTCCCGATGGCGTTAGCCAGTGGAAGGAATTTTGTCAATGACACCAACCTGCGTGGCATGAATGTGTGTTGGGTGTTGGAAATTACATGCTTTATAAAGGTCAGTCCAATCCGAAAACTGACGTCAGCCCTGGGCGGAGTCTATAATAAAGTATAACGAAAGACAAGTTTACTTGAGAAGTTAATGTTTAAAGTTGAAGTTTAATCTGCTTATATTTTGCCATCCCCGCTCATCAAGAAAATTTTGAATAAAACTTTTCTATTTTCATTACTTACCTTATTTTAGATGTCATCACTGGGCCTCTGTGCTCCTCTATGCAATGCAGGCAGATCATGGCTGGTGGAAGGGGCCCTCAGTACTTAGCTTCCTGAAAACATCACAGCGCCCTGCCTCAGTACACCTCTCAAGAGCCCTCAGCCCTCATGTAATTAGTGGAAGGAGTTGTGCAAATACCAAAATGAACTGCTGGAAGGATGGCAGTCGGGAGGGGTGGGTATTCCTAGGCAGACTGTATTTGCATGCAGACCCCCTAGGTGACTCCTACACGTGATGCTGAGCCAATGCAGTATGTAGTGATAGGACGGTCAGTGAGTAGTATCTAGTGATAGGTCAGTCAGTGAGCAGTATTTAGTGATAGGGCGGTCAGTAAGCAGTATGTAGTGATGGGGCAGTCAGTGAGCAGTATGTAGTGATAGGACGGTCACTGAGCAGTATGTAGTAATAGGGCGGTCAGTGAGCAGTATGTAGTGATGGGGCAGTCAGTGAGAAGTATGTAGTGATAGGGCAGTCAGTGAGCAGTATGTAGTAATAGGGCGGTCAGTGAGCAGTATGTAGTGATAGGGTAGTCAGTGAGCAGTATGTAGTGATAGGGCAGTCAGTGAGCAGTATGTAGTGATAGGGCGGTCAGTGAGCAGTATGTAGTGATAGGAAGGTAAGTGAGCAGTATGTAGTGATAGGGTAGTCAGTGAGCAGTATGTAGTGATAGGGTAGTCAGTGAGCAGTATGTAGTGATAGGAAGGTAAGTGAGCAGTATGTAGTGATAGGGTAGTCAGTGAGCAGTATGTAGTGATAGGGTAGTCAGTGAGCAGTATGTAGTGATAGGGTGGTCAGTGAGCAGTATGTAGTGATAGGGCGGTCAGTGAGCAGTATGTAGTGATGGGGCGGTCAGTGAGCAGTATGTAGTGATAGGGCGGTCAGTAAGCAGTATGTAGTGATGGGGCGGTCAGTGAGCAGTATGTAGTGATAGGGCGGTCAGTAAGCAGTATGTAGTGATAGGTCAGTCAGTGAGCAGTATGTAGTGATAGGGCGGTCAGTGAGCAGTATGTAGTGATAGGGCGGTCAGTGAGCAGTATGTAGTGATAGGGTGGTCAGTGAGCAGTATGTAGTGATAGGAAGGTAAGTGAGCAGTATGTAGTGATAGGGTAGTCAGTGAGCAGTATGTAGTGATAGGGCGGTCAGTGAGTAGTATGTAGTGATGGGGCGGTCAGTGAGCAGTATGTAGTGATAGGGCGGTCAGTAAGCAGTATGTAGTGATGGGGCGGTCAGTGAGCAGTATGTAGTGATAGGGCGGTCAGTAAGAAGTATGTAGTGATGGGCGGTCAGTGAGCAGTATGTAGTGATGGGGCGGTCAGTAAGCAGTATGTAGTGATGGGGCGGTCAGAGAGTAGTATGTAGTGATAGGGTAGTCAGTGAGCAGTATGTAGTGATAGGGCGGTCAGTGAGCAGTGTGTAGTGATAGGGCGGTCAGTGAGCAGTATGTAGTGATAGGGCAGTCAGTGAGCAGTATGTAGTGATAGGGTGGTCAGTGAGTAGTATGTAGTGATAGGGCGGTCAGTGAGCAGTATGTAGTGATAGGGGCGGTCAGTAAGCAGTATGTAGTGATAGGGCGGTCAGTGAGCAGTGTGTAGTGATAGGGCGGTCAGTGAGCAGTATGTAGTGATAGGGCAGTCAGTGAGCAGTATGTAGTGATAGGGTGGTCAGTGAGTAGTATGTAGTGATAGGGCGGTCAGTGAGCAGTATGTAGTGATAGGGGCGGTCAGTAAGCAGTATGTAGTGATTGGGCGGTCAGTGAGTAGTATGTAGTGATGGGGCGGTCAGTGAGCAGTATGTAGTGATAGGGTAGTCAGTGAGCAGTATGTAGTGATAGGGTGGTCAGTGAGCAGTATGTAGTGATAGGGTAGTCAGTGAGCAGTATGTAGTGATAGGACGGTCAGTGAGCAGTATGTAGTGATAGGGTGGTCAGTGAGCAGTATGTAGTGATAGGGTGGTCAGTGAGCAGTATGTAGTGATAGGGCGGTCAGTGAGCAGTATGTAGTGATAGGGTAGTCAGTGAGCAGTATGTAGTGATAGGACGGTCAGTGAGCAGTATGTAGTGATAGGGTGGTCAGTGAGCAGTATGTAGTGATAGGGTGGTCAGTGAGCAGTATGTAGTGATAGGGCGGTCAGTGAGCAGTATGTAGTGATAGGGTAGTCAGTGAGCAGTATGTAGTGATAGAACGGTCAGTGAGCAGTATGTAGTAATAGGGTGGTCAGTGAGCAGTATGTAGTGATAGGGTAGTCAGTGAGCAGTATGTAGTGATAGGGTGGTCAGTGAGCAGTATGTAGTGATAGGGTGGTCAGTGAGCAGTATGTAGTGATAGGGCGGTCAGTGAGCAGTATGTAGTGATAGGGTGGTCAATGAGTAGTATGTAGTGATAGGAAGGTAAGTGAGCAGTATGTAGTGATAGGGCGGTCACTGAGCAGTATGTAGTGATAGGACGATCACTGAGCAGTATGTAGTGATGGGGCAGTCAGTGAGAAGTATGTAGTGATAGGGTGGCCAGTGAGCAGTATGCAGTGATAGGGTGGTCAGTGAGCAGTATGTAGTAATAGGGCGGTCAGTGAGCAGTATGTAGTGATGGGGTGGTCAGTTGAGCAGTATTTAGTGATAGGGCAGTCAGTGAGCAGTATGTAGTGATAGGGTGGTCAGTAAGCAGTATGTAGTGATAGGGCAGTCAGTGAGCAGTATGTAGTGATAGGGCAGTCAGTGAGCAGTATGTAGTGATAGGGTGGTCAGTGAGCAGTATGTAGTGATAGGGCAGTCAGTGAGCAGTATGTAGTGATGGGGCAGTCAGTGAGCAGTATGTAGTGATAGGGTGGTCAGTGAGCAGTATGTAGTGACAGGGCAGTCAGTGAGCAGTATGTAGTGATAGGGTGGTCAGTGAGCAGTATGTAGTGACAGAGCGGTCAGTGAGCAGTATGTAGTGATAGAGTGGTCAGTGAGTAGTATGTAGTGATAGGAAGGTAAGTGAGCAGTATGTAGTGATAGGGCGGTCAGTGAGCAGTATGTAGTGATAGGGCGGTCAGTGAGCAGTATGTAGTGATAGGGCGGTCAGTGAGCAGTATGTAGTGATGGGGCAGTCAGTGAGCAGTATGTAGTGATAGGGTGGTCAGTGAGCAGTATGTAGTGACAGGGCGGTCAGTGAGCAGTATGTAGTGATAGGGCAGTCACTGAGCAGTATGTAGTGATAGATGGTCAGTGAGCAGTATGTAGTGATAGGGTGGTCAGTGAGCAGTATGTAGTGATAAGGTGGTCAGTGAGCAGTATGTAGTGATAGGGCGGTCAGTGAGTAGTATGTAGTGATAGGGCGGTCAGTGAGCAGTATGTAGTAATAGGGCAGTCAGTGAGCAGTATGTAGTGATAGGGTGGTCAGTGAGCAGTATGTAGTGATAGGGTGGTCAGTAAGCAGTATGTAGTGATAGGGTGGTCAGTAAGCAGTATGTAGTGATAGGGCAGTCAGTGAGCAGTATGTAGTGATAGGGTGGTCAGTGAGTAGTATGTAGTGATAGGGCGGTCAGTGAGCAGTATGTAGTAATAGGGCAGTCAGTGAGCAGTATGTAGTGATAGGGTGGTCAGTGAGCAGTATGTAGTGATAGGGTGGTCAGTAAGCAGTATGTAGTGATAGGGCAGTCAGTGAGCAGTATGTAGTGATAGGGTGGTCAGTGAGCAGTATGTAGTGATAGGGTGGTCAGTGAGCAGTATGTAGTGATAGGGTGGTCAGTGAGTAGTATATAGTGATAGGAAGGTAAGTGAGCAGTATGTAGTGATAGGGTGGTCAGTGAGTAGTATGTAGTGATAGGAAGGTAAGTGAGCAGTATGTAGTGATAGGGTGGTCAGTGAGTAGTATGTAGTGATAGGAAGGTAAGTGAGCAGTATGTAGTGATAGGGTGGTCAGTGAGTAGTATGTAGTGATAGGAAGGTAAGTGAGCAGTATGTAATGATAGGGCGGTCAGTGAGCAGTTTTTAGTTGCAGGGCAGGAAGCAATTCTCCAGCCCTTCATGTGTAAAAATTCTTTACACAAGATATACACAACTGCCACAAATGGACTTCAGATTTAACATCAGCCAAGTTTTAATTAGAATTTTAAATTTTGGACTTTTGAAAACCATGAAGTTGCAACCACCCCCCCCCCCCCCTCCATCCCATTAAAGGAAGTGCTGAAAGCATTTTCAGAACAAATGGCAAGCGTGTTAAAATTAGTCGTAAATTAACACGAAGCCCTCTGGAGCGGAACGCAGCTAATTAACAGTTAATTAGGGGAGCCTTCTTTACTTTGGCCTGTCAGCAGCTCGGTGAGCGGCGTTTGAGCGCCCCTCGGTCACATCGCCATGGCGACCGCTCACTGTGTTTACGGAATCTTTCCTTGATAAACAGGCCGACATATTGTCCAACCCACTTGTTTCCAAATCCGGAGAATTATGTCAACACGGCTGACTTGGAAAACAGAGCGAGACACAATAATGAACCAATAAGTTTAAAAAAAATAAAAACAATGGATGAAAATAGAATGGTATCCGTGCAGACATTGGGCAAACAAGTGGCATGGCACGGTCTGCCGCCGTCCAGGGCTTATTTTTTAGCTCTTTGTAGCTTTCTTGCTTTTTAAAGGAAAAAAAAACACAAAGAAACATTTTTTTTTCATTTTAAATCTAAACAGATATAAATATAAAAAACAAACGAATTCAAGTAGAGTGCGTGTGTATATATATATATATATATATATATATATATATATATATATATATATTAATAATAATATTTTCATTATCAAAATATCATTTTTAAAAAACATTGATTATACTTATGGGTTTACATGTTCATGTTACATGCACTGAAGGAGGACTTTTACAAAACCTGAAACGTGTTGGCGTTCTAGACTTTTATACTTGAAATAGCACTTCTACCCTTCATTCTATGTTCATGGTTTCATAAGGACCATCCACAGAAGTCCTGGGACAAATAAAGCTGCCAGACGACTCCAGTATATAAATTCATAGTCTTTTAGATACTCATGATATTCAGATCCAGTGCTCCTCATCACTTGAGGAATTATTGAGGATTTTGATTGCTGTTTTTATCCCTGCTGGGTAGGTTCGCTCTCTCTACTTCTCTAACCATTGTCACTTATACAGAAACTCAAATTTGAATTAAAATAAATAAAAAATCCAGCAGGGATAGTGGGAACCCCTCATAATGGACACAAAAGGTTTACTGACCCGAGAACTCAGCATAGGGATGGTGGGAACCCCTCATAATGGGCACAACAAGTGTACAGACCCGGGAACTCAGCACAGGGGTGGTGGGAAGACCTCATAATGGGCACAGCAAGTGTATAGACCTGGGACCTCGGCACAGGGATGGTGGGAACCCCTTATTATGGGCACAGTAGGTGTACAGACCTGGGAACTCAGCACAGGGATGGTGGGAACCTCTCATAATAGACCTAACAAGCAAATAGACCGAGGAACCCAACATATAAATGGTGGGAACCGCTTATAATGGGCACAGTAGGTGTACAGACCCAGGAACTCAGCACAGGGGTGCTGGGAACACCTCATAATGGGCACAAGAGGTGTACAGACCTGGGAACTCAGCACAGGGATGGTGGGAACCCCTCATAATAGACATAACAAGCAAATAGACCGAGGAACCCAATATATAAATGGTGGGAACCGCTTATAATGGGCACAGTAGGTGTACAGATCCAGGAACTCAGCACAGGGGTGGTGGGAACACCTCATAATGGGCACAAGAGGTGTACAGACCTGGGAACTCAGCACAGGGATGGTGTGAACCTCTCATATAGGGCATAGCAGGTGTACAGACCCGGGAACTCAGCACAGGGATGGTGTGAACTTCTCATAATGGGCACAGGAGGTGCACAGGCCCAAGAACTCAGCATAGGGATGGTGGGAACTCCACATAATGGGCACAGCAGGTGTACTGACACGGGAACTCAGCACAGGGATGGTGGCAGCCCCTTATAATGGTGTAGAGACCTGGGAACTTAGTGAATGGATGATGAGAAGCTCCCAAAATGAGCACAGCAGGTATGCAGACCTGGAAGCTCACTGAAGGGATGATGGGAACCCCCCATAATGGGCACAGCAGGTTTACATCCCTGGGAACTCATTGCAGTGATGGTGAGATCCCCTTTCTAATGAACAAAACCTAAGGGCAAACCCGGGAAAGTGCAGAGATCTCAATAGATTCCCCAAGAATAGAAGAGGCAGTGTGGGTTTTACTCCCTAAAGCCCTGAATTATCAGTTTTGGGTGGGAAGATCCCTTAAATATTTATTGAAAACCTTATTATGTGACCATAATAAGGTTTTTTAGTACATTTTTAAGGGGCCTTCCCAGAGGTCAATGGAAATCATTTTCAGATGTTTACAAACTTCCTATACTATTTAGAATAAAGTTAATAAAAGAGTTGAAACTCTCTCTTCTCATTTTGTTGGAGATTTAGCACAGTTTCCTGTGTTGAGGCAAAAATAGCTTGAAATAAACTTATTGTCTTAAAAAGGCATTTATTATTATTATTATACAGGATTTATATAGCGCCAACAGTTTACGTAGCGCTTTACAACTTCATTGTAATTAAAAAAAATTATACATTGTGCAATGTATCTCTTACCCCCGAATAGGGTCGCTGAGAAGGCACGCAGGTCTCCCACAATAGTACAGAGGCTACCAGTTACAAGCACAGTTCCATGTACACCAACAATTTCGTCTCAGTCTAGGGCAGTGATGGCGAACCTTGGCACCCCAGATGTTTTGGAACTACATTTCCCATGATGTTATGTACTCTGCAGTGTAGCTGAGCATCATGGGAAATGTAGTTCCAAAACATCTGGGGTGCCAAGGTTCACCATCACTGGTCTAGGGGATGTCTTTTTAGTATTTATTGCTAAATAATTTTAACAGGAGAAGGGTTTAGGGTCAAAAGATACTCCAAAGGGTTAATAATAACCAATGGGAGGATAGACTTCCTAGTAAAAAATCATTATAGGAGCAGCACACACTACAGTCCCAAATCAAGTCTTACTTACAGTGTCCTAGGAGCTGTCTGCCACCTAGCATCCACAGCGAGGGAGATAAAAGTGCCTTCTCCAGACCAGGATCTCAGGACAGTGCCGTCCTGCAAAAAGTCCATTAGCGATCCTCTCCAGGCCCTCAGTTCAGCTGAGGCCCAAGCTGCAATGCCTTGTCTTAGTAGGTCTTTCCTAGGGGAAGCAGCCCCAGGAGAGCTGGAACACTCCCTGATGAGGAAAGAACACCCTGCCCAGGCCTTCCAAACATTTTTCACCAACTCAGCCACCTTCTGGCCACCTCATTCCAGGGATTGGATGCAGCATGATAAATATTCATGCTGGCTATTTGAATCTTCTTGCCCTATATTCTGGAAGCTTCTTCAAGAAGCAGGGGAAAGAAATCAAACACCCAGCTCAGGAAACTGACAGACAAAAACAATCAATTGCTGCTCCACTGGCTACAGGACTGTTTCTCAACCTTTTCTTGGTCAAGGCACCCTTTGGAATTCTGCACAATCTCGAGGCGCCCCATTGTAAAAAAACAAACGAAACGTTTTACATAACGCAGCAACATCCACCCATGTAGAACACCCAACCTTAGAGCTGATGTATTCTTACAAAGCAAATACACCTTTGCACACTGGTACTGACTAGTATTCCAGTGTTTTTCTTCTCCCCCTGTGACCACAGTGCTGGCAGAAATTGCAGGGGAGGGACAAACAAGGATGCTGTGCAGGCACCCAACGATCCCCTTATCAATCAATGACATCACTGGTCGTTAGAATGTCAGCGGTTAGAAGGTTGTACTGATACACAATGAATATCTGTGGCTTTGTGTATCTAAATGCAGGTCTTAATCCACCCACTGGCCTCTATACGGTTTTTGGGCAATTTTTAAGCATTTTGCCAAGGCATCCCTGAAGAAACTTGAAGGCACCCCAGGGTGCTTGGGCACACTGGTTGATAAAGGCTGGACTACAGTGAAGCCAAATACTTAAATTGACCTAGCAACCCAACTAGAAGAGAGCACTACAACAACATTAACCTGGATGACAAATCCTTATAGTCACAGGACAAAGACAGACAGACAATCACACATACATGCCTTCATACAATCCCACCTCCTCATTCCATTCTTGCTTGAAACAATATAACGGCACAATTGGAGACATTAACATCAGATATCACAGTCAGGCAAGGTGATTACAGAAGTAGCAGATGGTTGCTGCAACTATGGAACCAAAATTTTGTCAAATTTTTTAAGACAGCCAAGACCAGAATATACCAGTCTATACTGTACCTAGGCAGGGCCACACTGACTAGTTGAATGACCTTATCTCAGACAGGTGAGTGGGAATTTTTTTCATTCAAAAAATATATATTTCCTTGCATAATAACAAAGTAGTTGACACTTACTCTTGGAGTTTGATCATAATGTCCTCAACAACAGAGAGGAGAGACCTGCAGCGGTAAGGGTGACCATGAAGCCCAGTTTGTCAGTGAGGTAGACATGTCATTGGCACCATAAGGAGGAGACCAAAAGATGTGAAAAAAGTTGGTTTAAATTAAACTTTGGGAATGGGAACACATTTGCTTGTAGAAATAAAATGTATTAGATGCTTTCTTTTAATTCACAATTAAATAAATTGAACAGGAACTTATGATCAGGTGGGTTAAAAAAAAAAATAGATCCCTCCCTTAAACCACTATAAAGCACAGCAGAGTCTTCTTAAAACAGAAGGTACCCACATGTCTTGTTTCCATCATAAATACCAAAAAACAATTAGGTTATTCCTCATTTTATTGTATTTCCAGGATAAAGGGACAGATTTATATGGATCACTGCTGGCATGTAGAAAAAGCCTCCAGGAACCAAGCAATACCACCTGGTCTTATGTCAGATCCTGGTTATTGAGGCTACAGGTGATAAAGTAGTTAGCACACTTCTGAGGATCCTCTCCCAGATTTGATTCCTACTAAAATTACTCTCGGCCTGGAAATCCAATATTCTTTTTGTGTGTGCATGGGATTTCCTTAGTGGCTGATTTAAACTGAACGTTTAGCTTGGCTTCAGCTAGAGAAGCTGGCTTGACAACCCTATCCGCCAACGATGGTGAAGTCTTACAGTTCCTGTGCTTATCCTGAGGTCAATAACCAGACATCTCCATACCTGAGTTCTCAGTTATGGAGATATCAACCAAAGCATGTAGGATTGAGCTCTGTCCCGCCTTATCCCGCTTTTGGATGCTAAGCGTAACAGGCAAAATCAATCACTGGCCAACAGAAAGGTGGGATAGGACAGGCTACAGGTTGACTTTAAGGGATCTGATTGATACATGCTTGAAAGTATGCCCTAGGTTTTGGGTTTGGTTTGGATTGGCATTCATAAATGGATGCAACCAGGATTGTGGATAAGGGGGTACCACCGGTCCTACTGTATGGGGCCCAGGCCAGCAGGGGGGCCCAGGCAGCTGAATGAATTGGATGCAGGCAGGAAGGGTGATCGCCATGGTGAGGGGGCATTACTGGAACTGATCCCCTGTATGGTCCTCTCTGCAGCAGCTGAAAGCTGGCTTCTTCTCCTCTCCCTCCTGCCATCTTTCAGCTGCTGCAAAGAGAGTCATACAGGGGATCAGTTCTAGTACTTGTACCCCCACCACATTGATCACCCTCTCTGTGCATCATACATTTCCATATATGGCTCAAGCCCCCTTGTGTGCCCCCCCACCCCATCCTCGCAGTGCTGGAGGAGAGTGGGGAAGGGGTCCGGTAAATATGTCACATTTACCAACCCCTTCCATCCCCAAATGAATACAATGTGTGATCAGTACCGATCACTCACTGTGTTCGATCATAACTGAAGCATAGTAAACTGTGTTTATTTGGGGGGGGGCTGTCAGGTTGGCTAACAGCAGCCCTGGATGTAACACTATACTCAGCTCTAGAGATGAACGGAGGAGTTTTGGGAAAATTTATGTTGCGGCAACATTATCAATTTTGCTGTTGGTGAAATTGGTAACTCTTGGTTTCTCGATTGCTTGTGAGATTGAGCTCTGTCTGAACTTATGTTGCTTTTGGGTGCTAAGTGTAATGGGCAAGGCTAGTCACTGACCAATAGAAAGGTGGGATGGGACAAGCTACAGATTGACCTTGTAAGATTGAAACTTGTCTGATTGAAACTTGCTTGATAGTGTGCCCCAGGTTTTGGGTTGGGTTTGGGTTCACATTCATGAATGGATATCACACTGTAATCATCTTTAGAGATGAACAGAGTAATTCTGGCAAAATTCATTTTGCCACCAAATTACCGTATTTGCCACTGACAACCTTTTGCAAAAATGGTAACTCTTGCTTTTTAAATTGTTTGATAGATAGAGCTCTGCCCCTCCTTATCTTGCTTCTTGGATGCTGAAGTGTAATGGGTATCTCGGTGTCCAATAGAAAGGTGGAATGGTATAGACTAGAGACTCACCTTATAAGGTCTGGTTGATGCTTGCTTGATAGTGTGCCCCAAGTTTTGGGCTGGGTTTGGGTTGGTATTCATGAATGGATGGAACAATGTGCTCATCTTTAAGAATGAATGGAGTGATTTGGGCAAAAGTAGTTTTGACCGCTGGCAGAATTTTGCAGAACCATTAAGTTTCTCAATTGAGCTGAATGGTCATTTTTTATATGCAGGTGTGTTTTTTTTCCCAAATGTATTTAAACTAGTTTAGTTTATTTCATTTTGTGCTCCCTCCAAACTCGTCTCTAACCCAAATTCCAAACTCCAGATCACCTGAGCTGCAGGGCGGAGAACGACCTGCCTTGCAGCTCATTGGAGTACAAAAAAGGCAAGAGCTCAGAGGTTGGGTTAGAGATGAGTTCGATAGACGCCCAAGCTCATCTCTTCTCAGGAGTCATTTAAAGTCCATACCACCATTAAAACCAACCAAAAAAAAACCCTTTATTTTCTCCTCCAACAATAACTCCCATGCAGTTTACCAAAATGGAGAAGAAATGAGAGCTCTCAGTTTTGCTTATCTCTGCTTACCTCAAGGTTGCTATTGTAGAAGGCTGGTGACTTCCACAGAATCTAGGGGTGCTGTGGAGGTGCTAGGGCAATTCTTGCAGAAACGCAAGGACATGAAAGCCCCAGTGTTGCATGGGGGCTTTACATTTTTTAAACTCATTAGTAGAGGGGGGAGAGAATGTGAATGGATTTATGTGCTCTGCGTAACATGTTAGCATTGTGTTAAGTTAAAAGAGGTCTAAATTGATGGTCTGAGTGGCAGAGGCGTCATTTTTCCAAGGATTGGTCAAAGTCATCTAGTTTACCGACCATCAAATTGTTTTATTTCTCCCTTATTGTATTTATTTTTTGTGAAATAAACCATTTTTATGGTCTGTAAACCAGATGACTCTGACCCATTCCATTCTTAAACACGTGACAACGGGTACCTCTGCCTCACAGACCTCTTCTAAGTGCCCTAATTCAGCACCCAACTGAGAACCCCACAGAGGATCCAGAATTGGGACCCTTGTGGAATTGTGAGCGACTTTTCAATTCTGCGTGGTTGTGGGGCAGCAGTAAACAATCAGAGTCCAGTTGTAGAGAACAGAACTTGTATTAATGTTAAAGTTCAGCAATTCACAACAAGCCTGGCGAGAAGGTGCCCGGCCAGGAACACACACAGATAGTAACAGCGATGCGCCGCAGAGCAGGTCTGGGATGTGCCGGCAGCATTTGTCTTGAGGGGTGGAATGCAACCTGGCTGATCCGTGCCCAAATGAGGAGGTCTCCAGGAGGTATGATGTGTCCCTATCCTTACCCTACTCTTTGGGAACCTCTCCCTGCTGCTAATCACTGACCCTGTTAGACGGGTGACCTGTCCCCACACTATCCACACACGAAAGGTGCGCCAAGTCTGGGAGCCAGGCCCTTAAATAGGCTCTGCCTGACCCAAGATGACTGCCACAGTCACACGAGGGGCAGCATCCAGTCAGTGACCCAAGAAACCATAGAGGAACCATGTTCCTCTTGACTTCTCCTCCAACTGCAATGCCGCTGCGGTTGAGCACCACCTACAGTGGAGAAAATAGACTGCACCTGCCTACATGGTGACAAGGTATTCTCCACCTGCTCCTACAGAAGCTTATGTGTTTCTACCCTACAGGGTTACCGCAACTCCAGCAGATGTAAGTCATTTTTTTTCTTATTGATAAACTTTTTTGGAGGTAATCATTATAATTGAGTTGTTTACTACACTATAAGGACTCTCCTGCTTCCCTTTCTTTCTTTTTTTCTGGTGGACATCCCAAGTCGCCCCATGGGTCCATAACCAACTATTTGTGGCTGAACTTCTCGGACCTTTTCTTCTTCATCTCACTTCAGGAAAGCCCCCACCAAGTAGTTTAAGGACCGGCTGAAGCCGGTCCCTAAAGAACGAGGTCCTTCTGACCTCAGCCTAGGTAGACCATAGAGTGCCTTGCCCCATTTAAGAGCCTTGTGCCCCAGGGGGTCCAGAGTTTCAGGCCCTTCCTCTTCGGAGGTTGGACCATTACTGCACCCTCATGCACTTTTTGTGTGCTTTAATTTCACGGTTCACTTTTTTTTTGTTCACATGATTTCAACAAGCGCCACACTACAGAGCTCTGTAAGAAAAACAACAATAACCATGGGAAATAATAAGTACACACCATTATTTCTCAATGCATCACACGTTTTGAAAGACATGTCATATCAATTTTGTGTTAATGAATGACAATCAAAGCCCAGATTTTGCATTTTTACTATGCCACAATAACATGTTGTCTTTTTTTTTTTTTTTTTTTTTGAGAGTACGTGTTGACATAGTGTATCCATCCAGTAAGTTAGTAGTGCCAGCCTGTGGTCCCAGCTCTCATCTCCATCCTAGAGAGGATGATGTCGCTGGATGCCAGGATGGGCACAGATTGTACACCCACCTCCACACCTACACAGAGGCAGTCAGAGAGGCAGTACGCTGAGTAACATGCTACGTGCCATCTTCATGCAGCTGGTTCCTCACCAGCTCGAGGCAGGGAGCTCAGCACAGTGCACTCACTCAGGAATTTCTGTGTGGGTTCGACTTTTCATGAAAATGTAAAAAAAAAAAAAAAAAAAGTGCATTTTTAAAACTCCTACTGCTAAACTGAACCTGGTATTGCTCTTCATCCGGAGACTGGCGTAGAAGTCGTTCTTGAGGAGGGCACCAAGTTATGGACCTTTGGATTTAAAAAGTTAATTTTTCAAGGTAATTGTATTGAGTTCATGCAATTTTATTTTTGACTGTGAGTTTGAATTTTTTTTGAGTTTTGTTTTTGCTGTTTATGTTTTTTATTTTTTGCACTATAATGTCACTATTATTTGAATTTTTTTTTATGTATCTGAGTAATCTATTTTTACCCATTGTTATTTGCAACAGCTGTTGCAGAGGAAAAGTTGGCACAATATAAAATAATTGCAGAACTTGAGTTGCTTTATATTTTATGCGGTTGTTTTATAGGTTATATTGATATGCTACTTGGTTATTTTTTTATACTTTTTTTTATATACAATATTATTGCAATTTACTGATAAATCTGAGCATTTATTTTCTTTTTAAAGGGTCAGTTTAACAGTTTATAGTTTCTCAGTTGATGCTGGTTTCTTATATCCCTCAAAAGTCAAATAACAGTATGGGGTCTATTTAACAGTGAATGTGAATTTCATTAAACATTCTCCAGTGGAAAATCAATTGCTGTCATTTAATACACATGCACCTGGAGGATTCTCCTTTGGAGAATGTTTGGTAAAAGTCACATTCGTTGCTTTATAAATATCTGTAATTGGGCTTTTGGGACGGCTTACCTGCAGTCCCAGTCAATAAAATGAGGAGGGGGGGGGGGGGTTCCACCAAACCCCTGTTAGTTTTTTTTTTTAGGGCTGCATAAACTGTTAGCACTAGAAAACCCTGAATAATAATAATATATTTCATAATAATAAAAATATATAAAAATAATTATAAAGGAATATATATATAAAATAATATATAATACCAATAATAAAAAATAATAATTTAAAATAATTATAAGAAAATAAAATATAATAATAATAATAATAATAATAATAATAATAATAATAACAATAATAATAATGCTATGGTGAACGTTGCCTGTGAAGAAAACTCAGCCATGAATGTGAATACCCAAAATGCCAAAGTGGGCAAGAACAGTAGCAGCATAGATATATCTCATTGCTGGAACCCTCAACAGATATAAGAATCCAGGGATTGACTCAGTCTTCTGGATGCCACCCATAACTGAAATGTAATTTTTAGATGGACTGGCTTCTAAAATATAGAATAAATAATGCAATAAACAAATGCACATAAAAGTCCAGAAATATATTTTTATTTGAGATCGGCAAGGAAAAGCCAACACGTTTCGGGGGGTTGCAAAGGTCTCCCTTCTTTAAGGCTTTGAACCTATAAAACCAGACTGGCAGCTTCTTTTTTGTCCTAGGACTTCTGTGGATGGTCCTTAGGAAGACATAACTATAGAATAAAGTATGGAAGCACCATTCCACGTATAAAAGTCTAGAATCATAGTTTTAATTGAGATTGCCCAGGAAATTCCAACACGTTTTGGGGGGTTGCAAAGGTCCTCTTCCTTATTAGTAATAAAATATAAAGCCATAAGAATAAGCAATATATTTTCATGGTAGTAATTAAACTTATGAGAAGTCATTATACTATATACTTTTATACTTGAAGGAGGGGACTTTCGCAACCCCCAACCCCCCCCCGAAACGTGCTCAATTTAAACTATGATTCTAGGCTTTTATAAATGGAATGGTGCTTCTATACAATTCGATAGCATCTTCAGTTATGCCTTCCTAAGGACCGCCTACAGAAGTCATAGGACAAATAGAGCTGCCGATCTGGGTTTATAGGTGCATAGCACTGAAGAAGGAAGGTTTTTGCAACCCCAGAAACGTGTTGGCTTTTCCTGGCTGATCTCAATGAAAACTATGATTCTGGACTTTTATAAATAGAGTGGTGCTTCTATACTTTATTTTATATTTATGTCTTCTTAAGGACCATTTACAGAGCTGCCAGTCAACTCTAATATAAAAAAAAAATCTTATTCTTTTAAATACTCATTGTGCGCTCCAGTGTTCCTCGCCACTAGGAGCATTTTTGTGGCTACATAGAGCAAAAGGCAAAGAGTCTCAATTCTATTCACTAGTCATGGCAATTAAAACGGGGGGGGGGGGGGGGGTGCTATTGGTTGGGTGCTGTGGTGATGACAGTGGATCAGAATGACAGCCAGGCATCTAGGATTTTCAAAAGGAGTGGTCAGCCATGGCCATCATTTATCATCACAAGTGTGCTTTAGATACAACTCTTTGCAATCAGTAGAACACTTTCTAGGAAACAGTTTAAAGATTAGGCTCCACCCACTGTCAAAAGCCAGAGCCTTGGCTGGCGTAGGAAGTACCGGCATTTGACAGGGGGTGGGGCTTATTTTTGACATGGAGAGAAGTCAATGCCCTGTGTACAGCCTGGGCCTAGAGTCCAATGGACTACATTGATTTGAAGACCAAAGCTGGCCATCAACCGGTAGAATTTTGTTTGTACACTCGTACGGAAATTAAAAAAAAAAAAATCATTTGCCAGAGCTTTCGATCTTACCATCATAGAGTCAACTGATTTTGATTAAAAGTCCTTCAAATTTTATCCAGGCCTTCTACCTGAATGGAATCCTAGGCATATTAAACAGGTTGCTTTTTTTGCCTAGAACATGGGCGTTACGATATGAACAGATTTTCCTGAATGGAAACCACATTCGCAGTTAGAATTTCGTTCCCATCCCGCTCCTTCAAATTTTCACCACTGTGGCTAACCATTAGGAAATTGAACAAATATTCTGCAAAAAATTATTTTTGAACAATATTTTACTGCTTTATGACCAGCTCAACTCAGGAACTTGTTGAAACCATAAAGTGCCTACGCATTAGCAGGACTGTTGTTTCCTTAGACCAGGGGGCTCCAAACTATGGCCCATGGGCCAAATACGCCCCACTGCAAGATTTGATTTGGCCCTCTGATGTAACAGGGGATTCTGATGGGGGTTCTGATGTAAAGGAGGGGGGCTCTGATGGGGACCCTGATGTAAGGGGGACTTTGATGTAAGAGGGGACCCTGATTTAAGAGGGTGAGGCTCTGTTAGGGGCTCGGATGTGGACCCTGATGTTAGGAGGGACTCAGATGCAAGGGGGTACACAAGTTTATTTGAAATTTCGTTATTTTGTTTTGCTGAAGTTTTTTCTCTGCTGTTTTAAATCATTTAATGCTGATTACAAAAAAAAGCAAAAATGTGTTCATTTAAAAAAAACATTTTTATTTGGCCCACAAATACAGTATCTGTAATAGATACAATGTGGCCCTTTTACTGGAATGTTCTGAGATCCATGCCTTAGACCAGTGGTGGTGAACCTTGACACCCCAGATGTTTTGGAACTACATTTCCCATGATGCTCAACTACACTGCAGAGTGCAGGAGGATCATGGGAAATATAGTTCCAAAACATCTGGGGTGCCAAGGTTCGCCATCACTGCCTTAGACCATTGTTGGTCCAGGAACAGGTTCACTTTATAGGGAAGTCCTGTGCTTTAAGATTAAAATGACATCAGTCATCCCTGAATTATTCATCTGATATTTTTTTTTTTATGTCCTAGATCACCCTAATCAATATTTTATGAACGGTTTCTTGAGGCTGCATATAGTTTGGGTAAGTTTAGAGATCATCCCTGTTTTCCTTTTGAAAAAATGTTTCTGTTACTAATATTACAAAACTGATTTGATCTTACAATAAAACTTATTGGCAATTTTATTTATAAATGCGGAAAAGAAAAGGAAGACCCCCACTACGCCAACATCCAAAATTGATATAAAAGGATTGATTGAATTTCGAAAAAATTCTATTCAAAAAAGGTGGACTTTGTAGGCATGTCATGAGGCGATAGGTTAGTAAAATAGTTAAAAAACATAAACGATAACACCCTATAGTTTGACAAGGTGGACGGATACCCAATAGAATAGACATAGAGGTATGGAACCTTGTAGGTAATAGTGAGGTTAGGTCCATAGACTCAATGCTTTCTTGTCAACGTGTTTCACAATTTGATAGTTTCTTCAGGACTTCCTGGGTAGGTGCTGATGGGCCTTGCAACCAGATATAGAGTTACATCACAGAAAACAGACTAGGAATGAGGATCAATCCTTCTTCAAATATAAAGGCATATGTATTTCATATGTGACAAGAGGGTAGAGGAGGGGAAGAAATCTCACTTCCACTGTAGCCAAGGTCACTATTTGAAATGAAGATCAGTCGTAACATAGAGTTGGAGGAGAGGAAGGCCAAACAGAAACATCCAATGAGATTCAATTAACGGTATCCAAATTGGTGTATTCACCCTTAAAAAAAGGACAAAAACTGTCTCTTCCACACACCCGTAATCGTCAGCAAAGCGCAAATAGCCTTATATCAGTATGCCGGGCGTTCCTCATTTGGGGGCTTATTAGTAGAGCCAAGACCCAAAAAGCCCTTAGTAGGGTAGGAGGCACCTCTTCCTGAAGGATTTATAGCGCGGGTGTTCCCGCCAGATAATAAATGCGGAACTTGTTTATATAATGGGCAATGATGTCTGCCCCCTTCTACCATTAGAAATAAAACAATACATACAAACAAGGTATTTAAACATTAAGTGCCCATTCCCACCACAACATGGAACAGGAAACCCGCGTTCCATGCTTGTTTCCCGCACAGCGTTCAAAATGCACTGCAGTTGCAATCTGCAGTGGGTGTCAGGGCCAGTTCACACCAAATTGTGGTGCGGGAAACCTGCATCCCCCCTTTTAGTACAAGCCCTGTTCTTTTGATACGCGCTTGCATGCATCCCTTTGTGGGAACTTCACACCAGGCATTTGGTAACTTTAAGAACTTTTACTAGAAATTAAAAAGTTCATGTGGCACAGTCCCTCAAAGATCCTTCCATGCCCAGCGCTAGTTAATCCTAACTTAGGCTGCCCAAATCATACTTACCAGATAAGAAAAGTCTATTCATAAAAGTTCATATCCATCTTCCTGTACCCCGATTGGGTACCCCAAAAGGGAGGTCATGTGCTTAGGGCAGCTTTACATGATGCAGAACTCCTCCCTCCCTGTTCCCATACTGGAGCTCTCTCTCAGACAACATGATCTCTTTTTATACCTTTCTCCAACAGGGGGCAGAAAAACCTGCAGAAAGACAGGCTAGCAGAGTAAACCCCAGGATTAACAAAGCAGTACAATTAACCTAATTACAGAAAAACTGAACACAACCAACACTGTAATACCTCAATAAGCACCTGCTTACAGGCTTGTCCTCTGTGTCTTATCACCAGATACCTGACAGCTACCCTGGGAGCTATGATAGTTGCTTACCAGTTGCCAGTTTGTTGCTGACCTGGATTGACCTAACTACCTTGACCTTGCCACCTGCCAAGACCCTCGCCTGCCTGTACTTGACTATTCTCTAGCTCGCTGCTTGCCTTGACCTCTGCTTAGTTCCTGACTACTCTTTTTGTTTGCCACTTGCCTTGACCTCTGCTTGAAACCTCACTACTCTTGTGCCTCCTGCTTCCCCCGACCTTTAACCACCTGCTGCCTCATTCCATCCATTCTCCCCAATGTAGCCACATGGGGCAAACCTGAGAGTCATGACCTGGTGACAGCTAGCAGCAAAGTCGGCCAGGAGCCACTAGAGTCACTGACCCATCACTCCTTGTGGGTACTCTAGTGAAGAGTAGACCACGCTGGCACTTAGACTCTGTGCCTTGGGGGGGGGGGGGGACCTTTATTACCCGGCAGGGATTTTCACCAATAACACATTGTTTTTTTGTTTCATCAAACCCTGATGAGACAGAGCTTAGCCTCCGAAGCATGTTGGCTTTTGTAAACCATTTATTATACTAAACTCATTCAAGGTTGCCAGATGCTGTATCGCTTAAACGCAGCAGAGTTCAGACTTGCCAACTGCTGAAAATTCAAGTATTCACATTTATATGCCACCTTCCAAGACCCTTGCCTGGACCTGATTACTCTCTTGCATGGCACCTGCCTTGTCCTCTGCTTGGACCCTCACTACTCTCATGCCTGCTGCCTGCCCTGAACTCTACCCGCCTGCTGAATCATTCTGTCCTGTCTCCTCAATGTAGCCACACTGCTATTTTGACCCCTTGGTGAGACAAACCCAAGAGGTATGATCTGGTAACAATTGGCAGCAAAGTAGCCCAGGGGCCACTATGGTCAAAGACCCAGCACTTGCAGAGTGCTCTGGTGAAGACTAAGCTGTCACTTCACCACTCTGTGCCTTGGGAAGACCTCTATTACTCGGCAACGGTTTCCACCCATAACACATTGTTTTATTGCTTCCTCAAGCCCTGATGAGGCATTGCTTAGCCCCCAGAACGTGTTGGCTTTTTAAAACTATTTATTATTTTAACCCCATTCAAGATTACCAAAGACTGTATCGCTTCAACACCCTTGCCTTGACCTAACTACTTTCTTGCTTGTCATATACCTCGACCTCTACTTGGACCCTGACTACTCTTATGCCTGCTGCCTGCCCTCAACTCTACCTAACTTCTGACTCATTCTGTCTTGGCTCCTCAATGTAGCCACACAGCTTCTTCGACCCCTTGGTGAGGCATACCGGAGGGCCATGACCTGGTGACAGCTAACTGAAAAGTAGTCCAAAGATCACTAGACTACTTACGCTGGTGAAGATCAAGCCGTCACTTCAACTCTGTGCCTTGGGGGAGCCCATGTCACCTGGCAAGGGTTTCACCCATACCTACCACCATTGTTCCCTCAAACCATGATAGGCTGGAGCTTAGCTTAGCGAAACATTGGAGCCTAGCCTCCGAAACATGTTGGCTTTTGTAAACCATTTAGCATGGTGTGGCCCTTCAATTCTAGACTCATTCAAGACTGCCAGAGGCTGTATCACTTGATTGCAGCAGAGATCTGACTCGCTAACTGCCAGAGAGGCGTGGATTCAGTCTTTTGCTGCAAGAACCATTTTTTTTTTTTGTAATGTGTTAAAGTCACTTTAGTCGATAGCACAGCGCAGAACCAAAGCAAAGTGCTAAAACTCATTTTATCTTGACTGGTGTCAGTGTATTCAAGTCTCATCAGTGAATGATGAAATGTGATTGGTTGCTATGTATTATTAATGCAGTTTTTTTTCATTAGTATTGAATAAACTTGTTACGTCTTTTCCCAGGCTGTAACTTTTCTGCTGCTGTAGCTGACTATAATTGCTTTCCCATAATCATAGGAGAGCAAAAAAACAGTGTGCCGCTGTTCCCAGTCCCAAATATACCAGTTTATCTCTGGGCTGCCATCTCCACAGTAGCTATTACTTCCAGAAATAAAGTATTAGCAGAGGATGAGACAGCTTCGTGCTATGGTAGGGGTAATTGACTCTAATAATTATGTCCTATTGTTAGATGAGCTAGAGGGATCCTGCCGAGCTTTTGTTACTGGAAACGTTTAGAGATAAGAATGCAGGCTACTGAAGCCTCGTCTGTCCAATGACTTGGTTAAAGAGGAACTCTGGGGAAAACTTTAAAACACAATGTAGACAGATGTCAAGGTGAACTGTGTTAACAGCCAAAGGATTTGTAGTTCTGCTCAGCTAGTCTTGTGATCGATACATCCCTGCCAGACAGCACAGCCAGGTCCCTGATCTCCATTGCAGTTAAAGTGGACCCGTTATTCAAATGGTAAACTAAAGTCTTGATGGAGGTGTGAAAAGAGTAATACGTAAACTTTTGATTTTTGATGTGTTGTTTTAGAGGTGTCAACCTGGCATGCGCCATGTTCTGCAGTGATGTGGGCATGGCTTACCATTATGGAACGTCTCTAAATAGGTGTTGTTTAACTGGCTTAATTTGTATAGTTACGCCTGGTTCACAATATCGCGGGTCTGTGGACCGCATTTGCGTGGGCACCACAGTCCATTAATTTCATGCAGGAAAAAAGGTTCCATTTTGCAAATGCTTTTGCACCATGCGATTTCCCTGCCGTTCCCGCACCCGCAAATGCGCTGCATTTTTTGATGCTTGGGGGCTACCATTAAGAATGAATGGCAGCCCCGCGCATATTTAAACAGCAGCGCTGTTTGTCTGCGGGTGGGGGAACAGGTGCGCAGCCACTCGTGATAGTTTGAACCAGGCCTTATGAAGAGATGGGCAGATGTTTGGGTATGATGGTTCTATTTTATTATGACCGATACAAGAGACCAGTATCGGGACAGTTTCGGCTAGCGCCCAGGGCAAGGATGCGGAACTTCACAGCCTCCCCCTCTGTTAATGCATGTCGTAGAATGGGTACACTGCCCTGTGTCTATTCTCTGTCCCTGTGCTCTGCTGTGGCCAGGGCAGCTTCCCCTCCTGCCCACCCCTTGTCCTGGCCCTGCAAGCGACTGCACACATGGTAAGAGACTGCGAGGGCCTATAGCAGTGGGGGCTGGTGTTTTGTTTTGTTTGGGGGGGGGGGCGGCAGACAATCACCCCCGCCTGCCCGCTTGCTGTCTGCCGGTCTGGCACTTGACCATCTAGGTGGCAGGTAGCGGGCATCAGCGGCCGGCATCGGGCAACGGCATCGGGCAGCAGCTCCTCTGTCCTTTCCTCTATCACGGCGTCCGTGTGTCTCCTCCCCTCCTCCTAGGCGTCCAATAGGAACGCCTGTTCTTTCAGCCAATCGGGTGACGGATCTCAAGACCGATTCCTGATTGGTCGGGAGGAGGATTAATGTTACCATGGCGAATGTTCATTCGCTATGGTAACACACTTGGATGGGCTCCGTTCACATTCTCTGCGCCCTGAGCCCACCCTATTTTGAAGCCTATTAAAGCCTCTGGCTCTAATCAGGTGCTTAAAAAAAAATACCCTCGCATTGGAAGCCATGCATCCGGCGTCCTGATAGGGGCCGGACACATGGATGGGGGGGCGGTCATTCACTTTTGGGTGGGTGGGGGGGGGGGGGTCACATCCTCAGATCCCAGGGGTTCATAGTTACATAGTAGGTGAGGTTGAAAAAAGACACAAGTCCATCAAGTCCAACCTATGTGTGTGATTATATGTCAGTATTACATTGTATATCCCTGTATGTTGCGGTCGTTCAGGTGCTTATCTAATAGTTTTTTAAAACTATCGCTGAGACCACTGCCTGTGGAAGGGAATTGAAAATCCTTGCTGCTCTTACAGTAAAGAACCCTCTTCATGCTTTTGATGTACAGAGAGATAGAGGTGGTGTTCTGATAGGAAGAGGTGGGGCGTAATGAGGAAGGGGCAGAGTTTACAGATGAAGGGGTGGGGTTTACATATGATGGGGGTGGATCTTAAACAGGAAGGGGGCGGGGCAAATTTAGATGGAGGGGGCCCCAGTTTAGTCTTGCTTAGGGCAGCACAAAACCAAAATACACCACTGGAAACAGCACAGTGATGAGCTTATCTCTCTGTCACTATGATTTCTCCTCCTTACAGCATGCTTCTGCTGCTGCTGCTTCTTCCTTTCCTAGCCCAAGCTTTGCTGTATGGAGGCTGAAACCAGGTCAAATTTTGATATTTAGACTGCTTGCATTACAAAAAAAAAAAAAAAGCGGCATTGAATTGTTCTTTAATATTTGCCTAGAGTTAAAATATTGTAAAAATTGTGAAATATCAATAAACTGCCCCATAAGCTTTCCATAGCATCTATAAAACCCATTAGTAAAATAAAGCTCTGGAAATAAAGCCCAGAGCAGATACAGCGAGTGAGGATGAATGTAATTCCACAATGGAAGGCCTGTGCAGGGCGTAGTCACGCACACACAGCACCATTGTTCAGGGACATGTTTGGTCTTCTTGTGCAGCTCGGAAAGACAAGTATATTTTTTATTTCAACATAAAGAACATTGTTTCTCTGTCAATGAAAATGGGGCCTGCTTGTGGTCACTGTGTTAGCATTGTGGGTTGTGCTAATGAAACGGAGTTCTCACTGATGGCTCTGCAGAGTGTCCATTGTTGCATCTTAACACCGGTACAAGTCAACTCCTGATCACTGCTTACTTGGTACAACTGAAAGTCCACCTGTTGTGTGCTGTCTGAAATCAGTGACTCCTTTTTCCTGTCTACTCCAATGTCTTTATTTCCTCAGCTAATCAGTCAATTAAAAGTGAGATACGTTTTTCACATTTTGCTTGCAATGCAAATTTTAAATTGCGCACTATGGTGTACTGTCCGAGAAAGATTACAACTTTGAGA
The DNA here is from genome assembly GCA_037952925.1 of Lithobates clamitans. Taxonomy (NCBI): domain Eukaryota; kingdom Metazoa; phylum Chordata; class Amphibia; order Anura; family Ranidae; genus Lithobates; species Lithobates clamitans. Next base: position 102,379 of record JBBGZY010003066.1, read on the forward strand.
CTCAAATTGTGCTTTCCTCTGTTTTCTTTATGTTATTTTTCCTCCTTACCCAAAAATCTACACCGTTATGTACAGTATGTGTGGATGTGAATATTGAGGGATGTGGTGCCTTGGTCAACCCTCCACCACAAGTCATTTTTCCTTTTTTACTCAGTCATACACAATTTATGCTGCTGCTCCTCCTTTCTTGCCTTCGGTCCCTCTCTCCATGTTCTCCACCTCCTCTCCTGCCTTCTGTCCCTCTCTCCATGTTCTCCACCTCCTCTCCTGCTTTCTGTCCCTGTCTCCATGTTCTCATCATTTAATGTCCCTCTCTCCATGTTCTCCGACTCGTCTCATGTCTCATGTCCCCTGTCCCGCCCTCCATGTTCTCCTCCTCCTCTTCTGTCATCCGTCCCTCTCTCCATGTTCTCCGACTCGTCTCATGTCTCATGTCCCCTGTCCCACCCTCCATGTTCTCCTCCTCCTCTTCTGTCATCCGTCCCTCTCTCCATGTTCTCCGACTCGTCTCATGTCTCATGTCCCCTGTCCCGCCCTCCATGTTCTCCTCTCCTGCCTTCTGTCCATCTCTCCATGTTCTCATCCTTTAATGTCCCTCTCTCCATGTTCTCTGCCTCCTCTCCTGTTGTGTGTCCCTATCTCCATGTTCTATTCCTTTCCTGTCCCTCTCCCCATGTTCTCCGCCTCCTCTACTGTCATCCGTCCCTCTCTCCATGTTCTCCTGTCCTCTCCTGTACTCTGTCCCTCTCTCCATGTTCTCCTGTCCTCTGTCCCTCTCTCCATGTTCTCCTCCTCTCCTGCTCTCTGTTCCTCTGTCTATGTTCTCCTCCTCATCTACTTCCCTCTCTTTGTTCTCCTCCTCTTCTCCGTCCCTCTCTCCACGTTCTCCCCCTCCTCTCCTGTCCTCTGTCCCTCTCTTCATGTTCTCCTCCTCCTCTCCTGTCCCCTCTTCCTCTCTTCATGTTCCCTTCCTCCTCTCCTGTCCTCTGTCTCTCTCCCCATGTTCTCCTCCTCCTCTTCTGTCCCCTGTCCCTCTCTCCCTGTTCTCCTCCTCCTCTCCTGTCCTCTGTCTATCTCCCCATGTTCCCCTCCTCCTCTTCTGTCCCGTGTCCCTCTCACCATGTTTTCCTCCTCCTCTCATGTCCTATGTCCCTCTCTCCCTGTTCTCCTCCTCTTCTCCTGCCCTCTGCTCCTCTCTCCATGTTCTCCAACTCCTCTCCTGTCCTCTGTTCATCTCTCCATGTTCTCCAGCTTCTCTCCTGTCCCCTGTTCCTCTCTCCATGTTCTCCTCCTCCTCTCCTGCCCTCTGTCCCTCTCTCAATGTTCTTTTCCTCCACTCCTATACTCTGTCCCTCTCTCCATGTTCTCCTCCTCCTCTCCTGTCCCCTGTTCCTCTCTACATGTTTCCCTCCTCCTCTCCTGTCCTCTGTCTCTCTCCCCATGTTCTTCTCCTCCTCTTCTGTCCCCTGTCCCTCTCACCATGTTTTCCTCCTCCTCCTCTCATGTCCTCTGTCCTTCTCTCCCTGTTCTCCTCCTCTCCTGCCCTCTGCTCCTCCCTCCATGTTCTCCAGCTCCTCTCCTGTCCTCTGTCCCTCTCTCCACATTCTCCTCCTCCTCTCCTTTCCTCTGCCCATCTCTCCATGTTCTCCTCCGCTTCTCTAGCCTCCTGTTCTTATCTCCATGTTCTCCTTCTCCTCTCCTGTCCTCTGTCCCTCTCTCCACATTCTCCTCCTCCTCTCCTGCTCTCTGTTCCTCTTTCTATGTTCTCCTCCTCCTCTCCTTCCCTCTGGCCCTCTCTTTGTTCTCCTCCTCCTCTCTGTCCCTCTCTCCATGTTCTCCTCCTCCTCTCCTGTCCTCTGACCCTCTCTCTATGTTCTCTGCCTCCTCTCCTGTCCTGTGTCCCTCGCTCTATGATCTCCTCTCCTATACTCCGTCCCTCTCTTCATGTTCCCCTCCTCCTTTCCTGTCCTCTGTCCCTCTCCCCATGTTCTCCTCCTTCTCTTCTGTCCCCTGTCCCTCTCACCATGTGTTCCTCCTTCTCCTCTCATGTCCCCTGTCCCTCTCTCCCTGTTCTCCTCCTCCTCTCGTGCCCTCTGCTCCTGCCTCCATGTTCTCCAACTCCTCTCCTGTCCTCTGTCCATCTCTCCATGTTCTTTTCCTCCTCTCCTTCCCTCTGTCCATCTCTCCATGTTCTTTTCCTCCTCTCCTTCCCTCTGTCCATCTCTCCATGTTCTCCTCCACCTCTCTAGCCTCCTGTTCCTCTCTCCGTGTTCTCCTTCTCCTCTCCTGTCCTCGGTCCCTCTCTCCGCGTTCTCATTCTCCGTTCCTGCTCTCTGTTCCTCTTTCTATGTTCTCCTCCTCCTCTCCTTCCCTCTGGCCCTCTCTTTGTTCTCCTCCTCTCCTGTCCTCTGTCCCTCTCTCCATGATCTCCTTCTCCTCTCCTATACTCTGCCCCTCTCTTCATGTTCCCCTCCTCCTTTCCCGTCCTCTGTCTCTCTTCCCATGTTCTCCTCCTCCTCTTCTGTCCCCTGTCCCTCGCATCATGTTTTCCTCCTCCTCCTCTCCTGTCCTCTGTCCATCTCTCCATGTTCTCCAACTCCTCTCCTGTCCTCTGTCCATCTCTCCATGTTCTCCAACTCCTCTCCTGTCCTCTGTCCATCTCTCCATGTTCCCCAGCTTCTCTCCTGTCCCCTGTTCCTCTCTTCATGTTCTCCTCCTCCTCTCCTGCCTCTGTCCCTCTCTCCATGTTCTTTTCCTCCTCTCCTTCCCTCTGTCCCTCTCTCCATGTTCTCCTCCTCCTCCTCTCCTGCCCTCTGTCCCTCTCACCATGTTCTTTTCCTCCTCTCCTCCCCTCTGTTCCTCTCTCAATGTTCTCCTCCTTTTCAACTGTCCCCTATTCCTCTCTATGTTCTTCTTCTCTCCTGTCTTCTGACCCTCTGTCCATATTATCCTTGTCTCCTTTTCCCCTGTCCCTCTCTCCATGTTCTGCTCTTCTTTTCCTATCATCTGTTCTTCCCTCCATGTTCTCCTCCTTCTCCTTCCACTGTCCCTCTCTCTCCATCTCCTCCTCTGCTGCCCTCTGTCCCTCTATTTCTATCTCCTCCTTTAATTTCCTTTCGCACTCTTTTCCCATCTCCTCTGCTCCTTTCCTCTGTCCTTCTCCATCTCCTCCGCTCCTGTTCTCTGTACTTCTCCATCTCCTCCGCTCCTATCCTCTGTCCTTCTCCATCTCCTCCGCTCCTGTCCTCTGTCCTTCTCTATCTCCTCCACTCCTATCCTCTGTCCTTCTCTATCTCCTCCGCTCCTATCCTCTGTCCTTCTCCATCTCCTCCGCTCCTATCCTCTGTCTCTCTATCTTCATCTCCACTTTTTCATTTCTTCTCTCACTCCTTTCCCGACCTCTCTTCCGCTCCTCTCCTGTCCCTCTAATTGCTCTCTCTTCGTCAGTCCACTGCTCTCTAATTCTCTTTGCTTTTTTCCATCAGTCCATTGCTGTACAATTCTCTCTCTTCATCACAGTCACCCCCCCTACTGGCTTTCTCTTCTTTTTCCATCTGTCTCTTTCTCTCCTTCTCCAATTTCTTCTGTCTTTCTCTCTGTTACTCTCGTACCCTTTTCTTCTCTTCATCAGTCCATTGTCCTCTCTGGTTCTTTCTCTCCTTCTTTCCATCACACTCCCCTTCCGGTCACTCTTTCCTTCTCTCTCTCTTTTCCTCTCTCTCTAATTTTTTCTGTCCCTTTCTCTCTCTTCTCTCGTCATCTCTCTTTCTCTCCCCAATTCTCTCTCCATCACTCCATCACTCTCTAATTCTCTCTCCATCACACTCCACTCCCTCAGTCTGCCTCTCCCTTTTTGCATCCGTTTTACAGGACAATCCTCCCATTTATCCTTCACATTCCGCTTAGGAAAACCCTTCAGTTTGATAGAAAAATGGAAGTTCTCGGAATTATTTTATGAGTTATATTTGCATCTTCTAATATTTTCGGCGTCATATGTTTCCAATCTGTTTATTTTGCTTTTGATTAACTTCATCTACATATCACAGCAGAATATAACAACACCATACTGCCGCCCGACTTTAATGATCCCTCGACCAGAATGCGGGGACAGGAGGCGTTGGTGGAGTATTTTGGAAGTAGTTTTGTTCTATGACATTTGCGGGATTCATAGATAAGTTCACCGGGGGGGCCCACGATAATAAGAGAGGAATGTGACTACTGATGATCTATAGCAGTTGTCTCCAAACTAGGGGCCAGGTGCGGCCCTTTGCTTGCTTTTATCCGGCCCTTGGGATGCTATTTTATTTACTGACCAATGAACAGCACATTTCCTCCCAACTACACCAATGATGGGGCACATTTCCTACCAATGACATGAATGATGGGGCACAGTTCCTCCCAATGACACCAACAATGGAACCCAATAAAACCAATGATGGGGCACAATTCCTACCAATAACACCAATAATGGGGCCCAATGAAACCAATGATGGGGCACAATTCCTATCAATGACACCAACAATGGGGCCCAACGAAACCAATGATGGGGCACAATTCCTACCAATGACACCAATGATGGGGGATTGTATACTCCCATTGGCAATGGGAAATTTTGTACTCCCGATGGCCACAGTCCGACCCTCCTAAAGTCTGAAGGACAGTGAACCGGCCCTTTGTTTAGAAAGTTTGGAGACCCCTGATCTATAGCAAGGGTCTCCAATCTTTTCAGTTTGAGGCCACATTGTATATTTTTTCAAATATTCACTGCCTAAAAAAAACAAACAAAAAAAACAGTCCCCCGTTTTGCATGAGAAGACCCAATCTTCACATTAGAGTCCCCCTTTCATATCAGAAGTTCCCCAATCCCCATCATATCAGAGCCACCACTTCCATCAGAGGGTCCTTACATATCAGATCTCAATTTTAAATCAGGAGTCCCCCAACACGAGTCCCCCTATTCACATCAGATTCCCCCTCCCCATTAGAAGCCCCCCTCATCTTTTTGGGGGGACTTTCACATCAGATCTTCCTTTCAAATCAGGAGCCTCCCAACACATAAGTCCCCTCTTTCACATCAGAATCCCCTCTCACATCAGAAGCCCCCCCCCCCACATCAGATCCCCCTTTACATCAGATTCCCCCTTTCACATCAGAACCACTCCATCTTTTCTGAGTCCGCCTTTCACATCAGAATCCCCTCTTTCACATCAGAAGCCCCCCATCTTTTAAGAGTCCCCCTTTTTACATCAGATCTACCTTTAAGATCAGAAGCCCCCCCCATCACATAATAGTCCCCCTTTCATATCAGAGTTCTCTCTTTCATATCAGAAGTTCCCCTTTCACATCAGAGTCCTCCCTTTCATATCATAAGCCCCTCCTTCACATCAAAGCCCCCCCCCTTCACATCAAAACCTCCCAGCACATCAGAGTCCCCCTTTCACATCAGATCTCCTTTTCAAATCAGAAGCCCCCCATCAAATAAGTGCCCCCCTTTCACATCAGATCTCCCTTTCAGATCAGGAGCCCTCCCCCCCAACACAAGAGTCCCCCCATTTCACTTTGGAAGCCCCCCTTCACACCAGAGTCCCCCCTTCAAATCAGATCTCCTTTTTTAAATCAGTAGCCCCCCACCTATCACATTGGTGTCCCCCTTTCATATCAGAGTCCTCCCTTTCACATCAGAAGCTCCCCCCTCACATCAGAGTCCCCTCTTTCACATCAGAAACTCCTCCATTACATCAGAGCCACCCCTTAGATCAGAGTCCTCTTTTCACATCAGATCTCTCTTTCAAATCAGACACGAGTCCCCCCTTTCACATTGGAAGACCCCCTCACATCAGAACCCCTCCTTCACATCAGAGCCCCCCTTCACATCAGAAGCCCCCCATCTCTTTTCTGAGTCCCCCTTATACATCAAAGTTCTTCCTTTTATATTAGAAACCCCCTTCACATCAGAATCCCCCCTTTTGCATCAGAAGCCCCCTTCAAATCAGAGCCCCCCCCCCTTTCACATTAGAAGCCTCCCCCCCTCACATCAGAGCCCCCCCTTTCACATTAGAAACTCCTTCATCACATCACAGCGACCCCTTCCATAAGAGTCTTCCTTTCACATCAGATCTCCCTTTCAAATCAGAAGCCCCATCACATAAGAGTACCCCCCCCCCCCGTACACTTCAGAGGTTCCCCCTTTCACATCAGAAGCCCCCCATCACATCAGAGCTGTAGTGGGCTAGATTTGGCATTCAGGCCATAGTCTGGAGACCCCTGGTCTATAGAGAAAAAAGCCAGGGTGAGAGATAACAGCTGGCTATTAATTCACCCCCCCCCCCCCCCCACAGTAACAATTTTCTATGTACTGTAGAAAGAAAACCAATACTGGCTATAAATATTATGGATGAAAGCAATGATTTTTGTGAAAACACACATTTTTATTATAATATAATATAAATATATAAAAAGTATTTTGTTTAAACAACACAGTAGAAAAAACACCTAAAGCCTTCACTTGCATTTAATGAAATGTTTTTGTAACATTTTGGATGTACAATTTGTTCTAAATCTATCAATAAACTCGTTTGTAAAAGTAAACCAGCTAAAACAATTTAAAATGATGCGTTCCTCATAGTTCTGTACTATGAAAGTCCTCGGAGGAGGAGTGGTGGGAGTGGTCAGGGGTGGGCATAGGCGTGTGCCGGTGGTGGGGTTGTTCTGTCGGTGGTTCATCTGTAGCACTATAGTCAGCTATGTATGTATGATCTGTCAATTCTCCCCTTAGCCCCATTTCAAGTAGTTGAAGGATTAATGGTATCACAATCATCCTCTGGTCCTCTGGCATTCTCCTCAATTTACATGCAAGAAGTAAACCAAAACGGTCACATTCATCTTCTGGTTTTTGCAGGAATTCTCCAGCCTGAATCAGAAAGACAGTAAAGGGGTCTGGTTGGACTTTTTTTTTTCAGGCCTCTGCGTGGAGCTGGTCTGTTAGCAGAAGGTACATCATTGTAGTCCACATCCTGTAATCCAAAAGTAATAAAAAATATGTAAACATCTTTTTATATTAAAAACTTTTGTATGTTAACCTCGGCAATGCTATCTTTCTGTTACCAAGCTGCTTTGAGGAATGACAAGCAAAAAAAAAATGATAACCCCTTCCCACCCCCTTTCCGGTGGCCTTACTGGCCCCCAGCCGGGAGAATACAATGGCTAATCCATTTAGAATTGAGCAATTTTCTTTCCTGCAACCCAGCCTTTCTCAGCCTTTTCAGTGGAACACTTTAAATAACTTTCCAGTTTCAAGGAACCCCTGCTAAAAATGACTATATCTACAGCTCGTGATATATTAGTGTGATGGCCAGTGGGAAGAATGCTACTTACACATGTGGTCACTGGGAAGAATCACCCCCTTACAGACAGCTAAAAAGATAAATGGCGTCAGTGAGAACTTATCTGAGAGACATTGCTCATTGCTCAACGAACCCCTAGCAACTTCTGGAGGAACCCTGGTTGATAAACCCTGTTGCAACCCGCGGTTGCAGGAAAGAAAAACGCTCCATCTATGGCTGGCCAAAAGGTCAATGGTGTCAGTGGGAACTTATCTGAGATACAGAAATTGCTCATTGCTCAAAGAACCCCTAGAAACTTCTGGAGGAACCCTTGGGTTCCATGGATCCCTGGTTGATAAACCCTGTTGCAACCCGCGGTTGCAGGAAAGAAAAACGCTCCATCTATGGCTGGCCAAAAGGTCAATGGTGTCAGTGGGAACTCATCTGAAAGGCAGAAATTGCTAATTTCTCAAGGTTCCTATAGAGCAGTGATGGCGAACCTTGGCACCCCAGATGTTTTGGAACTACATTTCCCATGATGCTCATGCACTCTGCAGTGTAGTTAAGCATCATGGGAAATGTAGTTCCAAAACATCTGGGGTGCCAAGATTCGCCATCACTGCTATAGAGGAACCCTGGTTGCCGGAAAGAAAATGGCCAGCTTTAGGATAAGTATGAATTCATGTTTGTAGACACTGGCAAACATGGATGTAACTTGGACTTGTGGGTGCAAGGGTCTGGTATAGAATTTAGAGGGACCTCACACCTGAAGGGATCTGAAGGGCCTGGTATGAATTAGGGGGATACCCCACATTTTTTTTACCCATCCTCTCCTCTTTGCTTACATGGCTGGAGATTCATCCATTCATTGGCCATGTAAGCGGATAGGACTGGTTACGTCCATGGTTGTTAAGGACTCAGAGGTGCCTGCACCCACCGGTGTTCTTAACAACCTTTGTAAGTGGAAGTCTGTCATGTACAACAGCAAAAGTATTACCACTACTATACATGACGTTTGGCTCCCACTGAACGGGTAAATGTTTGGGCATTCGTATGACAGCCAAAGCTTGGGCCAAGCTTGTGTTTGGACCAAAATTTGAGCTCATCCCTACTTCCCATGGAAATCAATAGGTATAGACCTACACTTGCCCAGTAATACTGCACGCCAAAAGAGACAGAACTATATTCAGCACTTTATCAATTGTGGCACCATAGACTGGCAGAATACTATGGGATTGATTTACTAAAAGTGGTGGAGAGTGCAAAATCTGGTGCAGTTCTGCATAAAAACCAATCAGCTTCCAGGTTTTATTGTCAAAGCTTAACTGAACAAGTTGATGTTAGAAGCTGATTGGCTACCATACACAGTTCCACCTATATTTTGCACTCTCCAGTTTTAGTAAATCAACCCCTATGTAGCATGACCTTTATAGATAATTTATACATTGTTACAAATGTTACAAATGCATGCATGTGAAATAATAAAGACATAAAACAATTCATTTTCTTTTAAATAGACATGTGCACTTTATTTTTTTTTTTTTATTATTATATTTTTTTTCCTTTTGGATTAATAATTGATATACTGGATTTTGAAATTGTATTATTATATTTTTGGTTGAGTGTGTATGATGTCTTGTTGTATTCTGTTTTGTTTGTCTGGTAAGAAATTTAATATAAAGATTTAATTAAAAAAAAATATATATATAGACATGTACACTGCCAAAAAATGTATTCATTTTCATTTTTGTTTTATTTGTTTTTTTTTTTCGGGTCATTCGTTATGATCGAAATTCGTTATTTCAAAAAAATTTGTAAATTCGGAAATCCGAAAATTTGGAAATTCGAAAAAAAAAATCCAAAAATTCGAAAGCACGAAAATCCAAAAATTAGAAAATCAGAAATAATAACTAACTAATAATAACTAACTATTAAATTATAGTTATTGGAATTTTCTTTCAAATTTGGCTGTTAGTGAACGTAACGAATACGAATTTATCCAAAGTTACAAATTATCCAAAATAACGAATGCTGCATCTAAACGAATGGAACATAATGAATTAATAATAATAATAAAACCTTTTTATCTTTATTATTTATTATTATTAATTTGTTGTGTTCAATTCATTTAGCATTCGTTTTTTCGGATAATTCGTAACTTTGAGTAAATTCGTATTCATTACGTTCACCAACAGCCAAATTTGAAAGGAGATTCCAATACCTATAATTTGATAGTTAGTACTAGTTATTATTAGTTAGTTATTATTTCAGACTTTCGAATTTTCGGGTTTTCTAATTTTTGTTCTTATTTTCATATTTTTGTCCTTTTGATTTTTCGGATTTTTGTTCTTATTTTCAAGTTTTCACATTTTCGGATTCCTGAATTTTCGGATTTCCGAATCTTCGAATTTACAAATTTTTGAATTTACGATATTCGAATTTTCGAATTCTCTAATTTTAGGATTTTCGGATTTCGGAAAAATTTGTTAAATGGGTTTTCGATAATTTGAATATATTTCCGAATGAAGGGATTTGTCGAATTTCGTCAAAAAATGAATTTGGAACAAAACGAGTTGCACATGTCTACTTTTAAACCACCCCCCCATACCAGCATGCTTCTTCATTTTTAAAATATTGCCATAAAAAATGAGATCACCTTGGGGAGTCTACTTTCCAAAAAGCGATCATTTTGGGGAGGGGGGTCTTATTGTCCTTGCATTTTTATTTGCTATATTTTATAGGGGGAAAAAAGGCCAACTTTTTCATAATTTTGGTATTTTTTCCTTTTATATAGTAAAAATTAATATCACCAAAAGAAAGCTCCAACTGTCTCAAAAAAGTGATAATAGAAATGTAAGTACAGTGTTATATGATGGCGTAACTGTCAGTCAAACTGTCATGTGATAAAAACTAAAAAAATAGCCTGATAAAGAAGGGGTATTTGCAGGCTATTACTCAAGGTATAGCCATAAGGTAAACCAGGGGTCTCCAAACTTTCTATACAAAGAGCCAGTTTACTGTCCTTCAGACATTAGGGGGGCCAGACAGTGGACATTGGGAGTAGAAAATGTCCCGGCATCAGTGGGAGTAAACAATGCCATCTTTGGTGTCAGTAAGAGGAATTGTGCCCCAATGTTGGTGTCAGGGAGAGGAATTGTGCTCCAACGTTGGTGTCATTGGGAGGAATTGTGCCCCATCATTGATGTCATTGGGCCCCATTGATGGTGTTATTAGGAGGAGCTATGTCCCATTATTGTTGTCATTGGGAGGAGTTGTGCTCCATCATTGATGTCATTGGGACCCATTGTTGGTGTCATTGAGGGGAGCTGTGCCACATTGTTGGTGTCATTGCAAGAAGTTGTGCCCCATCATTGATGTCATTGGGACCCACTGTTGGTGTTATTGGGAGGAGCTGTGCCCCATTATTGGTGTCATTGGGAGGAGTTGTGCTCCATCATTGATGTCATTGGGACCCATTGTTGGTGTCCTTGGGAGGAATTGTCCCCCATCATTTGCGTCATTGGGAGGAATTGTGCCCCATCATTGGTGTCAAGGTGGGGAATTGTGCCCCATTGTTGGTGTCAGTGGATGAAATAGTGCTCCAAGGGCTAAATAAAAGCAAGAAAATGGCCGCATCTGGCCCCTGGGCCACAGTTTGGAGACCACTGAGGTAAACAATTCTATTTCATTTTGGATCAAGCAGAGATGGATTAGAACCCCTGTCAGGTTTTAATTGGTGCCTGTGTCCCCATTGGGAAGATTCATCCTCTCTAATTGTCCAGTAGACCAATATCTCTGAAAAGGAAAGAATATACAAAATCTTGAGTTGTCACCATAGAGGAATAGAGGGGAAACCCATGGGGACACTAGTTATGATGACAGCCATGGATTCACTCACTTTAGAGGGATTTCCTCTCACTTCCTGTGTTGGCTATGGGACAGGAAGTGAAGGGAAATCTCCCCAATGGAACAAAGATGGCAAAAAAAACAGAAGGGGGTATAACCCTCCCTTACTCCCTTATCCAAAATGAAAAAAAGTTTCACCTTAAATAATGACTAAGTTACTGAATAAATTGGTCAATAATTGGAAATGTAACATTTTCTGTGGTTCATTGAGGCGAGGGGGGGGGGGGGGGTTGTACCAGTGGTAAAGTGGTTTTGCCTTTAGTTCTACCTTAAATAACAGCCTAGTATTTGTGATGTGCAACATGATAACTACATTAAAATTACTGGCTTATCTGAGCATTTGCCGGTTCATCTAATGGCTCTTCATCATATGGGGTGGACAATGAGATTGATGAAGATGGCTCTAAAGTTGACACAGACCTCCTGATTATGTTTCCTAGTTGTGCCCTACTGTTTTTTCTATCTTGACCCATCTTTTTTCATTCTTTTCCTTGACCCTTTCCACTACTCTCGACAACACAATTGCATTATAATAACTGTGGGTGTCTGGAACAGCTAGACCTCGTCTTTCCTTTTCCTGTCTTAGGGTCACAAAAGAGACTCTCGGTTTTCTATATTTCCATATTGAGTTCATAATTATTGATTTTAGTTTTCTGAAGTAAGATAGGGGCAGAACTAGTGGCAACATCTGAAACTTATATGTAATCTTTGGTAGAAGGACCATCTTTATAATATTTATACGGCCTATCCATGATATAGGCCTCCCAACTATTTTATTACATTCAGTTCTAATTTAATCTAACAATGTTATAAAATGTATTTTATATATCTTATTCATAGTGTTTGCTAGCTTGATTCCCAAATAATTCAGTTCCTTCCTCCAGGCAAACTTGAATTCCGTTTTCAGTGTTAGCTCTTCTGTCTTTCGTATACTTATATTAAGGATTTCTGACTAAATTTATTCTAAAGTTGGATATCTCCCAATAGTGTTTCAAAGTATTTAATAAATTGGTCATTGTGATCCGCATGTGGGAGACATAAAAAATTAAGTCATCCGCAAATTCTGCAAGTTTATGCTCCTCCTCTCCGATCTTAAATCCATTTATATCAGGGTTTATTCGTACCGAAGCCAGTAATGGTTCTAGGGATAGCACAAACAAGAGCGGGGATAGAGGACATCCCTGCCTTGTCCCATTTTTCATCTCGAAAGGTGAGGACAGTGAACCATTTATTCTTATAGTTGCTGTTTGGTGATGGTATAAAGTTTTGATCCACTGGATTATCCTTGGGCCAATTCCCATGATTTCCAGGGTCTGTATCATGAGCCCCCAGTCTACCCTGTCAAAGGCCTTTTCGGCATCTATTGACAGGAGTAGACCCGGAGACCCACTTTCTTTTATATTCTGGAGGAGAAGGAGTGTTATCACCCCATTATCTCTTCCCTCCCGGGCTTGAAGCCCACCTGGTCCGGGTGTACCAGAAGGGTCATCACTCCTTTAATCCTACCTGCCAGTACTTTAGCGTACAGTTTTGTATCTGCGTTCAACAGCGAAATTGGCCTGTAGCTGGAGCACATCGTCCCGTCTTTCCCCTCCTTCAAAATTACTGTAATAGTAGCACACAGAGCCTCTCTACCCATTTCATATTCTACCCCCAAGCTATTCATATATTGGCATAACCTTGGAATAGGAATCTCTTTATATTTTTTATAATAGTACGCTGTGAACCCATCCGGCCCCGGGATTTTTCCTTGGGCTGAGTCCGCCAGTGCTTTACTTATTTCCTCCTCTGTTATTGGACATTCTAGTATTTCTCTCAGATTCTCTGGGATTTTGGGTAGTCCGGCCTTTTCAAGAAAATCTTTTATTTTATTTCTTTTATCTCCTGTCTGGCCTCCATCAGAGGCTACCGAGTACAAATCCTGATAATAATTTTTGAATGTCTCCGCTATATTCTTGGTAGAGTGGGCCAGTTCCCCTCCTTTTGTTTGAATTTTGTCTATATAATTCGAGAATTTTTTCTTTTGCAGCATTCGGGCAAGATTTTTACTAGCCTTATTTCCCCACTGGTATCTTTCTTTAGATAGTCTATTAAATACTCTTGTTGTTTCCTGTTCAATGAGATTGTTCAATTCATCCCTTTTCTTTACTAACCTTTGATATATTTCTGTATGATTACCCTGATATTTCTTGATGATCCAGCTCTACTCTAAAAATCTCTTCCGTTAGTTTTTTTATTTTCTCCGATCTCTCTTTTTTTCTCCTTGATCCTATTTTTATCAGACTCCTCCTTATGTAGGCCTTATGCGCCTCCCACAGGGTGGACCCCGAAACCTCTCCTGTATCGTTAATTTCAAAATATTTTTCTAATTCCTTTCTCACAACTTCTGAGGTCTTCACATCCTGGATAAGGTCTTCATTTAGGCACCAGGCATATGGCTGCCTACGGATACCTGGGACAACCATCTTCATTTTTACTGGGGAGTGATCCGATAGTGTTGATATTTCTACACCGAGTCTTTCACCCACTCAATCAATCTATGTTCGACCAAGATATAGTCTATCCTTGAGTAGGTCCCATGTACAGGAGAGAAATACGTAAACACACAGACCTCCTGACCTCATCTTGATCCACGGGGAAATTTTCACAATGCCAGGGCCATGGTATGTGGACCTCATCGGTGGCACCTCCAGACGTCCGTGACCTGTTCGTACTGTTTAGCTCCTTTTTAATAGTAGAGTAGAGCTTGCACCATGTAAGCCGTTGACCGAAGTAATCGTTTTTTTGAAGTATGGTGACCTCTTCTTCTGACTGAAGATAATATGAACTGATATCACCACAAACGTTTGTGTGAGAGCAATAATTCTAGCACCAGACCTCCTGTGTAAATCTAAACTGGTAACCTGTAAAGGCTTTAAAACCTATGGAGATTTTTAAGTTTGTTGCCATTCCACGGATGTATGCAATTTTACGCATGACATGTTAGGTATCTATTTACTCAGCGTAACATCGAAAAAAAAATTGCGCTTGAAAAAAATGCTGTGCAAATACCGTGTGACATAAAAAATTGCAACACCCACTATTTTATTCTCTAGGGCCTCTGCTTAAAAATAAATAAATCATTTTGGGGGGTTCTAAGTAATTTTCTAGCAAAAAAAATGCTGATATTTACATGTATGAGAGAAGTGTCAGAATTGGCTTGGGCAGTTAGTGGTTAAATGAAAAAAAAAATTACACTTCATTCGACTCCATGCTCCATGCTGCAACGCAATGCACCTTAATGCAGTGTTATGGTGTCATCGGGGCGCATGTAGATCAGTGCATCTAGTGTAACTGAACCCTTAACAAACGTGTGTTTCTGAACCCCAAAGTTCTACTTCTGAAAGCAAGTATTTCTAGCATGAGTGCATCACAATAAAAAAAAAAAATGTCTACCCTTTTTTTGGGCTCACTCCAGTCAAAAAAGATTGTTGGGTTATTCCCAGGGTGACAGGAGGGGGCAGTGTGAAAGGAGGGGGGAAGTGTGACAGGTGGGGGGCACTGCGACAGGTGGGGGGCAGTGTGACAGGAGGGGGGCACTGTGACAGGTGGGGGGCAGTGTGACAGGAAGGGGCAGGGTGACAGGAGGGGGGGAGAGAGGTGAGGGGCAGTGTGAAAGGAGAGGGGCAGAGTGACAGGTGGGGGGCAGTGTGACAGGAGGGGGGCACTGCGACAGAAAAGGGGGTACTTGCGACAGGAGGGGGGCACTGTGACAGGTGGGGGGAACTGTGACAGGTGGGGGCAGTGTGACAGGAAGGGGCAGGGTGACAGGAGGGGGGGTGAGAGGTGAGGGGCAGTGTGAAAGGAGAGGGGCAGAGTGACAGGTGGGGGGCAGTGTGACAGGAGGGGGGCACTGCGACAGAAAAGGGGGTACTTGCGACAGGAGGGGGGCACTGTGACAGGTGGGGGGCAGTGTGACAGGAGGGGGGAACTGTGACAGGTGGGGGCAGTGTGACAGGAAGGGGCAGGGTGACAGGAGGGGGGGTGAGAGGTGAGGGGCAGTGTGAAAGGAGAGGGGCAGAGTGACAGGTGGGGGGCAGTGTGACAGGAGAGGGGCACTGCGACAGAAAAGGGGGTACTGCGACAGGAGGGGGGCAATGTGACAGGTGGGGGGCAGTGTGACAGGAAGGGGGCAGGGTGACAGGAGGGGGAGTGAGAGGTGAGGAGCAGTGTGAAAGGAGAGGGGCAGAGTGACAGGTGGGGGGCACTGCAACAGAAAAGGGGGTACTGCGACAGGAGGGGGCACTGTGACAGGTGGGGGGTAGTACAACAGGAGGGAGGCAATGTGACGGGGGGGCAGTGTGTCAGGAGGGGGGCACTGCGACGGGTGGCGGGCAGTGTGACAGGAGGCAGGCAGGGTGACAGGAGGAGGGGTGAGAGGTGAGGGGCAGTGTGAAAGGAGAGGGGCAGAGTGACAGGTGGGGGGCAGAGTGACAGGTGGGGGGCAGGGTGAAAGGTGGGAGGCAGGGTGACAGGAGGGGGGCAGGGTGAGAGGTGGGGGGCAGGATGAGAGGTGGTGGGACGGGGTGAGAGGTGGGGGGCAGGGTGAGAGGTGGGGGACAGGGTGAGAGGTGGGGGGCAGGGTGAGAGGTGGGGAACAAGGTGAGAGGTAGGGGGCAGGGTGAGAGGTGGGGGACAGGGTGAGAGGTGGGGGGCAGGGTGAGAGGTAGGGAGCAGAGTGACAGGTGGGGGACAGGGTGAAAGGAGGATACCGGGACACACCGTATCCTCACTCAGGTGCTGGGCTCTGTATATTCCCCAATAGTCAGGAATGTGGCAGAGAATATACGTTTGGCCTGGGGGGGGGGGGGGGGGGGCAGAAGGGCCTCTCACCTCTTTCTGCAGGAGCCATCTACAGCCAAGAAGCAGGAGTCGGAGTAAGGGGGCGGAGCTTCTTATGTGTGTCATCGGTCCAGCAACCGCAGGAGTCGGAGTAAGGGGGCGGAGCTTCTTATGTGTGTCATCGGTCCAGCAACCAATGACTATTCTCCTTCTATGGTGATCTGAACCCTCCTGTGCTGTGTATCACCTGAGTCTCTTCACTGGGTATATGGAAGGGTTTACAACCACCTTGGCTCGGTTCACACCGCTGCAACATGTCATGCGACTAGCTGCAACATGTGACACAGAAAGTTGCACGACAAGTCAGAACACATTCATTTAAATGGGAGATGTCTTAAATACTGCAACTCAAGTTGTGTGGCCGTGTGTATGCAAGACAAGTTTGAGCCAACATCCGTCGGAAACAAATCCACGGATTTTGTTATCAGAAAATCCTATCGTGTGTACAGGGCATAAGAGGTTTCCTCGGAGAGGAGTGGAAGGTGTTAAACTGTAAGAAAACAAGTGTGAGACCTTCTCGGCTGAGCAGATGACAGCCTGGTCCTCCTCCTCCTCACCGCTCCTCCTGCGAGTGGAAGTGACTCAAGTGTTGGCTTGATCCGCACAGTGCCATCAAAACAAGTCTTGTGCGCCGTCACTCCCGGGCTCAATGGCTGCTGTGAAGTTGCAATACAACGGGCGCTATTGTGCCTTTTATCGATTGGCCGGAGTCCAGGAGTTGGACGGCAAAGATGGCCGGTCCTCTTCGGTCCCTTCTGTTTCCCAGCACGGGGTGGCACAGCTGCTCTCACCGTCCCCTCCTATTCAGTTCTGACTTCAAATAGCGTGACACCTTTTAGGATGCCGCCAACGTTTGCAAATAATGCCAGGGAGTCTACGCTTCCTGAATTTGGCAAATGTGAGACTGATTTCCATATTGTGTATCTAAAAAGTGAAGCTTCCAGTCATTTGTTCGTTAGGATGTCATGGACCCCATCCCATCAGCGGGAGCCCTTTAAGAGATCGTAACACCTACAGTGTCTTGCAAAAGTATTCACCCCCCCCCCTCCCTTGACATTTTTCGTGTTTTGTTGCCTCACAATCTGGAATTAACATGGATTGTTTGAGGATTTGCATCATTTAATTTACAGAACATGACCGCAACTTTGAAGCAAACAACAAGTAGTACAAAATAACAGAAAAAGTCAATGTGCATAACTATTCACCCCCCCTAAAGTCAATACTTTGTAGAGCCACCTTTTGCGGCTATCACAGCTCCAAGTCGCTTTGGATGAGTCTCTATGATCTTGCCACATCTTACCACTGGGATTTTTGCCCATTCCTCCTTGCAAAACTGCTCCAGCTCCTTCAGGTTGGATGGTTTGCGCTTGTGAACAGCAATCTTTAAGTCTGACCACAGATTTTCTTTTGGATTGAGGTCTGGGCTTTGACGAGGCCATTCCAACACATTTCCATGTTTCCCCTTAAACCACTCAAGTGTTACTTTAGCAGTGTGTTTGGGGTCATTGTCCTGCTGGAAGTTGAACCTCCGTCCTAGCCTCAAATCACACACAGAGTGCTACAGGTTTTGCTCAAGAATATCCCTGTATTTAGCATCATCCATTTTTCCCTCAACTCTGACCAGTTTCCCAGTCCCGACTGCTGAAAAACATCTCCACAGCATGATGCTGCCACCACCATGTTTCACGGTGGGGATGGGGTTCTTTGGGTGATGTGATGTGTTGGGTTTGCTCCAGACATAGCGTTTTCTTTGATGGCCAAAAAGTTAAATTTTAGTCTCATCAGACCAGAGCACCTTCCTCCATACATTTTGGGAGTTTCCCACATGCCTTTTTACAAACTCAGAACGTGCCATTTTGTTTTTTGCTGAAAGTAATGTCTTTCTTCTGGTCACTCTGCCATAAAGCCCAACTCTATGGAGCGTACGGCTTATTGTCGTCCTATGTACAGATACTCCAGTCTCTGCTGTGGAACTCTGCAGCTCCTCCAGGGTTACCTTAGGTCTCTGTGCTGCCTCTCTGATTAATGCCCTCCTTGCCCGGTCCGTGAGTTTTGGTGTGCGGCCGTCTCTTGGCAGGTTTGCTGTTGTGCCATGTTCTTTCTATTTGGTTATGATAGATTTGATGGTGCTCCTAGGGATCATCAAAGATTTGGATATTTTTTTTATAACCTAACCCTGACTTGTACTTCTCAACAACATTGTCCA
Organism: Lithobates clamitans; assembly: GCA_037952925.1. Lineage (NCBI taxonomy): Eukaryota > Metazoa > Chordata > Amphibia > Anura > Ranidae > Lithobates > Lithobates clamitans. Next base: position 120,694 of record JBBGZY010003066.1, read on the forward strand.
TAAAGACATGGATGAGCGAGTTAGGGGTGTAGGAACTTGACTGGCCTGCACAGAGTCCTGACCTCAACCCAATAGAACACCTTTGGGATGAATAAGAGTGGAGACTGTGAGCCAGGCCTTCTCTTCCAACATCAGTGCCTGACCTCACAAATGCGCTTCTGGAAGAACGGTCAAACATTCCCATAGACACACTCCTAAACCTTGTGGACAGCCTACCCAGAAAAGTTGAAGCTGTTATAGCTGCAAAGGGTGGGCCAACTCAATATTGAACCCTACGGACTAAGACTGGGATGACATTAAAGTTCATGTGCGTGTAAAGGCAGGCGTCCCAATACTTTTGGTATTATAGTGTATGTAGCTTAAGTCCCACCACCCTGCTACCACATATATGTGGCTTAAAGTGCTTCTAAAGGTACAAGGCTTTTTTTTTTTACCTAATGCATTCTATGCATTAAGGTAAACAACCTTCTGTTTGTGGCTTAAGTCCAATCACCATGTTGCTGCACATATGTGACTTAAATCTCTCCATCTTGCTTCCGCATATATGTGCATGGCTGACATTAAAAAGGTATTTTATATGATCATCAGCTCCATCTAGTGGCTATGTTGCAGTATTTTCCTGATTCACGCTATTCTTTGTGAATAAATAATATCCGACCTGGAGAGAAAATAGCCTATTAACATTTGATTTTCCCAGAACTCACACACCACGAGTGTACATGCAGTTTCAGAGGACTTGTTCTGCAAATTATCTCCTATAAATACAACCCTTAAAGTGAGCCTGCATAAATTGAGTACCTTTGGTTATGAGCAGGGCTGTCTTTAATTCTGATTGGACCCTGGGCAAACATTTTCTTGCCCCACCCCCCTCCATGTAATTTCGCTCTCCTCCTGCCCTGAGTCTACAATAAATAGCAACTAGACTCAAAATCAGTTTACTGAATCAGATCAGGCAGCGATTGCGATTGGTTGCCAAGGGTTATAGTGTATCATTACCATTTACTGACTGGGTGCTAGAGGTTACAGCACACATTACGGCTCACTTATTATTTGCTAGAGGTTACAGCACATGACTTCTGCTTGTTGATTGGTTGCTAGAGATTACTGTACATCAATACATCAATACTGCTCACTGATTAATTGCTAGAGGTTACTGGACATCCTTGCCACTCACCAATTGGTTGCTAGAGGTTACTGCACATTAATACTGCTTACTAATTGGTTGCTAGAGGTTACTACATATCCTTGCCGCTCAATGATTGGTTGCAAGAGGTTAGTGCACATCATTACTACTCACTGATTGGTTGCTAAAGGTTACAGCACATCATCTCCTCACTGCCTGCACACCATGAATGGGGGAGGTGCACACCAGTTCATGGTGTGCAGCCAGTCAATAGACAAAAAACTCCAATGTAATAGGGATTCACATTGACCACTAATGTAATGGGGATTTACACTGACCACTAATGAGGATTTACACTGACCACTAATGTAATGGGGATTTACACTGACCACTAATGTAATGGGGATTTACACTGACCACCAATGTAATGGGGATTTACACTGACCACTAATGTAATGGGGATTTACACTGGCCACTAATGTAATGGGGATTTACACTGACCACTAATGTAATGGGGATTTACACTGACCACTAATGTAATAGTGGTTTACACTGACCATTAATGTAATAGGGGTTTACACTGACCATTAATGTAATAGGAGCATTCACAGGAACCACTAATAAGGGGGACATTCACACTGGCCACTAGTGTGAAAGAAAGGATTGTATACGAAGCCCCACTGTAATGAGATTTACACTGACCACCAATGTACAGTAACAGACATTTAGCCTGATTTCACATTTGTGTGTGTCGGGAACACGTGCAAAATTGATTTCCTGATACCACAGAAACATGCTGCCCTTTAGCAGGTACACAGCAGTGCCATGAAATGTTAATGACACCCTCACGGATCTTCCGAGATGTGCGTATTCACGTGCACCACAATGTGCACCATGTTATCTTGAAGAAGGGTTTCACCTCCAATTTGCTTACCTTTGCAGAACAGGCTGATGTTAGGCTTAATGACCACAGTTGTAGGTAGGACTTTCAAGCATGCCCCTTTACCTCCACGGTGGGCAGCATTCAGCAGAAGTGATGGTGGATATGATCTCAGGGGGGCATGATATACATATCAATGTAGCGGTCTGGGGCTATTTACATATTAATGCTGCCGCTATTTACATATCAATGTAGGTTATTTGCATGTAAACACAGGGTCTGCAGGTGAGTCACCTGTACATGGCAATGTTGCAGAGATGAGCTGCATTCGTAACAGAACTTCACACTGAGATATCGGGACACAGCACGGGACTAAAACTTCAAGGGACAAGGGCATTTGAACTGGGATAGTTGGCAAGTATGAGGCAGCTGCTCTGGGCCCCACAACAATGATGGGGCCCAGGGCAGATGCCCCTTTTGCCCTTCCTTAAAGACGGCCCTAGTTATGAGGAGCATGGGACTCTATCTCCTTCCTCCCATGGTAAAGAGATCGGGTCCTGAATAACCAATGGCCTCATGGGGGCGAGAGACAGTTCTCAGTCCTGGTCTGGATAGGCTCCAAGCAGAGTGATTTGGAGCTAATAGGTGGTAAAGAGAGTGGTGGGGGAGCAATGGAAAGGTAATTGTAACCAATTGGAGTTATACTGCAGATCAGCAGCTGAGTGTGTCTGGATGTCAGCAGGACAAGTTCCTACAGCAGCCAACTCAAAAAAGGACAAAGTGCCCCCCATCGCTATGGGCTGTGAGCTATTTTAGCTGCATAGGTTGCATGTTCTGCCCTTCTTGCGCCCCCCCACCTGCTGAAGTGCCCATGGCAGTTGCCTCTTCCTCCTATCCCTTGGCCCGGTCCTGGCTATGAATGTTTGAGGAGCATTGACCGTGGAAGCAGCGAGGTCCCCCCCAGTATCAGTCATTTCCAGTGTGGCACTCCGGTGTTGAATGATGGAGTTGTAGATTAGTATTGTACATAAAAATACACCTTACTAAAGGCTGATCATACACTATACCATCTGATTGTACAACCTCTGCACAATCTTCCTTAGATTTACCAAAACTATGTAATAGGAGGACACATATGAACAATGCATTCAAATGCATCCAATCGGGCAGGCTGTTGCAATACATCCTTGATGGTAGATCTAAAGTCGATTGTACAATCAGATTGTTTCGTATAAGGCAAGCTTAAAACGGATTTCCATTTTCTATACAGCCGGGAAGTTTGAAGTCCCCCCCCCCACCAAGGCAAGACATATGCGTGAATGACTCCTATCTAGACTTTCCACTCCAGGAACTGTCTTCTGCTCAGGATGTTTGAGTCTATTAATTCATGTTTAATAGATTTTTACTTTCCTCCCACAGACATCACAGAGCTGTCAGAGTGTTGTGATCACACATGAGTAATCTGCAAACACCGCAAATTCGTCTTCTGCTTTTGTTATAGAAGAATACCGCTGTGAGCAGTGTGCATACATACAGGGGGTTCCTTGCACCCCCCCCCCCTATGTAAAATCTTGTCCAATCCACCTATTCATGGTTTTATTGTTCAATACTGAATAAACATACTTACCAGCCTAGCGAACCCCACGTCATCGTTTTCCAATGCACCCGGTCATGTGCCACCATCTTTTTTTTCCCCATCATTGGTAGCTGGCTGTCTCTTCCTGGCTTCTTGCAAGTCTTCCCCTGAGGATGCAGCATCGGATCTCATGCATGCACACATGGAGATCTGGTGGGATAACATTCAGTTTACATGGAGCAAGATTGCATATAATTTCCGTGCCAAATGGAAATGCAGCCCCCTGATAGAGGTGATGTGGGTATCCCAGGAGGGTAAAACTTACTGTTAAATGTATCATATAATAACAATATGTACAGTGCAGCAGGAGGAGTGAAACTTTTTGAAATTGAGTGTTACAGCTGGTACAGGAGATCTCATTTCTTCCATGCTTCTATTTTTCCTTTCCTTTTCCCTTTCCTTTCCTTTTCCTATTATGTATTTCCTTTCTTTTATTTCCTTTCCCATCCTTTCCTTTCCTTTCATTTATTTTCTTTCCTTTTCCCTTTCATTCCTTCCATTTCATTTTCCTTTCATTTATTTCCTTTCCCTCCCCTTGCTTTAATTTCCCTGTCATTTATTTTTTATTTACGGTACCTTTCCTTTTGTTTATTTTATTTCCTTTTATTTTCCATCCCTTTAATTTATTTCCTTTTCATTTTTTTTATTTCCTTTTCTTTTTCCTTTATTTTCTTTCCTTTCATTTATTTTCTTTCCTTTTCCTTTCCATTCCTTTCATTTTCCTTTTTATTTATTTCCTTTCTCTTCTTTTTCTGATATTTCTCTTCCTTTCCTTTTATTATTTTTCCTTTTCTTTCCCTTCCTTTGTTTTCATTTCCTTTTCCAATTCCTTTCCCATTCCTTTCCTTTCCATTCCTACCCTTTATTTTCTTTCCTTTTCATTCCTTTCTTTCTCCTTTTGTTTATTTTATTTCCTTTTCCTTTGCATTCCTTTCCTTTTCCTTTAATTTATTTCCATTTCATTTTCTTTTATTTTGTTCCCTTTCCTTTCTTTCCCTTCCTTTCTTTTCATGTATTTCCTTTCCTTTCCTCACCTTCCCTTTCCTTTCCATTCCATTATTTCATTTTCTTTTCTTTTTTTCCTTTCCTTTCATTTGTTTCCATTTCTTATATTTAATTTCCTTTCCTTTATTTCCTTTCCCTTCCTTTGTTTTCATTTCCCGTCCTTTCCTTTTCTTTCCTTTCCCATTCCTTTCCTTTCCATTCCTGACCTTTATTTTATTTCCTTTATTTCCTATTCCATTCCTTCCTTTCCTTGAAATTAATTCCCTTTCTTTAATTCATTTCATTTCCTTTCTTTTCCTTTCCTTTCCCTTCCTTTCCTTTATTTCCTTTCCCATCCTTTCCTCTCCTTTCCTTTCATTTATTTCCCTTTCTTTTATATAATTTCCTTTCCTTTATTTCTTTTCCCTTCCTTTGTTTTCATTTCCCGTTCTTTCCTTTCCATTTCTAACCTTTATTTTCTTTCCTTTTCATTCCTTTCCTTCTCTTTTTGTTTATTTTATTTCCTTTCTATTCCTTTCCTTTTCCTTTCATGTATTTCCATTTCATTTTCTTTTATTTCATTTTCTATTTCTTTATTTCCCTTCCTTTCATTTATTCCCTTTTCCTTTCCTTTTTTTGCTTTCCTTTATTTCCTTTCCTTTCCTTTCACATATTTCCCTTTCCTTTATTTCCTTTCCCTTCCTTTGTTTTCATTTCCCTTCCTTTCCTTTCCTTTCCTTTCCCTTCCTTTCATGTATTACCTTTCTTTCCTTTTAATTTGTTTCCTTTCCTTTTTCATTTCCTCTCCTTTCCTTTGTTCTCATTTTTCACATATGTTTTATTGCAGTGAAGAAATTTGGACTTCCAGGGGAAGATGGAATGGCGGTGGAAATCATTACCTTTACTCTTCATTCTAATGGAAGGTAAAAACATTCTGCACCTGAACACAACACAAATCCCATTCACAAACAGATTTTATTCTTGTGTGTTTTTTTTTTTTTAAATCTTATCTTCAGCGTTTCCTCCAGTCTTGCTCAGTTGTACCGGCTCTTCTTCTGTACTGAAATGACTTACTCTGATTTCACTGCACACTGTGAGCTTCTCACCATGTGCATTATAAGCTGCACCAAGTCAGATAGAGCCATGCTTCATTTCCTGGCTAGAGGACATCCAGCATCTAGGCCAGTGATGGTGAACCTTGGCACCCCAGATGTTTTGGAACTACATTTCCCGTGATGCTGATGCACTCTGCAGTGTAGTTGAGCATCATGGGAAATGTAGTTCCAAAACTTCTGGAGTGCCAAGGTTCACCATCACTGGTCTAGGCCTTTCCTACCCATCCTTGGCCCTGTCCCTAGCCAGCCTCTTTCATTCATTGGATGTCAGTTCTTTCAATCATGGAGGCTCAGCATCACGTGGGCGTTGCCTAGAGCGGTCTGCATGCAAATACAACCTGCTGAGGACGCCCACTCCTCCAGATTGATATCCACCAATCAGGGCATTTTAATATTTGCATAACCCCTTCCAAGAGCCGGCCTACTGCTCGCTTAGGGGCTGATACTGAGACAGGGCACCATGATGTTTTCGGGAAGGTATGTACAGCAAGTTCTGGATGTGCAGCCATTTCTTTCCTCTTTTAAAGCGATGCAGTGCCGTAGCGCAAAAAATGGCCTGGTCATTAAGGGGGCAGATCCTTCCGGGGCTGAAATGGTCAAAAACATTGCTAAGGGGGTAAGAGAGGAAACAGGGAAGTCAAAATATAATGCTACCCTTTAAACGGTGACCTCTCTTCTAGGTGCGTTGAGTAGACACTGGGCGGCTTGGATGCCAGCGTCCATTTCTGCTTTTAAAGACACTTGCGTAGCCATCCCGTGTAGCTTCAACTATCCAGAAGATATTCGACCAACGATGATCCACGGCATCTGGTACTTCAACAGTCCGTACCCTAAAAACTTCCCTCCCGTGGTCTTCAAATCCAAGACCAGCACGGCGCACGAGATCTACATGGGACGCACCAAAATGATTGGGGACCTCCAGGAGTCCAACTGCTCCATACAGATCGACCGGGTCAGCAGTGAGCTGCAGGGAAAGTACTACTTCCGGGCGGACCTGGGGGGGTACAACCAGTACACCTACTCCGAGCACGCCAACCTCTACATACTAGGTAAGTGGCTCTTTTTATCCGGGGTTAACCTGTTCATGACCAGAGGAAGCATCACAACCAAATTTAGCATCAATATTGGTTAACTGTAGAAAGAGGGAATGAGATTTTTAAGGTGCAAATTAATTTGAAGAATAGTAACATCTATGTTATATAAGAAAAAAAATTATTTTAGAAAAAATAAAAATTGTTAAAAACACTACAATTGGCAAGTACAAATCAATAAGATTTTATGGATACAGCAAAGAAGGATAGAATTCCCAACATGTTTCACCCATATGTCGGGCTTCTTCAGGGGATGCTGTCTAGCTAAAGGTCTCTTGAAATATTGGTCAAATCGCTAAAGGGTCACAGGTATCTAACCGCGTCCAGAGAACCTTGTGCTAAAAGTGACCATAGGGGGCATTCAAGGACCGAAAAACCAAAGTTCTGCAGTGGACTCAATGCCAAGGGACAAATGCTGTCTAGAACCGCCAGTACTTATTAATAGAACTGGCATTCAACAACAGCATGTGTGTGTCCCTGGGTTCCAGCAGCCTTGGTTAGCTGCCAATAATTACTCATTTACTTTACATTGACTTATTGTCAGCGGAACTCCAGGCAAACAGCTTCCTGCTAAAGAATTTGCGTTTGTGTCCAGTCAGTTCTAAGATTTGAATGGCTCTGCTATACAGCCCAGCCAAGTCAGGCCACGGCTGAAGACCTGATTTTTTTTCTCTGCCGCCGCTCGCTATGGGTTTGTTTTTCACATGCGGCAACCCTCTAAAAAGTGATCCGTGCTGGAACGCTTTTCAGATGGGGGTTGACAGGTGCCTGTTTTAACTCTAAAAGGCTGAACTGAACCTTGTGCCACAAATGTGTGCATGGCGCAACTAATTTTTCGGCAGTGCACGTGTCTATAAGAGATTAATACCTGTAGCATCAGCTCCATCTATTGGCCAAAATATGGAATAGTTTTCTCATTTAGGTTTTTCAGAAAACTATACTGCATTTTGGCCACTAGATGGAGCTGAAGATCTATCGCTGTACCTATAGCACTGTGCACAGAGAGAGAGGTACAGTGTTATCTGCAAGCTGCAGAGGTTAGCTTGTAAAGGAATTTCTTCAGCTTTCAATAAAGCAAATGATTGGGTATCATGGTAATTAGATATCCAGGAACCACACTGATTGGTTCCCAATTGTTAGTCTGAGACTTGCCGTGGTCAGTGACAGCGTGATCTCAGAAATAGGAGTGTGCACAGGTGTGCATTTCTAGTTCACAGTTATTGCATTTGTCTGGTGGCACCTGTATCATAGTAATAAACTCATTGGGTCACACAAACAATGTGTGATTGACGTTCTTCTTCCTTTTGACATCTTTGATGTTCATTTTTGCTTGCAGATGAGCCTTTTGTGGTCCAGCCTCAGGAAATAATCTCGGGCTCCGAGACGGAGATCACATGCTTGGTGGATGATAACTGCCCCGACATGAAGCCCACGGTGACTTGGATGGACATCGAGGGGCTGGAGCATCACATGGTGTTCGCCCGCCTGGAGGAGAACAATCTCTCTTGGAAGCAGACCTCTACCCTGAAATTCCTGCCCTCCCATAAGAACAATGGGCAGCGGCTCGGCTGTAGAGTCACCTATCCGGGCACAGAACTGGAGTATAAGGGATTTGTGACCATGGATGTAAAATGTGAGTTCACAAAGGCTTCCAGTTTTCCTGATTTATCAAGCTACAAAAGAACCGCGAAATAGCACTTTGGGCATGCTAAAAATAACATGCCATGACTGGGAGGCCATGTTAGCATGCCTTAAACCCTCGTGTTTTTTTCACCTTAATGCATCGTCTGCATTAAGGTGAAAAAACTTCTGACAGACCCCCATTTTACTCACCTGAGCTTCTTCGTTCCCACGCCGGAGACGCGCCCTACCTCTCTGCCCGGTGTCTCAGCTCCTAATTGGATAGATTGATAGCAGCACAGCCATTGGCTCCCACTGCTGTCAATCAAATCCAATGACGCGGGCGCCGGGGGGGCGGGGCCGAGTCCTGCATTCTGTGTGAATGGACACAGAAGCAGGTCTCGGGATCACGCCCGCACCTTAAGAGAGCCTTCTCCAACGCGGGCACTCGATGCGGGGAGGAGCTACCACCCCTGCCGGGGGACCCCTGGAGAGGAGGACTGGGGCCACTCTGTGCAAAATGAACTGCACAGTGGAGGTAAGTATAACATGTTTGTTATTTAAAAAAATTAAAATAAAATGAGGGTTTACAACCCCTTTGAGTGCACTTTAAGGGCTCTATTTATAAAAATAATCCCTGTATAGTGTCTATTATGTGTTTTTGCTATGATCCTCAGTGCCAACTAGTGGCCATCATGCAGTCATTTCCTAGACTACTGCAGTCAGGAATATACCACATTATGGCCACTAGATGGAGCTGACAATCATAGGAAATATAAATATTAGACACATTATGGGGACAGTTTGTGTTTGCTTTACGGATGCTTGAGGCATTTGCAGAGTAGATCCTAAAGTGTCCTGAAGAGCACTTAAGACATGCTAAAAGTGAAATGCAATGATATTGACCATATTAGCATTACTTAAAGTGTTACTAAACTCAGTAATATGAAAATAGGTAATCTGCCCCCCCCAGTGCCCACAACTTATAAATCTTCTTTTTACATCTTCTTTTTTTTCTTCTTCTTTTGGCTGATCTGTATACTAACTGTATACCACAGTCAGTGATAAACTGCACAGTTCCTCCAGTGCTGAGAGTTCAGGTGGGAGGAGATTTCCACTGCAGCCTGTATACATGCCCACATGTGTGATGCCAATATCATGTGACCTGGCTAGCTCTGATCAACAAGTAAATGTTCTCTCCAGCATAAAAGACACAACTGAGCATGTGCAGTTTGGCTACCCTGCCTGTGTATTAGCTGGCCTTCCCCAGATAGACAGTGCAGAAGGGAAGGATCTGTGCATACAGGATCAAAGAGTATTTTACACAATGCAGAGGATTAACCCCTTAAGTTCCACAGTGAGTATAACAAGCATGCTATGCTGCATATACAGACTGACTTTACTGTTGTGGGTTTAGTAACACTCTAAGAGTCCTTTAACACTGCTTAAAGATGGCATCAAGAAGCAATGAAGACACGGACTGCAACAAAATCATATTTTTGAATATGGTGGGAAAGAGTTAGAACATGTGTCAGATTTCTATTGCTGCCTTTCTTCGTGTATCAGTGACCCCCATTTCCTTTATCTCTACTATGGTGTCACCTTGACAAGAAAAAAAGTCGAAAACCAGTCAGCTACAAAAATAGCTTTTAGAGTCAGAAAAAGGTTAGAACCTCTGTCAGGTTTTCGTAGCTGTTTGTATCCTCATGTCATTGTAACCCCCCGCCCCAACCCCTCATTTCCTATCATAAGGGTCTATTTACAAAAACATTTGTTGCACGAATGTCAGAAGCATTGATGCAATCTGAACGAAATTTCTCTGCATTCTTTTTAAGATTCATTTAAGTATTGCCAGCACCATCTAGTGGACACAATGTGGAATTGTTTTCTGAACTACTTCAATGAGAAAATATACCGCATTTTGGCCACTAGGTGGAGCTGATGATACAATGATACAGGAATTAAACTACTAATAGGATTACAAAGAAAATTTGTTCAGTTTGCATGAATGCTTCTGACATTGAATGTTTAATACATTGACGCCATAGTGTCACTGAGACAGGAAGAAAGAAATTCTGACCCTTTCCCATTCTATCTAAGATTTATCTAGAGCTGATCTTTTAGCATGTTTCTGGTCTGCTCAATACAACATGAGATGTGATCATTTCCACCTGTTACAGATGCCCCGCGCATCGTGGATATCAACTCGTCCACGGAAACCACAGAAGGCACACAGCTGGTGTTTGTCTGCGTCATTGATAGTAACCCCATGTCACGTATTATGTGGCTGAAGGATGACGTGGTTTTAAAGGAAGATTTCACAGGAAACCTCACCCTAGAGCTGGAGTACGTAACCTACAACCATGATGGCGTGTACCTGTGCGCTGCCGAGAACGACTATGGGAGGACCAACAAGTCCATGGGGCTGGCCGTCATGTGTGAGTAGAAAAGAAGAAAGATCTGGGTGTCTATAATTGTATAACTCCTGGGCTAAGCAGGAGGATTTCAGATAGAAAAGAATTTTGATATCTTGAATGGGTTGATCCTGTCCTAAGACTGTGGTATCTTCTCTAAGGAAGTTGTGGGATCTACTGTTAGGCAGTTGGGGTATATTCTGTTTGGTAGTTGTGGTATCTTCTTTTAGGCAATTGTGATAACTGTTCTTATGTAGTTGTGGTATGTGCAATTAGGTAGTTATGATATCTGTTCTTATGTGGTAGGTAGTTGTGATATCTTCTCTTAGGTAGTTGTAATACCTCCTCTTAGGTAGCTGTGGTATCTCCTCTTAGGTAGTTGTGATAACTCCTCTTAGGTGGTTGTGATATCTTCTGTTAGGTAGTTGTGATATCTTCTCTTAGGTGGTTGTGATATCTTCTCTTAGGTGGTTGTGATATCTTCTCTTAGGTGGTTGTGATATCTTCTCTTAGGTAGCTGTGATATCTTCTCTTAGGTAGCTGTGGTATCTTCTCTTAGGTAGCTGTGGTATCTTCTCTTAGGTAGTTGTGATAACTCCTCTTAGGTAGTTGTGATAACTCCTCTTAGGTAGTTTTAGTATCTTCTCTTAGGTAGTTGTGATATCTCCTCTTAGGTAGTTGTGATATCTCCTCTTAGGTAGTTGTAATATCTTCTCTTAGGTAGTTGTGATATCTGCTCTTAGGTAGTTTTAGTATCTTCTCTTAGGTAGTTGTAATATCTCCTCTTAGGTAGCTGTGGTATCTCCTCTTAGGTGGTTGTGATATCTCCTCTTAGGTAGTTGTAATATCTTCTCTTGGGTAGTTGTGATATCTGCTCTTAGGCAGTTGTGGTATCTGCTCCTAAGTGGTTGTGGTATCTTCCCTTATAGTTGTGATATCTCCTCTTAGGTAGTTGTGATAACTCCTCTTAGGTAGTTGTGATAACTCCTCTTAGGTAGTTTTAGTATCTTCTCTTAGGTAGTTGTGATATCTCCTCTTAGGTAGTTGTGATATCTCCTCTTAGGTAGTTGTAATATCTTCTCTTAGGCAGTTGTGATATCTGCTCTTAGGCAGTTGTGATATCTCCTCTTAGGTGGTTGTGATATCTCCTCTTAGGTAGTTGTAGTATCTTCTCTTAGGTAGTTGTGATAACTCCTCCTAGGTAGTTGTAGTATCTTCTCTTAGGTAGTTGTGATAACTCCTCTTAGGTGGTTGTAGTATCTTCTCTTAGGTAGTTGTGATAACTCCTCTTAGGTGGTTGTAGTATCTTCTCTTATGTAGTCGTGATAACTCCTCTTAGGTGGTTGTAGTATCTTCTCTTAGGTAGTTGTGATAACTCCTCTTAGGTGGTTGTAGTATCTTCTCTTAGGTAGTTGTAATAACTCCTCTTAGGTAGTTGTAGTATCTTCTCTAAGGTAGTTGTGATAACTCCGCTGAGGTGGTTGTGGTATCTCTTCTTAGGTGGTTGTGGTATATGCTCTCATTTATGCAAAATGTTTTCTCTTAACATTTCAAGTAAGGACCGTTTTAAAATATGTTACATATTGGCAACTAGAGACCAGTCAATCTCTCACAAGTTTCATTGGTTGTGGTTCAGTTAAAAACGTGACAGCTTCCAAAATTTAGACTCTGATCCAAAAGTCCCATTGAACTCCCATTAAACGCTCTATAAAGTGTGCATTACAAAGCAGCAAATAATCCAAAATTGTGGTTTGGGGAGCTCCTGGCAGCCCTGCCTGATGGGGCCAAAAAAAATGAAAAGTTAGGATGCATTCTGGGGAAATCAGAAAAACCAACAGCAGCTCCAAAACAATTCTACCAGGGATACAAAGTTAGAAGGGTGGGAGGTGGTGGCCCTGTCATTCAAGCAAAAGATGCCAAGGCATCGGGAATAGCAGTTATAAGGCAGAAACAGCCTGAGCTGTTTGGAAGACCAACCAGACGAAAATAACACTGCAGTTTGGATTTGGTTTCATGGAATTTTGGCCGGCCTCCAACCCTGTCGGAATTTTGGGATTACCTCTATTTGCAACATTGTCCACATAAACATCCTGCCGAGGTGCATAAAGCATTTCATCCACTAGATGGCAGTAATGTTTGACAAGATATTGGCTTCTTAGTAATATGTTACTTCAGTTTATATCTAATAATGACCAGTATAACAGAAATAACTAAAATTTGGTTTGCTCAGGCCCATGCACAGTCAGCAATAGACACCTAATAACCATTATAATTCTTTTCCAGATGCCCCATGGAAACCTTCGGTGAACGTATCGCTTGTCGCAATTGAAGGCGAGACGGTGACCATGTTCTGCAACACCCAGGGGAACCCCGACCCCATCCTCTCCATTGTCAAAGATAAGCAAATCCTCAACTCTGTCATCTTTGAGAATGAGCTGGTCCTGGAGATCCCGTCGGTCACCCACGAGCATGACGGGGAGTATTGGTGTCTGGCCGAAAATCAATATGGACACAGCAACAGCTCCTTCAACCTCACCGTTGTGTGTAAGTACTTCCGGGGAGAAGAAAAGGGTATTTTTGCATTTTTATTTTTAGCATTTCATACCTAGCAGCTCAGACAGTCTCATATTTCTGGCCATTAAAGATGTGTGGGAAAAGGTGCCTGGATGCAGTTCACGCTTTCACCATGTGGTGGAGCTATTTCACAGAAGTAAATTGAGGTTGGGGTCTACATTATATACATTGGTTGTGGGTCTTTCTTCTCAGTTATGTGGAGTTTGTGGATAGAACTGCTTGGCATGCTCATCCTCCCGCCCCCCACTCCTGTAATTGGCTCATGGCTTTGCCCAAATCCTGCACAGAGCTTGCGGTAAAGTTACAGGCATCTCCCGCTGTGTCCTATCTTTAGTGAGGCTGTGGAAGAGGGCTGGGTGTCTAAAAGGGGTGCTGATGAGAATGTTCTATATTACAACACTGGGACTGATCATGTGATGATAGCGCAGACCCTCCCACTTAGCACTTGCTATTATCAAACTGCCCCAAGTTTGCAACCACGGCAACAGTACTCTGTTTCGGGATTGAACTGCTTAGCACAGAGCTTGCAGCAGAATTACAGACATCTCCTGCAATGTCCTATCCTTAATGAGGCTGTAGAAGAGGGCTGAGTGTCTAAAAGGGATGCTGGTGAGAAGGTTCTATATCAGTGATGGCGAACCTTGGCACCCCCAGATGTTTTGGAACTACATTTCCCATGGTTCTCATGCACTCTGCAGTGTAGTTGAGCATCATGGGAAATGTAGTTCCAAAACATCTGGGGTGTCAAGGGTCGCCATCACAGTTCTAAATTACAACTCTAGGACTGATCATGTGATGATAGCAGCAGCCAGGGTTGCTGTTAGAAATCAGAGACCCCCCCTGCCGGCCACCTGACAGGCCCCCCCCCCCCGTCCCAAAGTGACTGAGGACATCGATTTTTCAGTCCCTTTTTCTGTAGCCTTAGCTGCACAGATGAATTAATAGGAAGCGCTCCGAGGCTTCCTGCTCATTCATAAACTGATGCATAGTAAACAAAGTTTACTATGCTTCAGTGATGAATGAACACAGGAGTTACTGGTATCGATCGCTCACTGTGTTCATTCAGGAAAGGAAGGGACCAGTAAATTACATATTTACTGGCCCCTTCCCCTGCTCTCCATCTTGAAACATCCCCCTGAGTGCCCGCCGTAGATGCCGACGGGAGAGGAGGGGAGGGCAGTTGGCAGCGCTACGGAGGGAAAGGGGCACACATGGGGGCCCGGACAGCAGATGGAAGGGATGCATGTACTAGAACCAATCCCTCTGCAGTGCATCCAGGGGGGGAAAGAAGAGGAGAAGCTGGCAGCGCTGCGGGGGAAAGGAGCATACACGGGGGCCCAGGTAGATGGAAGGGGTGCATGTGCACAGTTTACTATGTTTACTAACACAGTTTACTATGCTTCAGTGATGAATGGTCACAGGAGTTATTGGTATCGATAGATCACTGTGTTCATTCAGGAAAGGAAGGGACCAGTAAATTACATATTTACTGGCCCCTTCCCCTGCTCTCCATCTTGAAACATCCCCCTGAGTGCCCGCAGTAGATGCCGGCGGGAGAGGAGGGGAGGGCAGTTGGCAGCACTGCGGGGGAAAAGGGCACACATGGGGGCCCGGACAGGAGATGGAAGGGGTACATGTACTAGAACCAATCCCCCTGCAGTGCATCCAGAGGGAGAAAAAAGAGGAGAAGCTGGCAGCGCTGCAGGGGAAAGGGGCACATATGGGGGCCCAGACAGCAGATGGAAGGGGCTCATGTGCTAGAACCAATCCCCTGCAGTGCAGCCGGAGGGAGAAAAAAGAGGTGAGAAGCTGGTAGCGCTGTGGGGGAAAGGGGCACACATGGGCGCCCAGACAGGAGATGGAAGGGGTGCATGTGCTAGAACCAATCCCCTGCAGTGCAGCCGGAGGGAGAAAAAAGAGGAGAAGCTGGTAGCGCTGCAGGGGAAAGGGGCACATATGGGGGCCCCGACAGCAGATGGAAGGGGCGCCTATGCTAGAACCAATCCCCCTGCAGTGCAGGCAGAGGGGGAAAGAAGAGGTGAGAAGCTGGTAGCGCTGCGGGGGAAAGGGGCACACATGGGCGCCCAGACAGCAGATGGAAGGGGCTCATGTGCTAGAACCAATCCCCCTGCAGTGCACCCAAAAGGGCAAAGAAGAGGAGAAGGGCAGCACAGCAGGGGGAGGCAGAAGAAGATCGGTGTCTGCAATAAGACAGTACAGTCGGACCTTCTGCTCAACAGATGCCCCCCTTTTGAACTGATGGGGCCCGGGCCCAGTACAGGAGGGCCGGCTGTACTGCCTTATCAGTGGCCCTGGCAGCAGACCCTCCCACTTAGTACCTGCTTTTAGTAAACTGTTCCTCCCCCAAAAATGCAAATTTCACTTCTATGCAACCACAGCAACAGTACTCAGTTTGTGGATTGAACTGCTCAGTATGCTCCTCCCCCTGCTCCTGTAATTGGTCTGCTTAGAGCTTGCAGTAAAATTACAGGCATCTCCTGAACTGTCCTATAATTACGAGGCTTTAGAGGAGAGCAGGGATGCTAGGTGAGAGTGTTCCTTATTACAACACTAGATAAGATAAGATAAGATAAGATAAGATAAGATAAGATACTTTATTGCCCTTGTATATAGGATTGGTCATGTGATGATACCAGCAGACACTCCCACTTAGCACTCACTTTAGAAGATGCATTGACATTACATTTCTCATTATCTACAGATCAGAAGCAGGTAAAAAACATGTTTACAATGTAAATAATCCACCCAGAGAGGATTCCTTCTCAACAAATCTGAAGTTTTGAATTGAACTGTTTTCGTTTTTTCGCAGTTTCGCCGATAGTTTTATCCGAATCTAAGTGCACGGTGACGAAGGACAACGTTCAGTGCATGTGCACGGTCAAGTCCAACCCCGACCCGTACATCATGTTCGAGATCCCCGAAAAGAACTTTACAGTGAGCGAGCTGAACGCGGAGTTCGTCCACTCCCAGAGGAACGGCTACACGGTGAGCAGCATCCTGACGCTGCAGAAGGAGACGGAGCTTCCGAAAGTCGTCCTGTGTTCTGCGAGCAATCTGTACGGCAAGAAGATCCACGAGCTCGGCTTCCAGGACACCGGTAAGTGGCGGCAGCTGCTGGTAAATATGGAGAGTCGCTGATTTTTCATTTTCCTGAATAGGGACGAGGGAGGGATCATTATCGACCCCCTTTCCTCCTGATGTTTTTGCTTGCCTCTCATGGCTATTAACTTGCCTCATCAGTGCCCATCAGTGCAGCCTCATCAATGCAGCCTCACCAGTGCCCATCAGTGGAGCCTCACCAATGCCCATCAGTGCAGCTTCACCAGTGCCCATCAGTGCAGCCTCACCAGTGCCCATCAGTGCAGCTTCACCAGTGCCCATCAGTGCAGCCTCACCAGTGCCCATCAGTGCAGCTTCACCAGTGCCCATCAGTGCAGCCTCACCAGTGCCCATCAGTGCAGCCTCACCAGTGCCCATCAGTTCAGCCTCACCAGTGCCCATCAGTGCAGCCTCACCAGTGCCCATCAGTTCAGCCTCACCAGTGCCCATCAGTGCAGCCTCACCAGTGCCCATCAGTTCAGCCTCACCAGTGCCCATCAGTGCAGCCTCACCAGTGCCCATCAGTTCAGCCTCACCAGTGCCCATCAGTGCAGCCTCACCAGTGCCCATCAGTGGAGCCTCACCAGTGCCCATCAGTTTAGCCTCACCAGTGCCCATCAGTTCAGCCTCACCAGTGCCCATCAGTGCAGCCTCACCAGTGCCCATCAGTGGAGCCTCACCAGTGCCCATCAGTTTAGCCTCACCAGTGCCCATCAGTGCAGCCTCACCAGTGCCCATCAGTGCAGCCTCACCAGTGCCCATCAGTGTGGCCTCACCAGTGCCCATCAGTGCAGCTTCATCAGTGCCCATCAGTGAAGCCTCACCAGTGCCCATCAGTGGAGCCTCACCAGTGCCCATCAGTGGAACCTCATCAGTGCCCATCAGTGCAGCTTCATCAGTGCCCATCAGTAAAGAAGAAAATGTACTTATTTGCAAATTTTTATAACAGAAACTAAGAAAACCTTTTTTTTTTCCTCAAAATTGTCGGTCTTTTTTCGGTCGTTTAGGAAAAAAATAGGAAACCCGTGGTGATACCCTGTTTCCCCGAAAATAAGACCTAGCGTGATTGTCAATGATGGCCGCAATATAAGCCCTACCCCCCAAATAAGCCCTACCCTGTTTCCCCCGAAAATAAGCCCTACCCTGAAAATAAGACCTACAGGGACTTTAACTAGGGCTTATTTGGGGGGTAGGGCTTATATTGCAGCCATCACCGACAATCACGCTAGGTCTTATTTTCGGGGAAACAGGGTAATAATTTCATATGGGTACAGTGTTGCATGACCGCGCAATTGTCATTCAAAATGCAGCAGCTCTGGGCAGGAAGGGGGTGAACGTGACCGGTATTGAAGTGGTTAAAGGAGCCCGCTGGCCCCTCCAACCAAACCTGGAGCAAAGACCAGCAGACAGACCCAGTGATGACCTCAGTAGGTCACAAAAGATACTTGATTTGATTGTAGCCGTATTAGGATGAAATCCTTGCAGGAATGCCTACAGCATTTCATCCACTAGGTGGCAGCGATGTCTGACATGCAGCTGGGGAGATGTTGGGTTTTATATTAACACATTAATCCCTGGACACATCCCATGACCCGCTGAATATAAATATTTAAACGGAGTTTGCTTGGTCACATCACATTAGCTTAGGCTCGTATTAGGATTAATTAAAGATCTGAACAAACAAGCCACGTCTTGTTTAATTCCTTCTTCCATCCAAAATAAGGAGTTTAGAATTAAAGCTAAACTCCAGGCAAACAGCTGAATACACGGATTAAATACAAACTGTTTCCAAGCCAAAGGATTTGTACTTTGTCCATCCAGTGCTGAGATTTACACAGCTCTGCCACAGAACACAGCCCTGTCTGGCAGGGCAGAAGACCTATTTTTTTTTACTCTGCTGCAGTCAAGTAACACTTACAGGTCTTGCCCCTCCCCTTGCCTGTAATTGGACAATGAATGGAGAAGCAGCAGACTGATAAGCTCATTGGTCTTTGGCTTTACACAGCAGCACCACTGATTGGCTCTCAGCAGGGCCGGGACAAGGGGTGGGCGGGAGGGGCGGCTGCCCCTGGCGCAATGGTTTATTACAGGGGTGGGGGGCACCCTGACCCTAACCCTAAGGCAAAGGGGGCGCAGTTTGGCATCTTTGCCCTGGACGCTGGATGACCTTGTCCCAGCACTGGCTCTCAGTCCTGCTTCTCCCTCTCAATGCTGCTGTACAGGGACTGCACCAAATCAGATTCAGACACTGCTTGCATTTAGTGATGTAATAATAAGGACAGAGATGCACTGATTTGTGACTTTTATATCTGTTTGGAGTTCGGCTGTATTTTTTAAATATTTTTTTTTAGGTTGTAGGAAAGGGTTAAATCCTTTATTTATTTGCTATGTGACTGTCCCCACTGCTAATGTTTCCTTCCCTTCCTGTCCCAGAGGCACAACAGGAAGTGAAGGAAAATCCTTTCAGAGTGAGGAAAAAATCCCTCATTCACAAAGTGCCTATAGACTATGGCTGTTTTTGGCTGAATATGTTCATAGAACAGTGATTACAATGACCTGTCTTGCCATATTTTCTTTGGCTCCGTTCCATTGGAAACTCTGAAAAGTTTCACTTCCCGTTCTGGTAAACATCTGTCATGCCTTGGAACGCTCACAGGTCTATTTATGCAACAAAAAAAAAAAATCCTCAAGTCAAGTATTCGCACAGCCATCATGAATAATCCCTATATTTTGCCTAATATGTTTATTAATATTTTTTTTAATGATCATCAGCTCCATCTAGTGGCCACAATGTGGCATTATAGTTTTTGATTGTGGTCTTTCAGCGAAATAATGCATTATGGCCACTAGATGGAGCTAAAGATCATATGATGTATTAGACAAATTCCAAGGAATAGTCGTGAAGGCTGTGTGAATATTTTCTAACTGGACCCAGAAGAGCAAGTGAGAAAAATCTACTTGATGGGGACACAGCCATTGACTTGAATCTGGCATGTCCAAACCCTTTTCTCCATTCTTCTAAAATTGTGTAAATATATTGCAGCTTTGCTTGTGTCTCTGTTGTTGAGATTACATTACACAGGGTGGTCAGAATATGATATTTTTCTGTTCTTTAAAGATATTGTTCTTTAAAGGGTAACTCCACTTTAGAGGAAAAAAAGCAAAAAAAAGAAAAAAAAAAAAAAAAGGAAAAAAGAAAAATATGACATATACAATTGCAACACGAGTTGTCATATTATTGTAATTGAATATTATTAAAAATCCCCTTACCTTTTCAATCTACAGCACTTTAATGTTCTTTTAACCACTTGCCGACCGGCTCACTCTGATATACGTCGGCATAATGGCTCTCCTGCGCGAACTGACGTACCTGTAAAAGCAGGATAGCAGGCGCTGCGCTGGAGCGTGCCCGCGGGTCCCGCAGACTCGATGTCTGCCGGCGGGGCCCGTGATCGCAGCGAGCAGAGGCAGAACGGGGAACTACCTACCTATGTAAATAAGGCGATTCCCTGTTCTGCCTAGTGACATGACAGAGATCTACTGCACACCTCCCAACATTTTGAGATGGGAATGAGGGACACCTACTAACAAACGTATGTAGGCATAGGACACGCCCCCTGCCACACCCCCTTAAAGGAGAATTAACCAAAAAAAAGTTATTTAAGTCCATAGGGACTTTTTTTTTATTATCACTACTATTCCTTTATATTGGCTTTTAAAATTGACAAATGCAGCAATTTAGAAATTGGATAAAAGGTGGGAAACACTTTTTGAAAGATAAAAAGTGCATTTTATACACATCTATATAGATCAGACCAAAATGAGGGACAAATGAGGTGGAATGAGGGACAGAGGGACATTGCTCCAAATCAGGGATAGTCCCTCCAAATCAGAGACAGTTGGGAGCTATGCTTTTTTCAAAATTGTCGCTCTTTTTTTTGTTTATAGCGCAAAAAAAAAAAAAAAAGAGGTGATCAAATAGCACCAAAAGAAAGCTCTATTTTTGGGAAAAAAAGGACATCAATTTTGTTTGGGTACAGCGTCGCACGACCGCGCAATTATCAGTAAAAACGACGTAGTATCGCAAAAATTCCTCTGGTCATTAAGAGGGCAAATTCTTCCGGGGCTGAAGTGGTTAAAATACAATATGGCAACCTGGAGGCATTCTGTACACAGGTGGTATATAGAATGTCCCCCCCCCCCCCAGAAACACCATTTCCTGCTTGTGTGATTGGCTCACTGATTTTCCCAGAAGTCTGCACTAAGGGACAAGTCGGACTTTGGGCATCCTCTGCAACAAAAATGTCATTTTTGCTGAGATACTCCCAAAGCGAAATCATATCTAACCCTGTAGCTTTCCTCATTAGAGCCCTGCAAGTGCAGCAGCTGATTGGTAAATCTAAAATCACTCCCATCCACATTCACTTAGCACATGGACACAGACAAACAAACAGCTATTTCTTCAGAATAACAAAAGGTAGGAATCTGCTACAAAGTTTGTTAAAATCCCTGCAATGTACATAGATCACCCAGAGGGGAATGTTTTTTTTTACCCAACAAAAGCGGAGTTACTCTTTAAGTTGGAATTACAGCCAGGACACACAAAAGGGCCTATTTATAAAACATTTGTTGTACAAATGTCCCGAAACATTTGTGCATGCTGGATGAAATATCTTCGTAATTCCTGGTATTTCAGAAAGCTATACTGCATTTTGGCCACTAGGTGGGGCTGACAATGCAGGAATGTATTGTCAGCTCCATCTAGTGGCCAAAATGCAGTATAGCTTTCTTAAAATACCCCCAGCCAAAAGATATTGTACTGCATTTTGGCTACTAGATGGAGCCAGCAATACAGGGAATTCAACTATTACAAAATATACTGGGACACTTTGTCCAGCCTGAATGAATGCTTTTAACATTCATACAATGAATATTTTATAAATATACCCCATCGTGAGGGGAAATCTGTCTAGGCAGCAATATAAGATATGATGTAGGCCCTTCTTTGCTCTATCCAAAACTAAGCATTAAGTGAATGAATATTCGCTTTAATCTCAGTGCTGCCTGGTGATTTCCCTACACATGCGTTTATGAAATCAATCCAAATAGAGACTGCAATGTACAGCAACCCATAGCAAACAATCATAATTCATACTTCCTTTTATTTGGCATCTGTAAGCTGAAACCCGATTGGCTGTTGCCTGAGCTTCTCCCACCATTCATTTCACAGCCAACGTTTTGATTTCCGCACCCCGCAGACCTCTCATACATCTTGCTTTGTGGTTTGTATTCCCTCTTGCAGACAGCATGCTCTGGGCGAAGATCGGTCCCGTGGGAGCCGTGGTGGTGTTCGTCATCCTTGTCGCGGTCGGTGGCTACATGATTAAAACCAGAGAAAAGTAAGGAAAGTTTTCGGCTTTTGGATTGAATATGATGAAATCTAAAGTGAGCGGGATCCACAAACATCCCCGACCTAACCGGTGCCAGATATCGGGGCCAAGCCATCTGATTCAACGAACAAACCAAGTATTATCATTCCGAGGCCTCCCTCTCTAAACACGTCATGTTCATGGTAGACTTGGGATACTCTGGACTGCCCACTCAGACAATGTATATCTAAAGTTGAAGCGATCCTTTTGTATCTCAGGAGATTTTATTTAACAAAATCCTTCACTCTGTACATAGGTTTACAATTATTTTATTTTATTTAATTTTTTTTTGCCTAATACATGTGACATACCTTATTACTTTGCATGACCACCCCCCATGAGATTCCATTAAACATTCAATAAAATCTTTATTCAATTCTTTATGTCTCATTTATGTGTTTTAATTTCTATATTTTCTGCACCCCTATCTCAGTTTAGAAGGAGACTAGTCTCCCTTCCATCTTATGGGACTTTCAATTGTTTGGTGAAGTGAGTAATTTCAAAGTTAGGTTAACTAAATTAAAATTGTTGGATATCTTCCTTACACGTTCTGAAGAACCAGTCAAGAGTTGGTGTAGCAATTCGCCCAGTGAAAGTGCATGTACATTCGTTCTGTGTGAATGGGTAAACAAAATTAAATATAAGTAGGATATTTCCTGTGCTGGTTGAATGTTTTACATTTATTTAAAATGGAAAAATCAAGCATTTGGCCACTAGATGGCGCTAAGTATCATAGGAATTTCCTGTGCTGGTCCAATGTTTTTCATTTATTTAAAATGAAAAAAATACTACATTTGGCCATTAGATGGCATCAAGTATCATAGGAAAGCCTTACTTAGCGCCATCTAGTGACCAATTTTAGTATTTTTCATTTTAAATAATTAACGAACGAATGTACATGTACAAAGCAGATTTTTAATTTTTTTTTTATAAATACACCCTGCAATGTCTTCCTCCCCTTTTAAATAGAAATAATCATCAGCAATTACATGCTTAGGTGGACAGATATCACCCTAAATCCCTAAAACCAAATTGGATTTTACATAGTTGGGTGACTCTTCCCTTAGCCTGGTTTGGCAGAATGAATGCCATAAAGAGGGATGTTCCTTCTTTAATCCCACAATTTATCTGCCAATTTAGGACACTCAGTTTAGCACGAGATACAACTCCATATTGGGGCTGTACCAGGATGGTTGTCCTAATGATCAGATGGGAAGGAACTGCAAATTGCAGTTTACTAAACTGGTGCATAGTTAGCCTCAATAATGCAAAACAGGGTCAGAATAGGCAAAAAGCATGCATACATTGTAGAATAATGAAAGCTGCACAAACATGGACACTGCAAAGCAATATTTCCGCGACTCAGTCAGGGTAACATAGCATAGTCTATATAAACAAAAATCTAGCTGAGAATCATTACTCCAGTAAAACTACTGAACACAAACAGCTGGTTGCACTTATCCTCATAAATACCGTCCCTCCCAGTGAAGTACAGGGTAGCTCTGGTAACACAGGCAAACAGCTGGAGGGACCCCCGAGCCTGAGGACCCCACTGGAACTAGAGTACACTGGAAGCAATCAGGGAAGAGTAGCTGGGTCTTCCATAGAAGCTGCATGCTATTAGCCTCCTACCTGCACACCGATTCTGACAGTGATGGGCCTCTCACCTGGCTGCAGATCACCTGTCAAATTTACTTCTGCCTCATGAGGTGGGGACTCTCTAAAATGCTTAGGAAGGGAAGTAGAAGAACTCATTCTAACTTGGCATGTCCAGGAATCCAGGGAGGTGTAGGAAAGGATTTAAAAGAGCTACAGGGTTCCTTTGTTTTTTATGGGGCAAAACGCACAGCAAGCAATAACGATACAGGCCATTATCATTACTACGTGCTGGTTTTTGGCCATGAAACAGTGTGATTTTGTCATATAAAATGAACACTTTTAATACCCCTGAGGAAGCGGTTAGCAGTATGCCGAAACGCGTTGGATTTTAAAGTAGATGGAAATGTTAGCGGGCGATACTAATAGAAATTGGAAAAGAAAGATTAGCAAAGAAATAAGAGAGCTGAGAGATGGAAACTGAATGGAAAGATTAGACAGGATCTGGGATAGATAGAAATAATTTCTATTAAAGATACCCCAATATGGAGTTGTAATGTTATCTCCTTCTAAACTACGATAGGGGTGCAGAAAATATAAAAAAGCAAAACACTTAAAAAAATTAAAAAGGAGTTTCTTCAATCCATCTCTCATGGGGAGGATAATAACGTACACTGCATGTCACAATTTTAATTCAAAATATTAAAAAGAGCCAAAACTAAACTCCAAACAGATATATAAAAAATGTCAAATGAAGCACAAGTTGGGGTTCACCTCTTCCCCCATCCCCCCTAAAAATACACTCAGTAGTAATTTCACTGTGTTCATTCATAAAAGGAAGGGACCGGTTAATGAAATATTTACCAGCCCCTTCCTCGCTCCTGAGAGGAGGAAAGCTGGCAGCACTACAGGGGGGAGACAGGAAGCAGGGGGAATCAGCACCTCACGGGGTGATTAGGGTGTGCCTGGGCACATCCGGCATACCCTGTGCACATGCCTATGGACAGGAAATAACACGAAAAAAAAAAGATGAAGTGCTGAGTTGCAGAGCATTATGGGAAGCTAATATCAAGACAAAATCAGGTATTTATACTAGCTGCATTTAAAACTGTATCTTTTTTTAGCCTTTGCTGCTATTTTATAAGCCCCCCGAGGTTTTAAATTTCAAACAATTATTCTAAAACTGTACAGCTGGACTGTAAACATGCTGCACGTTATATGATAACAGCATTTATAGCTTATTCCGTTTTCTTTTGGTGTAGAAAGCCCATGACAGAAAGCTCTAGTTTCATCCAGACGGAGACTTCACCGTCGTATAGCGGAGACGCATCGAAGAAGAAACCTTTAGGAAAAATCGAGGTAATAATATTATTATTCTTTTTTTCGTCTGTTAAGGTGCTACAAGGTGCTTTTGAATCCATCTGTTGTTTTAATTTTAACTTCACGTTTTTATTAGGTATTCATTTTTTAAAGTTTTTTTTTAAATTTATGTGTTCGGTTCCCCAGAGGGCAAAGTACGTGTAATATTTGTTCCATCTTCCTTGGTGCTGTCTAAGTCCAGCTGTGAGGTCGGATAGGGTGCCCCAACTCACTTCATGGCCGTCCAACAACGCAGCTAGCAAGGAGATGGCTTCTTTAACAAACGGCACCGTTCTTTGTCTACAAGCACTTGCCTGAACCTTTTAGCTAACAACCCGCCACCTTCATTTCCTAGGTGACGCTTGTCTCGGAAAGTGGTTGGAGATGAGGTAAAACAGTTTGTTCAAGCAGCCATCTCCTTGCTAACTGCGTTGTCGGACGGCCGCAGAGGGAGGAGGGATACTCTGTCCAATCTCACAGCTAGCTTTACACAACACCTAGGAAGATGAAACCAGGGCTGCCGATAGGGGGGTACCACCGGGCCACCTGGGCACAAAGGGGGGCCCAGACAGCAGGGGGATCGGTGTGGTGGTATGGGAGGACAATTCCGCTGTTCGCCCGCAGCAGCGGGAGAGGGAAGCTGGCGGCGTTGTGGGGAGACAAGGGGGAGCCGGGCACACAAAGGGGAATCAGATGTGGGCAGCCCAGGGAGGGGTTTCAGTGCGGCGGGACAGGAGGACACATACAGAATGATGCACTGTGTCTCTGTCTCTCCCTCCAGCAGCTGAATGCTGCTTTCTCCCCCTCTTACCGGCTTTCAGCTGCTGGAGAGAGAGACACAGACACAGTGCATCGTTCTGTAATTATCCTCACGCCCCACTGCATTTACATTTTTTTTATTTTATAACTAAGGAAGGCTGTACAAGGCACCTTGATTTCTAACAGGAGCTGTGGATGGGACAAAATACTACATGCATTTTGTCCCCTGGGGAACAGAACACATTAAAAGATATTGAAGTGAGACTTCTTATTTTAGTTGTACCCCGTCTGCCTGCCTTAATCCATGTCACTCATCTGTGGAGGGAGGGGCAGTGGAGTAGCTACATCATTGGGGGGGGGGGGGGGGGGGCTCCAGTGCACCAGTTGCTGGGTGCACCAATGGGTAAACCTCTGTCCAAGCTGAGTTTACCAGTGCTACCCAATGCATCCCCTGTGTTCAGTCATGTGATCATTGTCTTTGTCCAATGTGTAGCTCCACCTTCTGCTACTGCAGTCCCTACACCACTGGGAGAAAGTGGCATTTCCAGACAGAAGTCTTTGGACCTGCTGCTATGAAATTGCATCTCCCATCATGCTTTACCAGCATATTGCACCATACCCCAAAAAGTCAATTAACATTACAGCAAGAAACTAGGAGCGTGCACCTGTGCACATACCTAGTTTTCAGACCCTGCTGTCCAACTGACAAACTACTTATAGGGCTATAGTCACGTACCGATGCATTTCTGCTAAATGTAACCTTGGCATTAAATTTAAACTAAAGTTGAGCTCTACAAGAAAATATATCACCTGTATCCCATTGGGGAGATTTCCCTTCACTTCATGTCCCAAAGTCAAAACAGGAAGTTAGGGGAAATCCCTCCAAAAGTGAGGGAATTCCTGGTTGTCAGCTCAACTAGCGTCCCCATTGGAAGATTTCCCCTTTTATTCCTGTCCTGGTGACAACCCAAAAGTTGGAAATTTCTTTCACCTTCGCTGATAATGGTAAACAGGACAAATAGGGAGGGTCAATCTCTCTAATAGGGGCACAGACAGCAATAGAAACCCGACAGGGATGATAATCCTTCTTAATTTTGTCTTTAGTTACACTTTAAGTGGTCTATGTATAAAATGTTTGTTATGCAGAAGTGACAAACATCCACACATTTATAATGAAAAACACTGTCTTTTCTCTAATATATGCAGTTCATTCATCGTCAGCGCCACCTACTGGCCATAATGCATTTTTTTCCCCATAAATACCTCAATTAGGAATAAAAATGCATTATGGCCACTAGGTTGCGCTGACAGTATAGGAACTGCATATATTAGAGAATATATGGCAGTTATGGGTGAATCTCCCTAACAGGGGCACAGACAGCGATAGGAAACCGACCGGGATTATAATGCTTCTTAATTCATCTAAAACTAAAATAAAAGTTTTGTTTTAGTTAATATAGGGTCTGTGTATTAAATATTTGTTGTACAGAAGTGACAAACATCCGCACATTTACAAAAAAACGCTGTCTTTTCTCTAATATATGCAGTTCCTGTATCGTCAGCGCCACCTACTGGCCATAATGCGTTTTTTTCCTATAAATACCTCAATTAGGAGAAAAATGCATTATGGCCACTAGGCGGCGACGATGATATAGGACTGTGATGGCGAACCTTGGCACCCCAGATGTTTTGGAACTACATTTCCCATGATGCTCAACTACACTGCAGAGTGCATGAGAACCATGGGAAATGTAGTTACAAAACATCTGGGGTGCCAAGGTTCGCCATCACTGATATAGGAACTGCATATATTAGAGGAAATGTGGCAGTTTTCACACTAAATGTGTGGATGTTTGTCACAGCCGCACAGCGAGCGTTTTATACATAGACCCCCTGAGCAATTTGGTGTTGCACTCTGAAGGAATTCATTATTCGCTCCCCTTAGAAGCGGTGGAGATGTAGTTAATTACAGCGGTGGGATTTACCATTTTAATAAAACATTTTACTTGCGCAGGGCGGCAGACTTTTTTTTTTTAACACTTCTCATGTAGATTTCATAAGTCATCATACGCCATGAATTAATATTCCAAGACATCATGTACTATCTGCTAATGATTCCAGACATCACCTGCCATTTACTAATCCTTCTCTTTAATAGTCAGGGGAGATCAGCTCGCTGGAAGTAAAATGACACAACAGGTAAGTGCCCGACATGTCTGTGTGATGTCATAATCATAACAACCAATCAGATCTACTCCCTAACCTGCAATGGAAAACACAAATGACAGCCTGAATTTAAGTAACTCTTATCATCAGTCCTATTTTCTTATTGGTGCTCAAGATGTTTGTGAACTCATGTGCAGAGAAGCCTGAATATATATATAAAAGATATAAGAAAAATAAATCATTTTATGATGTAATTTATAGCCAAATTATTATTTTTTTTTTACGTTTGTTAAGATTGATTAATGTCATGTTACAAACAAATATTACTATAGAAAGAAAGTATAAATGTTATAATTGTTCCTTTTGAAATAGCAATAAAATTATAATCCTGGTACAAAGCATTGCAAAGTTATTTAAAAACAAAAAAATGCTTTTTGTTTTCTATTTTTTAAATATTAAAGGTCAGGAAAATAGAAACACACAAACAAATGAAAAAAAAAAGATCATCTGAAAAAAATAGTTAAGGGGAGATGGAGAAGAAGAAGTTAATTAGGGATAATTATTGTAAATTAAGCACTACTACACGGGATAAATAGCAACAAATACAAAAATAAAAGTATATATCTATATATATACAGTGGGGACGGAAAGTATTCAGACCCCCTTAAATTTTTCACTCTTTGTTATATTGCAACCATTTGCTAAAATCATTTTTTTTTCCTCATTAATGTACACACAGCACCCCATATTGTACACACAGCACCCCATATTGACAGAAAAACACAGAATTGTTGACATTTTTGCAGATTTATTAAAAAAGAAAAACTGAAATATCACATGGTCCTAAGTATTCAGACCCTTTGCTGTGACACTCATATATATATCTCAGGTGCTGTCCATTTCTTCTGATCATCCTTGAGATGGTTCTACACCTTCATTTGAGTCCAGCTGTGTTTGATTATACTGGTTGGACTTGATTAGGAAAGCCACACACCTGTCTATATAAGACCTTACAGCTCACAGTGCATGTCAGAGCAAATGAGTATCATGAGGTCAAAGGAACTGCCTGAAGAGCTCAGAGACAGAATTGTGGCAAGGCACAGATCTGGCCAAGGTTACAAAAAAAAATTCTGCTGCACTTAAGGTTCCTAAGACCACAGTGGCCTCCATAATCCTTAAATAGAAGATGTTTGGGATGCCCAGAACCCTTCCTAGAGCTGGCCATCCGGCCAAACTGAGCTATTGGGGGAGAAGAGCCTTGGTGAGAGAGGTAAAGAAGAACCCAAAGATCACTGTGGCTGAGCTCCAGAGATGCAGTCGGGATATTGGAGAACGTTGTAGAAAGTCAACCATCACTGCAGCCCTCCACCAGTCGGGGCTTTATGGCAGAGTGGCCCAACGGAAGCCTCTCCTCAGTGCAAGACACATGAAAGCCCGCATGGAGTTTGCTAAAAAACACCTGAAGGACTCCAAGATGGTGAGAAATAAGATTCTCTGGTCTGATGAGACCAAGATAGAACTTTTTGGCCTTAATTCTAAGCGGTATGTGTGGAGAAAACCAGGCACTGCTCATCACCTGTCCAATACAGTCCCAACAGTGAAGCATGGTGGTGGCAGCATCATGCTGTGGGGGTGTTTTTCAGCTGCAGGGATAGGATGACTGGCTGCAATCGAGAGAAAGATGAATGGGGCCAAGTACAGGGATATCCTGGACGAAAACCTTTTCCAGAGTGCTCAGGACCTCAGACTGGGCTGAAGGTTTACCTTCCAACAAGACAATGACCCTAAGCACACAGCTAAAATAACGAAGGAGTGGCTTCACAACAACTCCGTGACTGTTCTTGAATGGCCCAGCCAGAGCCCTGACTTAAACCCAATTGAGCATCTCTGGAGAGACCTAAAAATGACCGTCCACCAATGTTTACCATCCAACCTGACAGAACTGGAGAGGATCTGCAAGAAGGAATGGCAGAGGATCCCCAAATCCAGGTGTAAATAAAACTTGTTGTATCTTTCCCAAAAAGACTCATGGCTGTATTAGATCAAAAGAGGTTTCTACTAAATACTGAGCAAAGGGTCTGAATACTTAGGACCATGTGATATTTTAGCTTTTCTTTTTTTAATAAATCTGCAAAAATGTCAACAATTCTGTGTTTTTCTGTCAATATGGGGTGCTGTGTGTACATTATGGGGGGCTGTGTGTACAATATGGGGTGCTGTGTGTACAATATGGGGTGCTGTGTGTCCAATATGGGATGCTGTGTGTACATTAATGAGGAAAAAAATGAACTTAATTGATTTTAGCAAATGGCTGCAATATAACAAAGAGTGAAAAATGTAAGGAGGTCTTTTGTAAATCTTTTCTTCTATCTTTTCATGTGACAACACTGAAGAAATGACACTTTGCTACAATGTAAAGTAGTGAGTGTACAGCTTGTATAACAGTGTAAATTTGCTGTCCTTTCAAAATAACTCAACACACAGCCATTAATGTCTAAACCGCTGGCAACAAAAGTGAGTACACCCCTAAGTGAAAATGTTCAAATTGGGCCCAAGTTACTTTGTATCTCTCTATCTCATGTCTGAACAATGTTTATAAACTGTGTTAAGTTGTGTCACTCTATCTTGTGTCTAAACAACGTTACTTTGTTTCTCTCTATCTCATGTCTGAACAATGTTTATAAACATTGTTGCTTTGTATCTCTATATTTCCTGTGTGAACAATGCTACTTTGTATCTTTCTATCTTTCATATGAACAATGTTTATAAACAATGTTGCTTTGTATTTTTTGTTATCTCCCATCTGGACAATGTTTGTAAAAACTGTGCTGTTACAACTTCTAGCTAGTACCTTTCAATTGCTAGCAAGTGTGGGGAATGGATTGGCAGTGGGGCAGAAGGACAGGCCACACTGCATACGACCCATGTACTTCAATTACATTTTTTGAAGTGTGTAGTATGCCCCGTGTCCTGTCCACAACTGGTTAGTCATTCTGTATCCCTATACCAGTGGCGGCCCGTGCACTGTGGACAAACAGGCGCCGCCCCCCCCATCCATGCACCCGGCCCCTTTCAGGACGCCGGACGGATGGATTCCTATGGTGGAGGTGGGGGGGGGGGTTGGGTGGTACTTTTTGTATGTGACACCGCAGCTTGATGTGTCCCCAGCCCCTATCCCCCGTATAATCTTCCTAGTGCAGTTTAGAAGGGAGTCACGAGTTCCACCAAGTTTTGTAAAGAAGATGTTACTGTTTCACCCGCACTCAGCTCACAGTGTTCCCTCTTTAGTCGGACTCTGTGTGTTACTTATCATTCTGTTCCAAATCTAAATTTTTGTGGTCTTTTCAGACTGTGAATAAATGAATGAATGAATGTTGTCTCTCTCCGTGGTGCAGTCATCTTCAATGTATGTTTTTGGTATTATATAACTGCTGAAGAGCCATATTGCAAATACATGACATAAGCCACACATCAAACATTTCAATAAATAAATGAGGAGAGGTATTCAGGAGCGGAATGAGGAAGAGCAAACACTCACTGAATTAATCAAACTTATGTTTACTGAGCAGGTAGTTGAGCCCCCCCCCCCCCCCGAGCCTGGCCACCAATATTACCCAGGGCCTGCCTACCAGCCCCCTCACACCTGTATATATGTCAGCCCCCCTCACACCTGTATATATGTCAGCCCCCCTCACACCTGTATACATGTCAGCCCCCCTCACACCTGTATATATGTCAGCCCCCCTCACACCTGTATACATGTCAGCCCCCCTCACAGCTGTATATGAGTCAGCCCCCCTCACACCTGTATATGTGTCAGGGGCCTCCCTCACACCTGTATACACGTCAGGCCCCCCTCGCACCTGTATACATGTCAGCCCCCCTCACACCTGTATATATGTCAGGCCCCCCTCACACCTGTATACATGTCAGGCCCCCCCTCACACCTGTATACATGTCAGGCCCCCCTCACATCTGTGTACATGTCAGGCCCCCCCTCACACCTGTATACATGTCAGGCCCCCCTCACACCTGTAAACATGTCAGGCCCCCCCTCACACCTGTATACATGTCAGGCCCCCCTCAAACCTGTATACATGTCAGGGGCCCCTTCACACCTGTATACATGTCAGGCCCCCCTCACACCTGTATACATGTCAGGGCCCCCCTCACACCTGTATACATGTCAGGGGCCCCTTCACACCTGTATGCATGTCAGGGACCCCCTCACACCTGTATACATGTCAGGCCCCCCTCACACCTGTATATATGTCAGGCCCCCCTCGAACCTGTATACATGTCAGCCCCCCCTCGCACCTGTATACATGTCAGCCCCCCTCACACCTGTGTACATGTCAGGCCCCCCCTCACACCTGTATACATGTCAGCCCCCCTCACACCTGTGTACATGTCAGGCCCCCCCCTCACACCTGTATACATGTCAGGCCCCCCTCACACCTGTATACATGTCAGGGGCCCCCCTCACACCTGTATACATATCAGCCCCCCTCACACCTGTATACATGTCAGGCCCCCCTCACACCTGTATACATGTCAGGGCCCCCCTCACACCTGTATACATGTCAGGCCCCCCTCACACCTGTGTACATGTCAGCCCCCCTCAAACCTGTATACATGTCAGCCCCCCTACATCTGTATACATGTCAGGGGCCCCTTCACACCTGTATGCATGTCAGGGACCCCCTCACACCTGTATGCATGTCAGGGACCCCCTCACACCTGTATGCATGTCAGGGACCCCCTCACACCTGTATACATGTCAGGGACCCCCTCACACCTGTATACATGTCAGCCCCCCTCACACCTGTATACATGTCAGGGACCCCCTCACACCTGTATACATGTCAGGGGCCCCCTCACACCTATATACATGTCAGGCCCCACCCCCTCACACCTGTATACATGTCAGGGACCCCCTCACACCTGTATACATGTCAGGGGCCCCCTCACACCTATATACATGTCAGGCCCCCCTCACACCTGTATACATGTCATGCCCCACCCCCTCACACCTGTATACATGTCAGGGACCCCCTCACACCTGTATACATGTCAGGGGCCCCCTCACACCTGTATACATGTCATGCCCCACCCCCTCACACCTGTATACATGTCAACTTCCCACATATATACATCTGTAAACACACAAAGCTCTGGCCCCTCCCTGTGCACAAACAGCCCCCCTTCCTTTCCTTTACAGCCCCTACTTGTAAAGGAGATCTTCTTACCTGGTCCTAGCTCCTGTTTCCACAAAGCTGACATGTTGCTGAGACACAGAGGGGCTGCAGCCGATCACACTATATAACACAGCACACACGAGGGGTGCACATGTGCATAGTAGCCAGAGGTGGCAGTAAAGAGCTCAATGCCACAGAGAGCAGACACTGCAGAGATTGTTTCTGCACTGCACAACGCGTCTCCGCTTCACCCGCTCCTGCCTTCTCCTAGCCTGGTCGGGCCCCTCCAGACGCTCGGGCCCCTTACAGTTTTATCGGCTGTACCCCCCTGATGGCCTCCCTGGGTGAGTGATCCCTCAGATGGTCAGGCGGACCACGGGCACCGGAGAAGGTGGAGGCACTGTCGGAAAAGTGAAGAAGATCACACCAGTCCCTGTTGCATGCCGCTGGGCGCCAGAGAAGAAGGAGGTGGGTGGAGACTGGAGACAGCAGTGCAGCACTAGGCCTCACTCCCGGCCTCACTCAGAGTCTGTGACATCACTGGTTGCTAGATGCTAGGCGGGGGCAGCCCTAGCAACCAGTTCTGACAATGTAGTACTGGCGGTGTCCTCTATTTCAATCCAGGATACATGGGCACTTTAGCACATCGCTGCACCCGGGAAGAGACTCGGGGCTATGGGCCCCAGATTCGGGGCTATGGCCCCAGAAGCCACCCCCTAGTGACACCACTGCTGGTCACCAATGTAAGGAGCATTCTTCTCACTGACCACCAATGTAAGGAACATTCTTCCCACTGATCACCAATGTAAGGAACATTCTTCTCACTGATCACCAATGTAAGGAACATTCTTCTCACTGATCACCAATGTAAGGAATATTCTTCTCACTGATCACCAATGTAAGGAGCATTCTTCCCACTGATCACCAATTTAAGGGACATTCTTCTCACTGATCACCAATGTAAGGAACATTCTTCCCACTGATCACCAATGTAAGGAACATTCTTCTCACTGACCACCAATGTAAGGGACAGTCTTCTCACTGACCACCAATGTAAGGAACATTCTTCCCACTGATCACCAATGTAAGGGACATTCTTCTCACTGACCACCAATGTAAGGAACATTCTTCCCACTGACCACCAATGTAAGGAACATTCTTCTCACTGATCACCAATGTAAGGGACATTCTTCCCACTGATCACCAGTGTAAGGAACATTCTTCTCACTGATCACCAATGTAAGGAACATTCTTCTCACTGATCACCAATGTAAGGAACATTCTTCTCACTGACCACCAATGTAAGGAACATTCTTCTCACTGATCACCAATGTAAGGAACATTCTTCTCACTGACCACCAATGTAAGGAACATTCTTCTCACTGATCACCAATGTAAGGAGCATTCTTCTCACTGATCACCAATGTAAGGAACATTCTTCCCACTGATCACCAATGTAAGGAACATTCTTCTCACTGATCACCAATGTAAGGAGCATTCTTCTCACTGATCACCAATGTAAGGAACATTCTTCCCACTGATCACCAATGTAAGGAACATTCTTCTCACTGATCACCAATGTAAGGAGCATTCTTCTCACTGATCACCAATGTAAGGAACATTCTTCCCACTGATCACCAATGTAAGGAACATTCTTCTCACTGATCACCAATGTAAGGAGCCAGGGAAGGCAAAATATTAGCAGATTAAACTTTGGCTCTAACCATCTTACATACAGTTTACAGTATAGGTAATCAGTGAAAAATTAAACTAATTCAAGAGGCAGAATAAATCAAATGTATTGTACACATTATACACCTTTCTTACATTTTCTTATTCTAGCTATTGGCTGAAAAATCAAAGCTACAACTCAATCAGCCAAAACTTTCTATTGCCTTTTTTGACACCAAAAGAAAAAACAAAAACAAAAAAAGTTTGTTTTGATTTAAACTTTTTTTTTTGTTTTTGTCCCCAGAATCGGTTCCTCAGCATTTCGGAAAGGATCCTACTGAGCAAGAGGCATCAACCCAAACCCATGGACTCTGAGTACGCAAACATTGACTTTTCAAAGAGGAACGTTAAGGACATTTACACCTCCCCCGAGGAGCTGACGGAATACGCAGAGATCCGGGTGAAATGACGGGCGCTTATCTAACAGCACAAACACAACTCCCACCCTTCCCCCCCGAACACTGAGAAACCTCAAGAGCCTGGATTGGTTAATGGGTTGCAAACCATGCATTGTGTGCATTGCCAAGGATAATGGAACAGTATGTGAGAATCTGTTCAAAATTAATAATGTGGTAAACAATTAAAAAGCCTTTATGGCATCATACTGAAAAATAAAGGGAAATATCCTCATCATGTCAACTGCACCTATTATTAGCAAATGGCATTGCAGATTCTTACCTACTTCTGTTCTGTAGATACTGAAAGAGTCAACACCAGTGCATGCTCAAGTGCATTTATTTTTCATACTGGTCTCTAATATTCAGTTGGATTGGCTCTTTGACTCATCAAGGGCTTCCAGGTAATGGTTGTGTTGGAGGATGTGGGCCCGCATCCCATATTTATATCCCCCTACTACCCACAATTCCTTGTGCTGTTAGATAAGAATGAACAGTAGCTCGCTGTGGCCACACTGTGTCATCTCTTGCATTGACTTGCTGGATAAAATAACTTATAGGCTGATAATGAAGCTGCGATGACCTATTCTTTTTTTTATCAATAACCAAATTCCTTAGATAAGTCAATTGACTCC
The DNA here is from genome assembly GCA_037952925.1 of Lithobates clamitans. Taxonomy (NCBI): domain Eukaryota; kingdom Metazoa; phylum Chordata; class Amphibia; order Anura; family Ranidae; genus Lithobates; species Lithobates clamitans. The sequence goes on from JBBGZY010003066.1 coordinate 156,519, forward strand.
GCCTAGAGGGAAAACTACATTTTACAATCCAATGTATTGCAGGAGATTTCAATAAGGCTTATAATAATACAATTCCAGCCTTTTCTGTTACCATTGGGGAGATTTTTCCTTACTTCCTGTGTCGCCACCTAGACAGGAAGTGAGCAAAATCTCTCCAATTGAGGTCACAGATGGTAATAAAACTTTAGCTATAATTTTTTTTTTTTTTTTAGTTATTAGGTTTGCCTTTAACTAACATGATACAGGGTGAGAATCTCTCTCAGGTTTCTATTGCTTTCTATGACTCCATTATGGAAATCTCCTCAGTTCCTGTTTGGTTACCAGAACAGGAAGTGAGATTGAATCCCCCAAAAGGGAAACAGAGGGCAATTAGAACCTGGCATATATTTTAACCCTTTCCCACTATAAACATAAACAGCTATGTTTTAGTTTGCAGTTGGGCTTTAAGGGGTCAGACCACCTATACATGGTATTTGAGTTATATGCCTAAGCAGGACCTGCTGGCTCCTTGGAGTCTCCAGTGGTGAGATCTGCCTGACATAAGCTATATGGCTAAAGGTTTGTGGACACCTGACCATTACATCTATATGAGCTTATTGGGTATCCTATTTCAAAATCATGGGCATTAATAGAGCAGCTCCTCCTCCAATGGTGGTTGTAATGTTCTCCACTCTTTTGCGATGGGTTCCCATAAGATTATTGTGTGCGTCTGTGGGAATCCGTACCCATTCAGGCAAAAGAGCATTTGTGAGGTCAGGTTCTGATGTTTGATAAGAACTCCTGGCTTGCAATTTGTGCTCCACTTCATCCCAAAGGTGTTCAGTAAGGTTGAGGCTTTGTGAAGAATGCTCAAGTTCCTCCACACCAGATTTACCAAGCCTCGTCTTTATGGAGCTGCCTTTGCACATGTGGACACAGTCATGCTGGAACAGAATAGGCCTTCCCCAAACTCCTTCCATAAGGTTGGAAGACCACCATTGTCTTTGTAGGTGCTAGTATGAACAGTACCCATCCCTGGAAACACCTGAACCCAATCATTTGGAGGAATGTCCACATGCCCTTGGCCTTATAGTGTAGTTCCCGGTTCTGTTTCTTTGGATGTTTCCACTCACCACTCCACTTGTCTCCTTCTCCATCATTTAAAGGAAAGGTGATATCCAAAATAATGGAAAGTAGATATCCAACCTAGGGGATTGGGAAGTCTCCATAACAGCCATGGAAGACATTCTAGACTTAAGCTGGCCATGGACGGTTTTAATCTCGACCGGTTCAGCAGGAACTGATCGAGATTCGAGCTATATATGGGCAGGCTGAATGTACCCAAGTTGATCGATCAACTTGGGTACAACCAGCCTGCGGGATTTTACATGTGCTTATTCCTAGCAGAAGGAATAAAAACTGTGTCCTCCCGGCAGGTACAGCTTCCCCCTCCAGGAGGACCTAATGCCTCTGCGGAGGAGGGATTCCCCTATCAACAATGACTGTGTTGATGGGGGAATTTAGTGATTTTCTTTGTTTGCAGGAAAGAAAACTGCTCAGTCTATGGCCCGCTTTAGTACTCAAGTGGCAGTGGAATGGCAGAAGACATAAGAAACATTCTGTGGTGTAAGCTCCATTTACTAAATCATCAAACCTGGGTGAAATGACCCACTAAAAAATCTTCTAAGTTTATGTAAATATAAGTTAATTCTATTTAATTCTATTTATTGTTATAACCATATCGGAGATGGTGGTGGTGGTGGTGGGGAGGGGGGGTTTCTTTGCTTTTACAAAGCTATCAAGCTCACTTATTGAAGTGCCTGGAACAAGAACTGTGGAGCCCATAGCTTATAACCAGATTCCTTCTCATTTATCAATCCAGCACTAAAGCAGACCATAGATGGTTCGAACGATTTTTGGGCAGGCTGAATGTACCCAAGCTGATTAACTTGGGTACAACCAGCCTGCAGGATGTGATTATTGCTAGTTGCTGTTATAGCCGCTACCAGTAATTACTGTGTTCTTTTGGAGGGGATGACTTACTTTGCCCCCCCCAATGGGAGAACATAATGGGTCCACTGAAAGAATTCTTTTGGTTGCACGAAAGAAAATCGCTCAGCCTATGGCTGGCTTAGGAAAACTAAAATTCTAATCAGTTTCTTTTGGATACAGCGGATTATTCACGGATTTGCACCGTGCCATTAGATAAGCCTCCCAATAGCTCAAGAAGCTGTCTCAATTGGGCTTATGCAAGAGTGCTGTTTTTTTCCTTCTTAAATGATTGAAATTGTGTAAGTTTGCTTATTTTTGTCTGGTAAATACCACAACACCCACGTTAGTACAGAGCTCTGATATTTCATATTGTTATGCACACTCATGCGCTGAAAGTCAGATGTGTTATTGGTGTGTGAGCTCAAGCAGTGGACAAGGCAGAACTTGGTAGACCTCAGGGGGCCTTCTAAGCTGATCATACATGGCTGGAGTCTTCACCCAGCACCCGAACAGGGATCGCATTGGTTGGGATGAAGCCATTATTCGGCTCATATTTTCCACCCGACTCATCCTGGGTCAAGCCAGGTGGTGTTTGGGGCCACCTGTGGTTCAAATTTTTGCCAATTCAGCAGAAATCAGCCAAAAGTTGAGCCATCTAAGGCCAGCACTAGAGTTGTTCTCAGGCAAAGTTGCACAATTATAATAAGAATGAATTATCAGATTCTCGGGTAAGCCCAACCGTAACTTTTTTACTTTAACAAAGAGCAATGCTTTGTGGTAACCCATGGCAGGCAATCAGCGATTGGCAGCTTAGAGCGAGCATACAAAAGACGATTGCTGGTCGTTTGCTATGGATTGCTACCCTTTTATATAGTTTACACAATGTCATTGAGTAAGACTAATAGAGTAATTTTATAACCTAGGATGTGCACAGCTCAGTTAGTGCCTCCCCATACTGAGTAACTGATAAATGATTTTTTTTAAGGTCTGCAATTTATTCCTGGACTCCTCCTGAATTCTGTAACCTCTTGCTTGATGTATATTCCTGTAAACAAGATAACATCATTATTATTGTTATACAGATTTGAAGGGTTCACATAATAAACCTGTATATATTATGAAAGCGGCTGTTCTTGTTGGTGACCCCAGTGCAAAACACAATAAAGTTATGGAAACTTGGTTGTTGTGGTGTTCTGTTAATTTAGCAGCATACGCAGGATGCTGACTGTACTGCCTAATACATGGCTAGCCATTAGAGGGCGTGCTATGTTCTGTGCTTAAAATGGAAGAATTATATCTGTGCTCAAATCCAAATAGCTAACATATACAGTTGGCTCAAACATTTGCACCCCCTGGCAGAAATTGTGAAATTTTAGCACTGATATTGAAAATATGACTAATCATGCCAAAAAAAATCTTTTATTTGGGGATAGTGATGATATGAAATCAACTATTATCATATAGTTGTTTGGCTCTTTTTTTAAATCATAATAAGAACAGAAATCACCCAAATGGCCCTGATGAAAATTTTCCATCTCCTGGAATGTTTGGCCTTGGTACAGACACATAAGGTGACACACAGGTTAAAATGATAATTAAAGGTTCATTTCCCACATCTGTGTCTTTTTAAATTGCAATTTGTGTTTGTGTATAAATAGTCAGTGAGTTTGTTAGCTCTCATGTGGACCCACTGAGCAGACTAGATACCCAGCCTTGGGGAGCAGACAAGAACTGTCAATACACCTGCATAACAAGGTAATGGAACTTTATAAAGATGGAAAGGGATATAAAAAGATATCCATAGCCTTGAAAATGCCAGTCAGAACTGTTCAATCTCTTATTAAGAAGTGGAAAATTCGAAGATCTCTTGATACCAAGCCATGGTCAGGTATGCCGAGAAGGTTTACAGCCACAACTGCCAGAAGAACTGTTCAGGATACAAGGAAAAAAAAACCCCACAGGTAACCTCAGGAGAAATACAGGCTGCTCTGGAAAAAGACTGTGGTTCTTTTTAAGGAGCACAATACGACGATACTTGAACAAAAATGAGCTGAATGGTCAAGTTGCCAGAATGAAGCATTTGCTGCACCAATGTCACAAAAAAGCCTGGTTACAATATGCCCAACAACACCTTGACCTGCCTCACCAGGGTGGTTTTTTGTGATCACTTTGACAAGGTTGGCAAGAGAGGGATTGCTTTGACACAGTTGGCCAGAGAAGGATTACTTTGACAAAGTTGGTCAGAGAGGGATTACTTTGACACAGTTGGCCAGAGAGGGATCACTTTGAGACAATTGGCCAGAGAAGAATCACTTTGACGCAGTTGGCCTGAGGAGAAACACAGTTGTCCAAAGAGGGATCACTTTGACACAGTTGGCCAGAGAGGTATTGCTTTGACACAGTTGGCCAGAGAGAAACACAGTTGGCCAAAGAGGGATCACTTTGACACAGTTGGCCAGAGAGGTATTGCTTTTACACAGTTGGCTGGAGAGAAACATAGTTGGCCAAAGAGGGATCACTTTGACACAGTTGGCCAGAGAGGTATTGCTTTTACACAGTTAGCCGGAAAGAAACACAGTTGTCCAAAGAGGGATCACTTTGACACAGTTGGCCAGAGAGGTATTGCTTTGACACAGTTGGCCAGAGAGAAACACAGTTGGCCAAAAAGGGATCACTTTGACACAGTTGGCCAGAGAGGTATTGCTTTGACACAGTTGGCCAGAGAGGTATTGCTTTGACACAGTTGGATAGAGAGAAACACAGTTGGCCAAAGAGGGATCACTTTGACACAGTTGGCCAGAGAGGTATTGCTTTTACACAGTTGGCCAGAGAGAAACACAGTTGGCCAAAAAGGGATCACTTTGACACAGTTGGCCAGAGAGGTATTGCTTTGACACAGTTGGCCAGAGAGAAACACAGTTGGCCAAAGAGGGATCACTTTGACACAGTTGGCCAGAAAGGAATTGTTTTGAAACAGTTGGCCACGAAAGGATCACTTTGATATAGTTGCCAGAGAGGAATCGATGAGACACAGTTGGCCAGAGAGGGATCACTTTGATGCGGTTGGCCAGAAAGGAATCCAAACAGTGGTGGGGGGAGAGGAGGAAGAATCAAAGCTGTTACTCTTTAATTGTGTGTGTATATTTTAGCTTCAGAAATTGAACTTTGTAAAAATTAAGAGATGTATCAACCTTACATCTCTTAAGTAGGGCAATCTGGGAGGTAAGTATGTATGACCACATCCTACCCACATGAAATACTTACATTGCCCGTCCACCTCACAATGGTTAGGTTCCACTTTAATATACCATGTTTCATATTTACCTAAGCAACGCATTAATGAGTTCATCCCTCTGTTACTCTCCAAACAAAAAGCTAAGTTAAAGAAGAGGTGAAGTATTTCATAGATCAGACTTCAAGTTATAGAGTTGCACAGAAAAAGCTCTTTTGGCTAATAAAGTTAAAGGTGGGTGTCAGTTAAAAAATGACAACAGGATCAATTTAGAGGCCCCTCTGCAGTGCATTATGGTATTTGAAGTGTAAATGTTCAATGTGTAAATGTTCATTGTGTTAAGACCGCCCATTCATTTTGAATGAGCTGTCAATGTACCAGTGCGCAGAAACCAGGACATGTACCCTTTTCTTGGAATTTACTGCACCACATTGAAAAGATAGTTATAAGAGGAAGAGATGTTTTGGCAGAAAAGACTTATGCCCCGTACACACGATCGGATTTTCCGACAACAAAACCGTGGATTTTTGTTCGAAGGGTGTTGGCTCCAACTTGTCTTGCATACACACGGTCACACAAATGTTGGCCAACAATTACGAACGTAGTACGTGATATCTCCATTACGAACGCTAGTTTTAGAAGATGGAGCGCTTTCGGCTCGTCCTTGATTCCGAGCATGCGTGAACTTTTGTGCGACGGACTTGTGTACACACGATCGGAAAGTCCGACAACAAAGTTTTGTTGGCGGAAAATTTGAGAACCCGCGAGCCAATATTTGTTTGTCGGAAAGTCCGACAACAAATGTTCGATGGAGCATACACACGTTCGGACTTTTAGCCAACAAGCTCACATCCAACATTTCCCGTCGGAAAATCTGATCGTGTGTACGCGGCATTAGTCATACTCTTCTGCCAAAAAGCTGTACATCCCAACAACTTTTTTTTCTTACAGTTTATGAAAAATGGAGCAAAGTGGGGGTACCAATCAGGTTTTATGTTTAATTTCCAGGAAAAGTTGACGTGAGGTCTGTTACTGTGGGCTACATCTCCACTTTAATTTCTTTGCTTTGCTCTCGTTTCTGTAGACCAGAGTTCATTGGATTCATTTAGAGGAACAGGAGGATAAGGAAGTGCCTGCAGGATTCTTATTTTTCTGTTCTGCCAAATAATACAAACAGAAGCTTAATTGCAGGAACAGAACAAGCCATGCGATGGAATAATATATTGCATTTGTTTTGGCAGAAGATACTTTGCATTTCTATTTTGCTAAACAAAACTCTACCTCCTGCAGCCCTTAGTAGATTGGGTCTACTAGTATGGTTTCATATTTTAATTCCTAAGAAAATAAAAGATGCAATTACTGTGGGCTACAGCTCCACTTTTACTTCTTCAGTTTACTCTAATCTCATTTATCCAGGTCATGATATACTGTAGCTAATAGTAGTCACACTCAACTGGACTTGTTCTGTAATGTTGAAGACATTATGTAGCTTATCCAAGCCACTTCTTTGGTTCTGTAAAGTGTCAGGAACATACACCAGCATATACTGTATATTAACACAAGTAGCATAGACACCTCAATCCAATCACCATGCAATGTGTCAAGGTTGATGCTGAATATACAAAAACCAGATGAGAGTTGTGAAGGTTGAGGAGCCATCCAGTTCTAATTTACTTAATCCCATTCTTGGGGCCAGGAAGTTCTATAAAGCGTCAGGAACATACCCCAGCAGGCAGCACAGACACCTTAACCCTATAATTATTTAATGTGTCATGGCCAGGGTTTTTTTTTTAATGGGAACAAGGAGAACGCAGTTTCAGCACCTCCAGCATTGAATGTACAGTATATGAAGATGTGCTGGAGAGTGTATTCATTCTGGCTGTTGGGGGATCTTTTGTTGCCGGGGATCGTTTGTTGCAGAGAGTCTATTATTGCTGGTGGGGAATCTATTTTTAATGGGGGGGAACTATTGTTGCTGGCTTCAGGGGATCTATTTTACTGCTTCTCTTGTTGTTGCAAAAAACGGGTCCACTACTCCCACCTATGACTGGCCATTACAGTAAGCAGCATTGGAGGGCAAATAGATATAAACAAGGCCAAGGATAAATCCAAGGAAAAATTCCAAGCTTACTTACCAACCACCCCACGGACAAATGAATCAACTTGTCTAACAGTATGCGTTAAAAACAGGGTTTTAGTCTGCACACATTTGCAAATACATGCGCAAGCTACAGGCCACGTTAAGGCATCCTGGTATCTGTAGTTCATATCACTAACTGATGAGTGACTCCATAGTAGAAGCACATGCATTCTGATGAGTAGGTGGAGGGCAGATGGACTGAATTCAGAATGCATGTGCTTCCATTGTGGGGTCACTCATCAGTCAGTAATAGGAACTAGGGATGGGCCGAACACCCCCGGTTCGGTTTGCATCCAGAACATGCGAATGGACCGAAAGTTTGCGCGAACATTCAAACACCGTTAAAGTCTATTGGACTCGAACGTGAGAAATCAAAAGTGTGAATTTTAAAGGCTAATATGCAAGTTATTGACCTAAAAAGGGTTTGGGGACCTGGGTGCTGCCCTAGGGGACATGTATCAATGGAAAAGAAAGTTTTAAAAAGGGACGTTTTTCGGGAGCAGTGATTTTAATGATGCTTAAAGTGAAAAAATAAAAGTGAAATATTCCTTTAAATTTCAAACCTGAGGTGTGTCTATAGTATGCCTGTAAAGTTGCGCGTGTTTCCCGTGTTTAGAACAGTCCCTGCACAAAATGACATTTCTAAAGGAAAAAAAGTCATTCAAAACTGCCTGCGGCTGTAATGTAATGTTGCCCCCCCCCCAGCCCATTACCAGGCCCTTTGGGCCCTATATACTCTGAACACAGTGAACAGCAGTGTACAGGCGGTGCAAACAAGACAAGAACTGTAGGTTTGTTCTTAAGTTGAACCAGTTTGTAATTTGGAACAGGTACATTTTGTAAGTGTAGCTCCAGCCAAAAAATCTATTTTAAAGCTTTTTGAAAAACACAGGGAAGGGTTATCACCCCTGTAACATTTGTTTTGCTGTCTGTGCCCCTGTTCAGAAGATTTCACCTCACTTTCTTTCCCAATGACAATTGGATTTTGAAAATTTGGGGTTTTTAAGGGAAACAAGATTGGTGATAAATCAGTGGAGGAGACACCTTTTTCCCATATTAACTCTTAAAGGATAGAATTTCCCTTCCTAGTGGTTGATTTCCTCTCACTTCTTGTTGTCTCCCTCCGTTTGTAAGTAGGAGTCGTTTGTAAGTCGGATTTTTGAAAATAGGGGACTGTCTGTATATACTATACGGCCTGCCCTATACACTCTGTGGAAAATTGGGCCTTGGGTGTTGGTGGTACCAGAACACTGTAAGCCCTCATTTACTCTTTGTTGGCGCAGGAACGGGCCCTGCTGTGAAATATTATATCAAGAATTGTAATTACATGCCCCTGTTGAACAGGGGCAGAAAAATTGGGCCTTTGGTGGTGGTGTGGTGGTGGTGCCAAAACACTGTAAGCCCTCAGAGTTACTCTTGGTGGGCGCAGGAACGGGCCCGTCTGTGAAATATTATATCAAGAATTGTAATTACATGCCCCTGTTGAACAGGGGCAGGAAAATTGGGCCTTTGGTGGTGATGTGCTGGTGGTGCCACAACACTGCAAGCCCTCACAGTTACTCTTGGTGAGCACAGAAACAGGCCCTGCTGTGAAATAGTAGATCAAAAATTGTAATTACACGCCCCTGTTAAACAGAGGCAGAAAAATTGGGTCCTCAGGCAGTGGTGGTGGTGCCACAACACTGCAGCCCCTCACAGATACTCTTGCCGAGCGCAGGAACGAGCCCTGCTGTTAAACCTCACAGCAAAAATTGTAATTACACGCCCCTGTTAAACAGGGGCAGAAAAACTGGGCCTTAGACAGTGGTGGTGGTGCCACAACATTGCAACCCCTCACAGATACTCTTGTTGAGCGCAGGAATGAGCCCTGCTGTTAAACATTACAGAAAAAATTGTAATTACACGCCCCTGTTAAACAGGGGCAGAAGATGTGGGACTTAGGCAGTGGTGGTGGTGCCACAACACTGCAACCCCTCACAGATACTCTTGTTGAGTGCAGGAATGAGCCCTGCTGTTAAATATTACAGTAAAAATTGTAATTAAAACAGGGGCAGAAAAATTGGGCCTTAGGCAGTGGTGGTGGTGCCCAGAACCAAAAATGTTCTTAAAAGCTATCAACATGAACATTGAGGAGGAATAGGATAGTCACTCAGCATAACAGGATAGTCACTCAGCATCAGCATAGGCAGTCTTCAAGGGATCTCACATTCATAAAAAAATAAATCAGTTACATCAGCATCAGGTGCTTGGTAGTTGGTGATCCAAGACTGATTCATTTTTATGAAGGTGAGCCGATCAACCGAGTCGGTGGACAGGAGCACTATGTGATCGGTTACAAAGCCTCCAGCAGCACTGAATGTGCGTTGTGAAAGAACGCTGGATGCAGGACAGGCCAGTAGCTCAATTACATACTGTGCAAGCTTTGGCCAGTGATCCATCCTCAAGTCCCAGTAACCCAGTGGTTTTTCAGTTGGAAAGGTCTCCAAGTCTGATCTTGCCCCTAGGTATTCCTGCACCATGTACAACAGATGCTGGCGATGGTTGCTGGAACCGATCAGACCTTGGGGCTGCAGACTAAAAAATTGTCTGAATGCATCGGTCAGACAGCCACCTTCTCCACTGCTCCTTCTGTGACTGACCAAAGCCTCAGCAACACGTTGTCCAGGAGGACCAGGAAATTGTAACCTCCCAGGCTCTGGAAACGCATGGCAAAAACCTTTCTGCAAGGCCTCCCGAAGATGTTTCATCCTCTGCTCCCTCTGTGATGGCTGGATAAGTTCTGCCACCCTACCCTTGTAACGTGGATCAAGAAGGGTTGCCAGCCAGTACTGATCCCTCTCCTTGATACCACGAATCCGAGGGTCCTTTCACAGGCTTTGTAGGCTCAGGGAGGCCATGCAGTGTGGGTTTGCTGAGGCATTCAGTCGGGAGTCCTCTGGGTCACTAAGGACAACATTATCCCCAGCCACCTCCTCCTAGCCACGTACAAGTTCATGGGTTTCCGGGGCCTGAAAATGATCTCTTGAAGACTGTTGCTGATGCTGAGTGCCAGGCTCCACCTCCATGTTGACACAATCCTCCTCCTCCTCTTCCTGTGTGATAGGCGGGCCTGCAGGAATACTGTCTGGATAAAGGGGGCCTTTGGGGGTAAGTAAGTCCTCCTCCTTCTTCCTCTGTTCTGCCTCAAGTGCCCTGTCCATTATTCCACGCAGCATGTGCTCCAACAGGTAGACAAGAGGGACAGTATCACTGATGCATGCACTGTCACTGCTCACCATCCTAGTGCCCTTAAATGAAGACAGGACAGTGCATGCATCCTTGATCATGAGCCACTAGCGTGGCGAAAAAAAGCCAAGCTCCCCTGACCCTGTCCTGGTGCCATACTCGCACAGGTAGTCATTTATGGCCCTCTTCTGCGTGTGCAGCCGCAGCAGCATTGCATATGTTGAGTTCCACCTGGTGGGCATGTCACAGATGAGGCGGTTCTTGGGCAGGTTGCATTCCTTTTGGAGGTCAGCCGGCCGAGCACTGGCATTATATGACTGGCGGAAATGCCCACAGACTTTCCTGGCCTTCCTCAGGACATCCTGTAAGTCCAGGTACCTGCACAAGAACCGCTGCACCACCAAATTAAGGATGTGATCCAAACAGGGAACATGGGTGAAGTGTCCCTGACGGAGGCCGGAGAGGAGGTTGGTGCCATTGTCGCAAACCACTATTCCTGGCTGAAGCTGGCATGGCGTCAACCACCTCTGAGCCTGCCCCTGCAGAGCTGCCAGAATCTCTGCCCCAGTGTGGCTCCTGTCCCCTAAGCAGACCAACTCAAGCACCGCATGGCATCTTTTTGCCTGAGTGCTTGCGTAGCCCCTAGAATGCCTATGGAGCACCGCTGGTTCCAACGACAAATCTGCACAGGAAGAGGCCATAGAGGAAGAAGAAGAGGAGGGGATGGAGGAGAGAGGTGTGGCTGAATCACCACTACCAGCATTTTGGAGGCGTGGTGGCAGAACAAGCTCCAACAATACTGCACTCTACCTGCATCCTTCCCAGCTGCCAGCAGGGTTACCCAGTGTGCCGTAAAAGAAAGGTAATGTCCCTCTCCATGCCTGCTGGACCATGAGTCAGCGGTAATATGCACCTTGCTGCTGACCCCCTTGTCCAAGGAGGCCAAGACATTGCCTTCCACATGTCGGTAGAGAGCCGGAATGGCCTTCCGAGAAAAAAATTGGCGTTTGGGAACCTGCCACTGAGGTATCGCACATTCCACGAATTCTCAAAAGGGGGCAGAGTCTCCCAGCTGAAAAGGCAGCAGTTGGAGTGCTAGCAATTTAGCCAAACTAGCATTCAGCCACTGAGCATGTGGATGGCTGGGACCGAATTTCTTCTGACGGTTTAGCAACTGGGGTAGGGAAATTTGCCTGCTACAATCGGATGTTGGTGTACCGCTAGCAGATTGCCCAGAAGTGCTTGGGACACCTAATTCTACACCTTCATTCCTTTCAGTGCAGGTCTCTGAGAGGACTGAAGGTATAGTGAGGTTGGAGATCCCAGCTGATGAGGAGCAAGGAGAGGTCCACTTTGTTCTTTGGTGTGGGTCTTTTAAGTACTGTTGTTGTCTGATCAAGCATGTGGTGCCCAAGCGGCTGACGTTTTGGCCACGCTTGATATGCTTCAGACATATGTTGCAAACAGCAATGGTGCGATCTGCTGCACATGTCTCAAAAAAGGCCCACACCAAAGAACTTTTGGAAAAATGTGCGGAGTCAGCAGCGCCCTGCACATGCGGAGCTCTGCGGTGTGATGCAGTCGGTTGGCTGCCCTTAACCTGGCCCCTGGAGGGCATCCTGCCTCGTTGGAGATGTGCCTCAGAGTCAGTGACCTCATCATCCCCTCCCTCTTCGCCACTGGGCAAACCTGGCAGTATGCTGCAGCTGGGGGAACATGACTGCCAGTTTCTTTTCCTTCTTGGGCACCCCCTCTCTCTGGGCTTATGTTACTGCCTTCATACTCAACCTGGGTACCATCATCAGAGCCTTCAAAACGCTGTGCATCCTCCTGCAGCATGTGCCCTACACTGTGGTCGAACAGTTCGGGGGACTCCTCAGGGCATGATGGTGGGGCTAGGGAAGGAGTGACTGATGACATTGAGCTGGAAGAGGCCGCTTTGGCAGCTGCATTGGCAGGCAAAGTACCCTGAGGTTGGGTGACAGAGGATGAGCACAGCTTGGTCATCCACTCTACCAACTCTTCTGCATGTTGTGGCTCAACACGGCCAGCTGCTGAAAAAAAGGACCATGGCCATGTGCTGAGGATGCACCGTGTCCGCGACCAGCACTGTTCGCTGTAGACACAGAGCCTGCTTGCCCTCTTTTAGTGGCCTGTGAGCGTCTGCCTCTCCTTGGTGGCCTTCCAGACTTACTGTACAATTAGATTAGCAAAACAACGCCTGAAGTTTACTAAAAACAGTACACCAGGAATGGCCTACTGTCAGGTATAGGCTTGGCTAGACAATATATATACAAGCCTGTATATATATATATATATATATATATATATATATATTTAATGAAGTGCAGCTCACTGAGTCACCTGCCTGAAAGTCTTTGAAAACGTACTCCAGGAATGGCCTACAGTCAGGTATAGGCTTGGCTGGACTACAATGCAGTGGATATATATTTTATGAACTGCACATCACTGAGTCACCTGCCTGAAAGTGTCTTTGAACACGTACTCCAGGAATGGCCTACTGTCAGGTATAGGCTTGGCTAGACTATATATATATATACGAGCCTGTATATATATATATATATATATATATATATATATAAAATGAAGTGCAGCTCACTGAGTCACCTGCCTGAAAGTGTCTTTGAACACAAACTCCAGGAATGACCTACAGTCAGGTATAGGCTTGGCTGGACTACAATGCAGTGGATATATATTTTATGAACTGCACGTCACTGAGTCACCTGCCTGAAAGTGTCTTTGAACACGTACTCCAGGATTGGCCTACTGTCAGGTATAGGCTTGGCTAGACTATATATATATATATATATATATATATATATATATATATATATATATAAGCCTGTATATATATATATATATATATATATATATATATATATATATATATATATATATATATATATTAAATGAAGTGCAGCTCACTCAGACACCTGCCTGAAAGTGTCTTTGAACACAAACTCCAGGAATGGCCTACAGTCAGGTATAGGCTTGGCTAGACTATATATATACAAGCCTGTATATATATATATTAAATGCACTGCAGCTAGCTGAATCAACTGCCTACCTGAAGTATATTAGCAACAGGAACGGTCTGCAGTGAGATCTAGCTAAACTGGATACAGTGGATATATATATATATATATATATATATATACTAGACTGCAGGGGCGTTGCTAGGGGGTGGCTTTTGGGGCTATAGCCCCGAATCCGAGGCCAATAGCCCCGAGTCTCTGCAGGGGTCCCCAAGGGGAGGGGAGGCTCTCTGGGGACCCTGATGTAAGGAAGAGGCTCTCTGGGGACCCTGATTTTAAGGCCTAGGCTCTCTAGGGACCCAGATTTAAGTGGGAGGCTCCCTGGGGACCCTAATGTAAGGGGGCCTCTCTGGGAACCCTGATGTAAGTGGGGAGGGGTCCTCTGGGTACCCTGATGGAAGGGGGAGGCTCTCTGAGGACTCTGATGTAAGGTGATGTAAGGGGGGGCTCTCTGGGGACCCTGATGTAAGCGGGGGGCTCTCTGGGGAATTATATACACCCACAGGTATATTACTGTATATACATGTGTATGCCCACCCAAGCGTATGACTTTCTTTACTACGCTGCTATGGGCTCTAGCCCCAGATCTTTTGTAGACCTAGCAACGCCCCTGCTAGACTGACTGTATATATATATATGAAATACACTGCAGCTAACTGAATCAACTGACTGCCTGAAGTATATTAGAAACAGTAGAGCAGGAACGGTCTGCAGTGAGATCTAGCTAAACTGGATACAGTGGATATATATATTTTATTTATTTCAGGTACTTATATAGCGCTGTCAATTTACGCAGCGCTTTACATATTCATTGTACATTCACATCATTCCCTACCCTCAAGGAGCTTACAATCTAAGGTCCCTAACTCACACTCATACATACTAGGGACAATTTAGACAGGATCCAATTAACCTACCAGCATGTCTTTGGAGTGTGGGAAGAAACCGGAGTACCCGGAGGAAACCCACGCAGGCACAGGGAGAACATGCAAACTCCAGGAAGGTAGTGTCGTGGTTGGGATTCGAACCAGCGACCCGTATTACTGCTAGGCAAGAGTGCTACCCACTAGACCACTGTGCCGCACAGTGTATGTAATACACTGCAGCTAACTAAATCAACAAACTGCCTGAAGTATATTACAAACAGTAGAGCAGGAACGGTCTGCAGTGAGATCTAGCTAAACTGGATACAATGGATATATATATATATATATATAGCAGTCTGACTGTATATATATATATGAAATACACAGCAGCTAACTAAATCAACAAACTGCCTGAAGTATATTAGAAACAGTAGAGCAGGAACGGTCTGCAGTGAGATCTAGCTAAACAGGATCAACTGCCTGCCTGAAGTAGATTAGAAATAGTAAAGCAGGAACGGTCTGCAGTGAGATCTAGCTAACTGAATAAACTACCTGCTCAAAGTAAATGAAATGACACACTCTCTCTCTCTATCTATCTCTCTATAACACCAGCAACACACTACACAGGGCCGACGTGCAGGCGGCCTTATATAGTGTGGGGCGTGTACTTTACCCCCTGAGCCATAATTGGCCAAAGGCATCCTGCCTTTGGCCAATTATGGCTCTGTTTGCTTACTGCGCTGTGATTGGCCAAAGCATGCAGGTCATAGTGCATGCTTGGCCAATCATCAGCCAGCAAAGCACTGCGATGACGCAGTGCATTATGGGCCGTTCGCGCCACTCGAATTTGGGGAGAACGGCCCATAATGTTCGAGTCAAACTCATGTTCGACTCGTACAGTCAGCCCATCCCTAACAGGAACTACAGATACCAGGGTGCCTTGACGTGGCCTGTAGCTTACGCATGTATTTGCAAATGTGTGCAGACTAAACCCCTGTTTTTAATGCATACTGTTAGACAGGTTGATTAGGTTGTCCGCGGGCTGGTCGGTAAGTAAGCTTGGAATTTTTCTTTGGATTTATTCTTGGCCTTGTTTATATCTTGTTATCAATAACACATTTCATACAGATTACTTAGCATGACAAAATGAAACTTGGTTCTGTATTCTCTGGGAGCTGGGTAGGGAGTGGAACCAAGGGGCAGTGCTTGGAGGTAGGTAGTAGGAGGAGACAAGGGGTGAGACAAGGGGTGACTCAGGAACGTGGGGAGTAACTGCACCTATTCTCTGAGAAAAAAGCCTCTCTGGGGCACCTCAAAAGTCCATAGGAACTGTATGAGGTTACAAGGGTCTTACATTCAATACAAATTACTTAGCACCATGAAACAATACTTGTTTTTTGTTCTCTAAAAAGGGGGCGGGTGGGGGGGTTTTGTACTGGGAGGTGGGTAGGGGGTGGATCCAAGGGACAGTGCTCTGAGGTAGGTAGGGGGCAGAGTCAAGGGGTGATTCGGAAGGGGGGAGTACCTGCACCTGGAAGTGATCATGGCAGATAGTGATTGTCCAAGAACTGGATGAAAGGTGTAAAAGTTGAGGAACCATCCTGATCTAATTATATAATCCCATCCTTGGTGTCAGAAAGCCTGTATAGGTGTTAATCCTTAAATTTACACGGATGAAGATGTGAATGCTTGTCAAATCACTGTGGTAGAGATATTCAAATGGAAGATAGATGGTTTTGAAGGCTTACATCACTATTCATGGATGGTTGCTCAAGTTAGACATAGGTGGCTTCTTTCATGCTTTTTGCAAACCATTTGTCCTCACTGCCTAAAATGTGCACCTCACTATCCTCAAAAAAAGTGTCCATTTTCCTTACAGTATAGGAAGACTTCGGAATCTTGACCTCTAGAATTTGCCCTCCTATGTTTGGCCATGTACAAGGCTTTGCACTCCTCCCTACACTGCACTGCATGCACCAAGGTATATATATTGTATTTGGATGTTGTGTCTTTTGGATTTATAAACTTCTGTCTCAGTGTATTACTGGGCTTGAAATACACAGTCACATAATTTTGTTACAGATCCTTCTGAGTTCTTATTCCCCCCTCTGTTTCATGGTTCTGTGTTTGTGCTTGGCCTTGTGGATGTTTAAACTAAAGTCCAGTCTGGGTAGCCACAAACTTTCAAAGCAGAATGGCACCAGCTTTTGTTGTGTGAGTTCCAGCACTGTCTACCCTACATGGCACTGGGAGGGACTAGTGGTGACCCCTTGGGTTTTAAATGGGAGGTACAAGAGGGGGTTCCTTTATATCCTGACACAATGGTGCAACATCCTAACTTTTCAGCTGCAATATGTTTAGCTCAGTCAACTATCCCGGGCGTTTTCATGGTTTGGACAAATTTTTTATCTCACCTACATGTACCTGCCATCTGGTTGTCCCCCTGGCGTCTTTGTGGGCTCCATTCCCACAGCTCACAGGATAAACATTCCTGGCGTTCACCAGCTGGAAACATTTCCATGTGTAATTAATTTATTCAAGCTGATTTATACTCAGATCTGCATCTACTCCTGATGAAGTGAACTGAAATTCAAGAAACGTGTTGAGTTTTAGGATGCATTTTTCTAATTTGATCATGTAATGGTACTTATAATATTATTGTATGTAATATACTATCATGTAATTTTTACGCATTGGCTTGACATTACATTATATCATTTTATTATTTATTACTTGTGTAGTGAGATTCATTTGAGTATGTAGCGAGATTCAAATGAGTGTTCATTTACCAATAAATCTGTATCTACATGTACTATGTTGCTGTTGCACCTCATTTAAAGTCCCAAAAAGGACCGACCTTTGTTTTTATGGATATGCGTTTGCAGGGATGGAGACGCACCACTGGGTGCACTTGACCACAGTTTACTTATTTCCTGTAGACCCCTCTTTAACATGTAACAAGAAGTCCAAAAAGGGTAATTTATTATTCTGTACCTCTTCCTGTGTAAAATTATGTTTTTGTCTACTGAGTTTATATATTCACTTAAAGCTCTTGTTTCCTATGTTCTAATCTTAGCCCATGTATCATCCACATGCTTGAACCAATTACTTGGTGTTATTCCCCTAAAAGAGTTCAAGTCCTTCTATACCACCCCCATGTAGAGGGTAGCTGCAATGGGAGATATGGGTGATCCCATAGCACAGCCAAGGAATCATCTAATTATCCTTTTACTTGAAACAGTTGGTGGAACGAAGGTCCAGCATGGAACCTATTTGATCTGGTTTGAGTTATGTTCATCTGTCAAGAGTCTTATCTTGAACCAGATGTTTCCTTACAGTCTTAGTAGCCTTTGTAATTTGTATACAAGTGGAAAGGGGTGTGACATCATAGGACACCATTGTCTGCTGGCTGGAACTTCAGTCGATATACCTTATTGACAAATTCTTTAGAGTTTTGAATATGGTGTACCATGTTGCCAACTAAGGGTGATTGGATAATAGCCAGATACTTAGCAATGTTGTATGTAACAAAGTTGATGCTACTGTCATTCAGGCTTAAAACTAGAACATAGTGCTTTCGTAACTTTTACACTTCCCATTCTGTTCTTCAAAAAAATCTGCATCGAACTAGATACATTCCATGGTCATTGGATTAGGGGTGTCTGTGCTATCTTTGTGCCTATAAATGCTGGGGTATGTCCTTGACACTCATTAGACTTGAAGAAGTGGCTTGGATAAGCGTTGAAACATCAATATTACAGGTTCATTGCAATGTAAGTTACTGATACTAGCTATACCATGATTTGGAAAAATGAGAACCTTCACAAAGATATTGGCAATTTTGGGGTGTATACCTTGAAACTGATGCAGGAATATGAGAAAACAGCAAAAAAACTTGCAGATTACAGGGACACAGCCTCAGGTGTCAACATCATGGACTTACCCCTATCAGTGTTCACTTGGTTTCCACAGTAAAGTTCATGGGGCCCATACAATTTTACAAAGAGCACTAAAAATACTGCTAAATGAATTGGTGAGACAGACTCACTTCACTGTTGATGCTTTGAGACAGAACGTTAAAGACATTAAACGGTCTTTGACCTGAAAACTATCTGCTGAGATCCTAGTGGTTGCATTTACAGAACAAGCCCAACTCTAAGGGAAAGGAAAGAGAGTTCAACCAATTCACTTACAGGCTACTATAGACCAGCAATAACAACAGAACAGAGGAGGAAGGGGAAGGATGATAGCGGGACACCTCAAAGAAATATGGAAAAGTGGGTAAAGAACCTTTTAGTCAGAAAGCTTATTTAACCATAGAAGGAAGTTTTAGCCAAGGGAATTAAATTTGCTGTGGCACCCCGACGTGTCTCTGTAGTGGATATCATTTCAGCTACAGAATCTTCCATCCAACCACCTATCAGCAGAAGAGACTATGGGTCTTAGCAGTCTTGTCCAGTGCCAAGGCACCTCTTTCCAAGAGAAAGTCCATGTGAATGTGGCTAATTTCTCTAGCTTCATTTTGCTCCAATTTTTTATAGATTTGAGTATACATTGGGTTCATTTAGAAGAACCAGAAGAAAGAAAAGTGCCTGCGGGATTCCTCATAATAATAATACAAACAGAAGCCCAATTGCAGGACCAGTAATAACGTCTTGATTTTTGGCAGCACCCGCTCTTTTCTCCAAAGCTAGCTCACAATGTTTCTTTACTGAAGGTGTCTAAAGTCAAGTATATGAAGTCTTGCCAAGAGGAACATGGTGTGATGAAGGAACAGATAACAGTCCCTCCCATTCTCTTTCCCATGTATAAGAATGCTGAGAGTCACCATAACTTGAGAGAAGAGAGAGAAAATAGAGACGGACAGATACTTGAGACTATTGACCGACAATGCAGCTTCTAATAGTGTCCTTCTTCTGGTTCATAATATGCACCAGTGGTAAGCATATTTGTCCTAATGTGCTATTATCTATCTATCTATCTATCTATCTATCTATCTATCTATCTATCTATCTATCTATCTATCTATCTATCTATCTATCTATCTATCTATCTATCTATCTATCTATCTATCTATCTATCTATCTATCTATCTATCCATTTTATATCTATCTAGCTAACTTTGTAATTTTTCCTTCTCAGTTTTTTCTTCTTCTCTTGCCCCCTCCTGTCTCTGTCTCTTTTAGACCTCTTTTTTCTCTTCAGCTGTCTTTCTATCATTCTCTCCATCCATATTGTGTCTATTTATATTTCCATCCCTCTTTATATATTTTTGGAAGTTTGGATATAAACTGGTGTGTGTTATACATTCTTAATTATTTGTATAACATATTTAATAAACCAAATTCATTTTAACATTGCCAAAGAAAGTGGGTAAGAGGATAGAGGAGGTGTTCAGAATGTAGAAGCCAATGCCCTGCACACACGGTCGGATTTTCCGATGGAAAGAGCGCGATCGGATTGTGTAGTCGGAAATTCCGATCGTGCGTGGGCTCCATCTGACTTTTTTCGTCAGAATTTCCGACACACAAAGTTTGAGAGCAGAATATGAAATTTTCCGACAACAAAATCCGATCGTTCAAATTCTGATTGTGTGTACACAAATCCGACGCACAAAGTGCCACGCATGCTCAGAATAAATTAGGAGACGAAAGCTATTGGCTACTGCCCCGTTTATAGTCCCGACGTACGTGTTTTACGTTACCGCGTTCAGAACGATCGGATTTTCCGACAGCTTTGTGCGGCCGTGTGTATGCAAGACAAGTTTGGCCCAAAATCCGTCGAGAAAAAATCAGATGGATTTTGTTGTCGGAATGTCCGATTAATGTCCGATCGTGTGTACAGGGCATAAGGATGTTAGGATTGAGAGTTATGCACTAATAGAATCTAATTCTAAAATTTCTGTTTTAAGAACATTCATTTGATATTATAATTGTTAGTGGGGGTCAAATCGACATTTGTTTTTGACCACAGTGAGAAGGAAATTTTAAGGAGAAGGAAAGAAATTTTTTTTCTAGCAAATTAATTTCTAACAGTGAATGTGGTTTTCAATTAGGAAAGCCAATTCGTTTTAAAATGTAATGTTAAAAGTAAACGCAATTTTGAAGAACTTTTGAATGGTATTCCTCATGTCCAGGTACTTTGGTTTCCTCTCACACTTCAAAGACATACTGATAGGTTAATTGGATCCTATCTAAATTGGCCTTAGTATGTGTATTTGTGACTTAGGGAACTTAGATTGTAAGCTCCTTGAGGACAGGGACTGATGTGAATGTACAATACATGTAAGAAGCACTGTGCTAATTGACGGTGCTAAATAAGTACCTGTAATAATTAATAAAAATAAATAAGTCATCAAATGTACTGAAAAATGTTTGTACAAACATTTGCACACATTTTTTTTAGGTTTTAACACTAGGACATGATCAGTAAAAAGGGAACATTTACAAGAAAACTATAATGGTTTTGGGCCAATTCAATTTTACTTTTTACATGTAAGTTTGACACTTCATTAAATATACGAGGGCTGTACCTAAAGTAATGCAAATGTGGGCATAACCTTTTTTTATTAACTTACATAGGAGCTGGCGTTTGGTTATCCTATGTCTTGTGGCTGGAAGGTTTGGTATGCTTTAAAGGGCCATGGTGGTTTATCTCTATGCTTTACAGCTGTGATGCATTCCAGTCTGTATATACAATACTGAGATTGTTGGGGCTATTCCAGTATATACAGAATACCAAAGGCAGTCACCCTGATGTATTTACTTGTGGGGCGACCTGTGTTCGTCACCAAGTGACTTCATATAAATTTTCAGTATCACATTCCTTTTGCGCTACACCTATCCTTCATTAGTCAGACTTTGGTACCCGATATATATTGCAGCAATATACATATACACGCACACCCTGAGAGATATTTATTGGCTGGCTCCTGGGGTTATATCTAGAGGGTTTTCGCCTTGACTGGGGGATTTCCACTCTCCCAGTGTCTCCTTCCCTTTTTGATGCTCCCATATGTGTCATCCCTCCTTTCTAGTCTTTGCCATACTCTCCTCTGCATCTGAAGTCATTCAGCAACCACCCAATCAGTCCTGAAGAAGCAAGCAAATCTTGCGAAACGCATTGACGCTTGAATACGGAGCAACACACCAGCAGCCTTACTTATGTATCGTAATGAACATTGACCCTACTGGTGGATCTCTATGCACTTTGCAATATACCATGATTTTGTTTGTCTCCATATCTAATTGGGTACCTGTTGACTCTTTGTTAGAGGGTTGGTGCTTCTTTTATCACTTTTTTTATATCAGGGGTCGGGAACCTTTTTTGGCTGAGAGAGCCATGAACGCCACATATTTTAAAATGTAATTCCGTGAGAGCCATACAATATGTTTAAAACTAAATACAAGTAAATGTGTGCATTTTATATAAGACCAACACTTTTAAAGTACAATAAGTCTCTGAATTATTTTTTTTTAACAATCAGGTGTTCTTTATTAAGGGATAAATCACAGAACAAAGAAATACGGCAAAGTTGCCGAACATGACATGACCTCTGATATCTTTTTATTAACGCTGTTATGCTGTTGCTAACCGCGGTAAGGAAATGAATGGATTGAAATACACGAGAATGTTTTATATTTTTATAATTTAATTTAATAATTTTTTTTTTTAAGAGCCACATCTGGCTCGCGAGCCATAGGACCGCCGTTTTATATCATGTATTTTAATGTATATCCAATAAAATGTGTTAATTTTTATACATACTGTCTCATGCTGTGCCTATAAAATCTGTGGTTTGCGAAGCTGTGGTCACTTACATATATCTACTTCTTGAATTGGTAAGATGAGTTGTTGAGCACCTCCAGTTTGCATTTATAAAAGCTTTTTTCTTGTATCATATACTAGAACAAAACCAAAACGCAATGTTCCCCACGCACACGTTCAAGAAAACTGTTTGGTGATGCTGGGTGCTGTGATGACCATAGGCTGGAAACCGTGGATAATCAAAGTAAAGAAATGTCATCAGCACACCAAGGATTCCTCGAAAGGGTCCAAAGCTTTATCCTGTGATCACATGATCAAATATAGAGCAACGTTTCGGAGCCACGCAGGGTCCCCTTCGTCAGACGTGTGACCCTTCTCGATGATTCCTTGGTGTGCTGACAACATTTCTTCACATATACAGTAAAACCTTGGTTTGAGACTAACTTGGTTTGAGAGCGTTTTGCAAGACAAGCAACATTTTTAAATAAATTTTGACTTGATAGTACAAGCGATGTCTTGATATACAAGTAGCGTCATGTCACAAATGAGTATAAAAGAGAAGAGAGGCGCCTCTAAGTGTAGCAATAAGGTTACATTTAATGGAGGTACAACATTTAGCAACATATTGCTACACTTAGAGGCGCCTCTCTTCTCTTTTATACTCTGGAGCTCCTGCTGGATTTTACTTCCAATCCCCCTTGTGGAGGCTTCCATTTGTGGATGGACATTTTATGGTTACACAACCCATCACATTGGTATCATCTTTTTATATGGACTATAAACTAAAGGACCTATGAATAAATGGTTGTGGAACGAATCATATGAGTTTCCATTATTTCTTATGGGGAAATTTGCTTTGATATACAAGTGCTTTGGATTACAAGCATGTTTCTAGAATGAATTATACTCACAATCCAAGGTTTAACTGTACTAGAACAACAGGTGACGCATATATATGTGTATTGCTGTAGTAAAGGGGTTAATTCATCCCCTGGAAAAATAACATTTAATATTTGTGGCCAGATCAGATCTAATGTGTTTGTGACTGGTAAAGACACAGCCGCGCACACATTTCGGTCTCTCCGATTTTCTCATTGTCTCTGCTCATCCCCATCATCCCATATTATTTATAGTGATCTCTTCCTCTTTGTGTCCCAATAGAAGCCCTGAAATGCAAAAGCTGCCTAAATCGATACTCGGATCACTGCGCGTTTGAAGAGACCATAGATTGCGGCGAAAGCGAAGGGTGTGGTGCAGCGTCTGGCTTTTTTCAGATAGGTAAGTGCCAGTATATTATGTTTTTTTATATACTCTGTTTACATTTTTTTTTTTTCCAATGGAAAGTGAATTTCATTGTGTACAGTGTCATTTCAAGGA
Source organism: Lithobates clamitans (assembly GCA_037952925.1). NCBI lineage: Eukaryota > Metazoa > Chordata > Amphibia > Anura > Ranidae > Lithobates > Lithobates clamitans. The sequence goes on from JBBGZY010003066.1 coordinate 180,153, forward strand.
GGATACTCTATATGGTGAATTAAATGCCAGAGATCCTATTTGTTATCTGCCCCTTTGGGTATAAACACATCTAATCCACAGAATTAAGGGCTCTAAAACTGATTAACCAGTTGCCGACCGCCGCACGCCGATATACGTCGGCACAATGGCAGCGGTGGGCAAATGGGTGTACCTGTACGTCCCCTTTAAGAGCCGGGAATAGCATGTGCGCGCCCGCACGCCACGTTCAGCGTGACCGTGCCCGCGGGACCGGCGGACTCAAAGTCCGCCGGTCTCCTGGCGATCGTGTCATGGAGTCTTAGAACGGGGAAGTGCCTATGTAAACAAGGCATTTCCCCGTTCTGCCTTGTGTCATGACAGAGATCACTGCTCTCTGTCATCGAGAGCAGTGATCGCTGTCATGTGACTAATAGCCCATCCCCCCCTCACAGTTATGCCCTGTACACACGGTCGGATTTTCAGACGGAAAAAGTGCGATCGGATTGTGTTGTCGGAAATTCCGATCGTGTGTGGGCTCCATCGGACTTTTTCCGTCGGAATTTTCGACACACAAAGTTTGAGAGCAGGATATAAACCCGACAACAAAATCCGATCGTTTAAATTCCGATCGTGTGTAGACAAATCCGACGCACAAAGTGCCACGCATGCTCAGAATAAATGAAGAGACGAAAGCTATTGGCTACTGCCCCGTTTATAGTCCCGACGTACGTGTTTTACGTCACCGCGTTCAGAACGATCGGATTTTCCGGCAACTTTGTGCGACCGTGTGTATGCAAGACAAGTTTGAGCCAACATCTGCCGGAAAAAATCCGGTGGATTTTGTTGTCGGAATGTCCAAACAATGTCCGATCGTGTGTACGGGGCATTAGAATCACTCCCTAGGACACAATTAACCCTTCATCGCCTCCTAGTGGTTAACCCCTTCACTGCCAGTGTCATTTACACAGTAATCAATGCATTTTTATAGCACTGATTGCTGTATACATGACAATGGTCCCAAAATAGAGTCAAAAATGTCCGATGTGTTTTTTTTTGAGAAATGTAAAAATTTAAAGCTAACTGATTTAGTAATTATAACCTTAATGAACATCAAAGGCTAAATGTGTATTCAGAGGGACTGTATTTTGTGTATGTATATGTGTTTTGTTTGTATAAAATTATAGAAAAATAAAAAATGTCCGATGTGTCCGCCATAATTTCGCAGTCCCGATAAAAATCGCAGATCGCCGCCATTACTAATAAAAAAAGAAGAATAATAAAAATGCCATAAAACTATCCCCTTTTTTGTAAACGCTATAACTTTTGCGCAAACCGATCAATATACGCTTATTGCGATTTTTTTTACCAAAAATATGGAGAAGAATACATATCGGCCTAAACTGAGGAAAAAAATAGTTTTTTTTATATATTTTTGGGGGATATTTATTATAGCAAAAAAGTAAAAAATAAAGCGTTTTTTTCCAAAATCGTCGCTTTTTTTTTGTTTATTGCGCAAAAATTAAAAACTGCAGAGGTGATCAAATACCACCAGAAGAAAGCTGTATTTGTGGGGAAAAAAAAGGCGTCAATTTTGTTCGGGTGCAACGTCGCACGACCGCGCAATTGTCAGTTAAAGCGCTGCAGTGCCGAATCGCAAAAAGTGCTCTGGTCAGGTAGAGGAGCTCCAGTCTCTTCAGTGAAAATTAAAAGTCAGCAGCTACAAAAACTGTCATGGCATTAACAGAAGTCCCTTGTCTCATTACTTCCAGGGTCGGAAAGGACAAATTTTCTTTACAAAGGCTGCCGGTTTCCCGTAGAATGCAATTCCTGGTTGTGCATTTCCATGAATGGTACCTATCTACAGTCCTACATCACGTGCTGCGATGGGGAGCTGTGCAACCTGGATTATTACAGTAAGTAATGTGAGCTGGAGCAGAACCAATAAAAGGTCAGGGCCACCTACATTTTGATGTGCCCATCACTCCATCTTTGATTTGTTTTGGTTGACGTTTAACCTCAACCTAACCCTGAACCCTAAACTTTGCCTAAACTCCTATACCTAACACTTAAAGCGTTTATTACCCCAACACTTTATATTCCTTATATGTATACCATATACTTTTATGAGAAAGTCTCCTGTTCTCCTTGTATTGTTTCCTTTATATGAAATCCCTGGTGTTCCTCCCATTCCCTCTGCTTTCCTAGGTAAAACTGACTACACTAAATAGGAGAGCACAATGTGGTCAGTTCTCTAGCTATGCTGGGAACTCAGTGTGCTCTCCTCCAATCATCAGACTTGTCCTGACCATGCCCCCGCTGCACAGCCATTCCCTGGGAAGCCCAGTGTTCTGCTGCTTCCCCTGCCTTTCATTTCTAATTTAGACTGGATGGGTTGCTTTACAAGGTGATCGTTTACAATCACTTTAAAGCTGAACTCCAGGAATGATCTGTATTGCATACTTACATTGGTCCTGTGTACTGTTTAAGTAATCTAATATACAGAGTGCAGGAGTCAGGAGTATGTTGTGTACAGACTAATGTACAGAGAGGAGAGGTCAGGAGTATGTTATGTGCAGTCTAACAGTGTGCAGAGGTTAGGAGTATACTATTTACAGTCTACCAAACAGAGTGCAGAGGTCAGGAAGAGGCTATGTACAGTCTAGCATACAGAGGGCAGAAATCAGGAGTATGTTATGTACAGTCTACCAAATAGGATGCAGAGGTCAGGAGTATGCTATGTACAGTCTACCAAAGAGAGTGCAGAGGTCAGGAATATGCTATGTACAGTCTACCGTACAGAGATCAGGAGTATGCTATGTACAGTCTATCATACAAAGGTCAGGGGTATGCTATGTACAGTCTACTATACAGAGGTCAGAGTTCAGGAGTATGCTATGTACAGTCTACCATACAGAGGTCAGAGTTCAGGAGTATGCTATGTACAGTCTACTATACAGAGGGGTCAGAGGTCAGGAGTATGCTATGTACAGTCTACCATACTGAGGTCAGGAGTATGCTATGTACAGTCTACCATACAGAGGGCAGAGGGCAGGAGTATGCTATGTACAGTGTACCATACAGAGGGCAGAGGTCAGGAGTATGCAATGTACAGTGTACCATACAGAGGGCAGATGTCAGGGGTATGCTATGTACAGTGTACCACACAGAGGGCAGATGTCAGGGGTATGCTATGTACAGTGTAGTATAGTGGTCAGTGTAGTGTAGTGGACAGTGTAGTATAGTGGTCAGTGTAGTGTAGTGGACAGTGTAGTATAGTGGACAGTGTAGTGTAGTGGACAGTGTAGTGTAGTGGACAGTGTAGTATAGTGGTCAGTGTAGTGTAGTGGACAGTGTAGTATAGTGGACAGTGTAGTGTAGTGGACAGTGTAGTATAGTGGTCAGTGTAGTGTAGTGGACAGTGTAGTATAGTGGACAGTGTAGTGTAGTGGTCAGTGTAGTATAGTTTACAGTGTAGTATAGTGGACAGTGTAGTGTAGTGGACAGTGTAGTATAGTGGTCAGTGTAGTGTAGTGGACTGTGTAGTATAGTGGACAGTGTAGTGTAGTGGTCAGTGTAGTATAGTGTACAGTGTAGTATAGTGGTCAGTGTAGTGGACAGTATAGTAAAGTGGACAGTGTAGTATAGTGGCCAGTGTAGTGTAGTGGACAGTGTAGTATAGTGGTCAGTGTAGTGTAGTGGTCAGTATAGTGGACAGTGTAGTGGTCAGTATAGTGGACAGTGTAGTGTAGTGGTTAGTATAGTGGACAGTGTAGTGTAGTGGTCAGTATAGTGTAGTGGACAGTATAGTGGTTAGTGTAGTGGTCAGTATAGTGTAATGGACAGTATAGTGGTCAGTGTAGTATAGTGGTCAGTGTAGTATAGTGGTCAGTGTAGTGTAGTGGACAGTATAGTGGTCAGTGTGGTGTGGACAGTATAGTGGTCAGTGTAGTGGACAGTGTAGTGATCAGTGTAGTGTAGTGGACATTATAGTGGACAGTGTAGTGTAGTGGTCAGTGTAGTGAAGTGGACAGTGTAATAGTCAGCGTAGTGGACAGTGTAGTGGACAGTGTAGTGTAGTGGACAGTGTAGTGGTCAGTGTAGTGTAGTGCACAGTATAGTGGACAGTGTAGTGTAGTGGACAGTATAGTGGACAGTGTAGTGTAGTGGTCAGTGTAGTGTAGTGGTCAGTGTAGTGTAGTGGACAGTGTAGTGGTCAGTGTAGTGTAATGGTCACTGTAGTGGACAGTATAGTGGACAGTGTAGTGGTCAGTGTAGCTTAGTGGTCAGTGTAGTGTAGTGGACAGTATAGTGGTCAGTGTAGTGGACAGTATAGTGGACAGTGTAGTGATCAGTGTAGTGTAGTGGTCAGTGCAGTGTAGTGGACAGTGCAGTGGTCAGTGTATTGGACAGTATAGTGGTCAGTGTAGTTCTCAGTGTAGTGGACAGTATAGTATAGTGGTCAGTGTAGTGTTTAATGGTCAGTAAAGGAATCGGGTTGGTCAGTGTTGAAATCAAATAGGTTAGTTTAGTGGTCAGTATAGGAATCAGGTAGATCAATACTGTTTGAAGGGACTTGGGGAGTGCTAAAAGTCCTCAGGTTAGGGGGCGCAAATTACTTGCCTTGACTCGGGTGCTGACAACCCACGCTACGCCACTGGTACAGTGTACCATACAGAGGGCAGAGGTCAGGAGTATGCTATGTATAGTGTACCATACAGAGGGAGAGGTCAGGAGTATGCTAGTGTAGTGTAGTGTGTAGTGTAGTGGACAGTATAGTGGACAGTGTACCATATGTCCATATAGTGGACAGTGTACCAAATGTACCATACAGAGGGCAGAGGTCAGAAGTATGCTATGTACAGTGTACCATACAGAGGGCAGAGATCAGGAGTATGCTATGTACAATGTACCATACAGAGGGCAGAGGTCAGGAGTATGCTATGTACAATGTACCATACAGAGGGCAGAGGTCAGGAGTAGGGATGAGCCGAACACCCCCCAGTTCGGTTCTCACCAGAACCTGCGAACGGACCGAAAATTTGCACGAACTTTAGAACCCCATTGACGTCTATGGGACTCGAACGTTCAAAATCAAAAGTGCTCATTTTAAAGGCTAATTTGCATGGTATTGTCCTAAAAAGGGTTTGGGGACCCGGTTCCTGCCCCAGGGGACATGGATCAATGCAAAAAAAACTTTTAAAAACGGCCGTTTTTTCGGGAGCAGTGATTTTAATGATGCTTAAAGTTAAAAAAAAAAGTGAAATATTCCTTTAAATATCGTACCTGGGGGGTGTCTATAGTATGCCTGTAAAGTGGCGCGTGTTTCCCGTGCTTAGAACAGTCCCTGCACCAAATGTCATTTTTAAAGGAAAAAAAGTCATTTAAAACTGCTTTGCGGCTTTAATGTAATGTCGGGTCCTGGCAATATGAATGAATATCAATGAAAATCAGTGAGACAAACGGCATGGGTACCCCCCAGTCCATTACCAGGCCCTTTGGGTCTTGTATGGATATTAAGGGGAACCCCGCACCCAAATTAAAAAGGAAACAGCAGTATACAGGCTCTGTACTCTGAACAGCAGTATACAGGCGGTGCAAACAAGACAGGGACTGTAGGTTTGTTGTTAAGTAGAATCTGTTTGTAATTTTGAACTGGTACATTTTTAACGTGTTTAGCTCCAGCCAAAAAAATCTATTTTAAGCTTTTTGGAAAACATAGGGAAGGGTTATCACCCCTGTGACATTTGTTTTGCTGTCTGTGCTCCTCTTCAGAAGATTTTACCTAATTTTTTGTCCCAATGACAAATGTTTTTTGAAAATTTGGGGTTTTTTGTGAAACAAGGATAGGTGATAAAGCATCAGTGGAAAGGAGAAACGTTTTTCCCATATTAACTCTTACAGGAGAGAATTTCCCTTCCTATGGGTAGATTTCATCTCACTTCCTGTTGTCTCCTTCCGTTTGCAAGTAGGAGTCGTTTGTAAGTTAGATGTTTGAAAGTAGGGGCCTGCCCTATATACTCTGCAGAAATTGGGGCCTTAGGTGTTGTTGTGGCCACAACACTGTAAGCCCTCACAAGGCCCTGCTGTGAAATATTAGATCAAGAATTGTAATTACATGCCCCTGTTTAAGAGGGGCTGAAAAATTGGGCCTTAGGCACTGGTGCTGGTGCCACAACACTGCAACCCCTCACAGATACTCTAGTTGGAATGCAGAAACGAGCCCTGCTGCAAAGTATTGCACCAAAAATTGTAATTACACTGTGCAGAGGTCGCACTACACTAACTTGTAGTTTTAGCTGAACACTGTGAGCAGGACACACTACACTAACGTGTAGCTTTAGCTGAACACTGTGCAGAGGTCGCACTACACTAACTTGTAGATTTAGCTGAACACTGTGAACAGGACACACTACACTAACTTGTAGCTTTAATTGAACACTGTGTAGAGGTCTCACTACACTAACTTGTAGTTTTAGCTGAACACTGTGAGCAGGGCGCACTACACTAACTTGTAGCTTTAGCTGAACACTGTGCAGATGTCTCACTACACTAACTTGTAGTTTTAGCTGAACACTGTGCAGAGGTCGCACTGCACTAACTTGTAGTTTTAGCTGAACACTGTGAGCAGGATTAACTACGCTAACTTGTAGCTTTAGCTGAACATTGTGCTGAGGTCTCACTACACTAACTTGTAGTTTTAGCTGAACACTGTGCAGAGGTCGCACTACACTAACTTGTAGTTTTAGCTGAACACTGTGCAGAGGTCTCACTACACTAACTTGTAGTTTTAGCTGAACACTGTGAGCAGGATGCACTACACTAACTTGTAGCTTTAGCTGAACACTGTGCTGAGGTCTCACTACACTAACTTGTAGTTTTAGCTGAACACTGTGCAGAGGTCGCACTACACTAACTTGTAGTTTTAGCTGAACACTGTGAGCAGGACGCACTACACTAACTTGTAGCTTTAGCTGAACACTGTGCAGAGGTCTCACTACACTAACTTGTAGTTTTAGCTGAACACTGTGAGCAAGACGCACTACACTAACTTGTAGCTTTAGCTGAACACTGTGCAGAGGTCGCACTACGCTAACTTGTAGTTTTAGCTGAACACTGTGAGCAGGACACACTACACTAACTTGTAGCTTCAGCTGAACACTGTGCACTACACTAACTTGTAGTTTTATCTGAACACTGTGCAGAGGTCACACTAAACTAACTTGTAGCTTTAACTGAACACTGTGAGGAGGATGCACTACACTAACTGTAAATAGTCTAGCTGCCTGACTGTGGTACTAATAGGATCAAAAGAACACCAGCAATTTTCTTCAGGTAGCTGTAAATACTGTAACAAGACAAGCCTGCCTGTGATTAGGAAGATAATAGGAACGGATCTAGCTAAACTGAATACAGTGTGTGTATATATATATATATATATATATATATATATATATATATATGCAACACCTGGGATGCTTATATATACACAATACACTATAAGTGCAGCTAACTCACGGACTGTTCTGCCTAATCTAGCTAATTCAAATGAAATGACACTGTCTCTCTGTCTATCTAAGCACGCCGGAACACACTACACAGGGCCGCCGTGTAGGCGGCCTTATATAGTGTGGGGCGTGTTCGAAACCCCCTGAGCCATAATTGGCCAAAGCCACCCTGGCTTTGGCCAATTACAGCACTCTCTACCGACGGCGCTGTGATAGGCCAAGCATGCGGGTCATAGTGCATGCTTGGCCAATCATCAGCCAGCAATGCACTGCGATGCTGCAGTGAATTATGGGCCGTGACGCGCCACACGAATTTGCCGCGAACGGCCCATATTGTTCGCATTTCGGCGAACGATCGAACAGCCGATGTTCGAGTCGAACATGGGTTCGACTTGAACACGAAGCTCATCCCTAGTCAGGAGTATACTATGTACAGTGTACCATACAGAGGGCAGAGGTCAGGAGTATGCTATGTACAGTGTACCATACAGAGGGCAGAGGTCAGGAGTATGCTATGTACAGTATACCATACAGAGGGCAGAGGTCAGTGGTATGCTATGTACAGTGTACCATACAGAGGGCAGAGGTCAGAAGTATGCTATGTACAATGTACCATACAGAGGGTAGAGGTCAGGAGTATGCTATGTACAATGTACCATACAGAGGGTAGAGGTCAGGAGTATGCTATGTACAATGTACCATACAGAGGGTAGAGGTCAGGAGTATGCTATGTACAATGTACCATACAGAGGGTAGAGGTCAGGAGTATGCTATGTACAATGTACCATACAGAGGGTAGAGGTCAGGAGTATGCTATGTACAATGTACCATACAGAGGGTAGAGGTCAGGAGTATGCTATGTACAATGTACCATACAGAGGGTAGAGGTCAGGAGTATGCTATGTACAATGTACCATACAGAGGGTAGAGGTCAGGAGTATGCTATGTACAGTGTACCATACAGAGGGCAGAGGTCAGGAGTATGCTATGTACAATGTACCATACAGAGGGCAGAGGTCAGAAGTATGCTATGTACAGTGTACCATACAGAGGGCAGAGGTCAGGAGTATGCTATGTACAATGTACCATACAGAGGGCAGAGGTCAGGAGTATGCTATGTACAGTGTACCATATAGAGGGCAGAGGTCAGGGGTATGCTATGTACAATGTATCATACAGAGGGCAGAATCAGGATTATGTTATTTACAGACAACCCTGAAATGCCCAAGACAAATAAGAGCTAAGAGTATGCAATGAGTGAAGATGGCCTTTAAATGATTAAGCATTCTTTTTTGATCCTTCAGTACCCAGCGATGCAAATGAACCGTATAATGGCAAAGAATGTGAATCTTGCTACGTAGAAGACACTGCGTATGGATGCAGCTCCAAGCAGACACAGAAGTGTAGAGGTGATGAGACGCTGTGTGTGCGTTACGGAGGATATCGCAGGAAACAAGGTAATGAAGTTATTAATTAATGGTAGGGATGAGCAGAGTGATTTTAGTGAAATTTGTGATGGGAACATACATGCTACATAACGTGTCGATGTAAAGCTGTCCATGCACTGTTTTGGGCATCCGACATCCTTCAATTGAAAAATGAAGCTGGGTGAAAAATTGTTGCCTGCATCCAATCAGACAATACAGTAGCATAGATAGTGGGAATATTTTAGATTTTTTTTTTTGTGTGTACGGCCAATCGGACACTTCCAGCTCTCACAGAAATCACAATAATTTAAATCCTGGCATCTGCTTAGATTTTTGTTGTGCTTGCAATTGTCTGATACACATAAGCCCCCTATTTCAACCTCTGCTGCAAATCTACATTGTTGCAGACTGAGGAGAGGAGACTGAGGAAATTCTTCCTCCTGCCTGCAGCAGACTGATGGCACCATCTCAGCCTAGGCAGAGTCACTTAAAGTGATACAAAACACACACTGTTTGATTTACATTGCCCCTTCTATTTCTGTATATGGATGGTGGCACTATAATTATTTTAATAAAAAAAACCCCCATCTAAGTATCTTTTTCCTAATCAATATACAGCTGCCACATCACCCAGCCTTCTCCCAGCCTGTCTGCAGGGAAACATAAGCAGGAGGAGCTTCTAGTCCTCTGCTGCTGGTCACATGTTAAAAAAAAACAAACAAACAAAAAAAACAGCCTTTGGAATACAGAGTAAAAATAAAGAAATAATGAATAATAATAAACTGTTTTTATTTGTCATACAAATAAAATCTTTATTATTTTGTGGAAATAACATGGTGTGAGCAGATTTCTGCCAGTCACTGGCTGTGTCACGCCACTCCTACCTGTGTCTTAGAATAAGAGGGAGGTGAAGCCTCCATCAATCAATATCTAATATCTTGTCCCCATTGTGTTTAGCTGGTTAGTGGGCATGGAGGAGGAGGAAGGGAGTGGGCTGTCATTTACCAGAGTGTATAGGCCCACATGTGTGACTCTAGTGTCACATGGGCTGCTCAGATGTGATAGAAAGGAAATGCTCAGCATAGAAACTCACTAAAAAACTGAGCATGTGCAGAGCTGCCAACACTGCTCTGCAAAATCCCTAGCTGCATTGGGGACATGGACATAAGTGGGAGGTAGCGAGCAGCAGGAGTGACCAGGTTTTTTTATGCAGAATACAGAAAACTAATCTCATAGTGACTGAGTATGAACAGCATGGAATACACATTTATTGAGACCTGTTGGGAAAACCAATGCAGAGTATAGTTTTTAAAAGTGCAACAATCTGGGAGCTACCGCGTTTCCCTGAAAATAAGCCCTACCCCGAAAATAAGACCTAGTGCGATTATCAGGGAGGGGTGCAATATAAGCCCTACCCTGAAAATAAGACCTAGTGCGATTATCGGGGAGGGGTGCAATATAAGCCCTACCCTGAAAATAAGACCTAGTGCGATTATCGGGGAGGGGTGCAATATAAGCCCTGCCCCGAAAATAAGCCCTAGCACGATTATCGGGGAAAATGAGCCCTAGTAAAGTTAATTTTAAAAAAAATGATCCACTTTGTAAAACGTCCCCACTGGCATAAAGTGCAGTGTGCCCCCCCCCCCCCCCCCTGCAACGATCAGGCAAAATACCCCATCCCCAGCCGCCGCTGACCCGCCGGAGGTCTTCTCCTCTTTTTTGTAGCCAAAATGAATAGAAAACCCGGTCTTATTTTTGGGGAAACACGGTAACCAGATTGCAGGTCACTACAGTCAGATCAGTCAACAGACAATTCCTGACTGACTACCAGGAACTTTGAACACCCTCATTGTAATTTACATTGTCTGATGGTATAGGCTGGCTTATTTTTTTTAAAAAGTTAGAAATTTAGAACCAATTAATAGCGATGGCTTATCATTTTCCTGGGAATTGAACAGCTACAACAGCACAAACATTATAATAAAAAAAGAAATTGCTCAGCATCAAACGCATTTTATTATGTCATGACAAGCAACAACGCATAAAAAAAAACAGGACAAGACTTGATCATTAAAGGCCAATTCTGGGCACATTAGGGTTGCCACCTTTTCTTCAAGCCAAACCCGAACACTTTAGCGGCCCACTGCATTTTTTTTTCTTTTTTGTAGTATACACTATGCATATATTTTGTGATGAAATCACAACGCACAGACACGCACCGGACCCGATATGCGGACGCACATATGTGAACCTGGCCTCAGGGGTTGTACCTTTGACACCCCATGCTTTTACCTGCAAAAGCATCCAGGTTGCTAGGACACCGGTGGTCCTAGCAACCAATGCCTGCAATCTGCAAAGATGTCCATTCACTGTCTTGGTGCTCTGGTGGTGCCGGCAGCTCTCCCACCAGGTGCTGGTGGGAGAGAGCGCACAGTGAGCTGCAGCATTCAGGCTTGATTAGCCTAGCGCTGCATTGACAGGGGCGAGGGGAACCGGACCTGGACGGACTCACCACTGTCACCATTCACCATTTACCAGTGGCAGTGAAGCCCCGCTGGGGCGGGGGAAGGAGGGGGGGGGAGCGTGCTGTTAGCGGGAGAGAGCGCATTCAAGGCAGGCTGCATTTGCCGATCGTCATTGACACATTGACAAGGGGTCGAGGTGGATGGAGGGGACTGCTTACCGCTGAAGTCACAGGACAGGAGCCGTGGTAGGGGTGGTGGGTGCTGCTGGTGGGAGAGTGTGCATGAACACCTACTTCCCACACTGGCTGGAGACTATGCTGCTGTGTCCGGGTTTCAGGAGGAGAGAAACACGGGCACAGCTATCAAAACCCGGACTGTCTGGGTCTTTCCCGTACGGGTGGCAACCCTACATACAATGCAGACACAGATGGGAGATTTGGGGAGAAAAGAGAAGCACCAGGGCCTGCTGTAAGTAAAGCAACCTTGTCTTTCTACCCTCTAGTCTTAATGAGCATTTTACCCTTGCCCTGAAGGAGGATACAAAATAAGGTAGTACTGAGTATTACCAGGGAGGCGGACTTTTTAGGCTAAGAACCAGTGGAGAAGACATAGCAATATAAAAAATACAAATTTATTGAAAAATACAATATCTAAAAAACAATGACAATTGTAACATATAGCATCTATGATTATTGTGCAGTGAGCCCTTGTATGTCTACGCGTTTCACCGTTAGGCTTCCTCAGGACACGGCCAAGGTTCACAGATGAGACAGAGAAGGAAATATGTCTCTCTATCTTAAATTGGAATGCAAAATTATGCAAGTCACGGTAGCATGAGAAAGTTCAATCAGCAGTAAGAAAGTATATTAGATATAGCTAAATATCTCAGCAGGGGCATGTAAACAATATTCCTAATTAAGGGAGCAGCCATTAGAGGGAGGAGGGCCAACACCGGATTCACCACTTAGATCCTGGATTTAGTATCAGCAATGCTGAAGGCTCAATACAATCCCATCGCTGCATATTCAGGATACAAATAATCCAGCGTGCCCCTGGGAGACAGCAATACACTTGCCCTCAAGGAGTCCTGACTGCAAAGGGTTTTTTTTTTTTGTGTGCCTGGAGTAGGGCTTTAAAGATAATATTATCATTATTATACAGGATTTATATAGCGCCAACAGTTTCCGCAGTGCTTTACAATACAGTTACAATTCAATACATGAGGACTTATGCTTATTGTCATTACCTTCTCAATGCTTGGAATTGATACTATGATTATATGTATGTTTATACGCTTTATGAACCAATAAATCTTCCCAATTGCTCAGCAATCTACCTTATTGCAATCACGCACTTCATCTAAAATCCCACCCTGTTTCTCTCCTCATTTTGACTATTACAGGGATGGAAACACATGACCTTACCAAGCCATGGTTTCATCTAAAGTCCCAAGGGATGGAAATATGTGGCCTTGCCAGGTCATAATTTCATGTAAAGTCCTTAAACTATCTCTCCTTTAAATACAGGAGGGATCAGAGAGGGCCCTGTTCATTAAAGCTTACAATCTAGGGGGAGGATCAAGTGATACAAAAGGTAATAACTGTGGGGGGGGGGGTGAGCTGATGGAGAAAATGATAATACAGTTGTTAGGTGTGGGTAGGATAGATAAACAAGGGGGGGATATTGGGGATTTTTTTTAGGTGCAGAATGATTTGCAAAAATATCAAATATGATATTTAAAAGTTTTTTCATTTTTATTTTGTAAACCAAAATAAAAAAACGGTTGAAAAGTATAACAGTTAGCAAGTACAATGTAACACAATGTTATCAAGACAGCACTGTAAGATGGACTTCCCAACATGTTTCGCCCATATGTCGGGCTTCTTCAGGGGATGCTGTCCAGTTTTGAAGTACAAGCCTTCTACCAAGAAAACAGAAACAAAAACATGTATGTATCATAATCAATTAGTTTAGAATTGCATATCGTATATATTACACAGTGCTACATTTATTTAAATACATAACAACATATTACATGCATGTGCGTCTCTAGTGTCAGGGCGATTACCTATGTCTCCTACAATAGATCCACAATTTTCAGACGGTGGTCTGTGTCAAGGGGACCATATGTGGAAGGCGGCCACGGGGGGCATAAAAGGACCGGCTAAAAAATATAAAAAAAAGATATATCAGGTAATATCAGAGAGGAAACTATATTTCCAAACTGAAAATAAAAGGTGTATTGAAAAGAGTCAACTTACAAAAACAAGTTCTGCAGTGGACTTGGTTCCAAGCGATTGAAAACGCTGTCTGTACCCCCAAGTGTTTTGCCACAGATCAAAAATACAATTATGAAAAAGGCAATTAGCTCTCAACAGCCAATAGAAAAAAGGGACATAAAGTAGTTTTACAATAATACAGCAGCAAAAGAGAAGTGCATAAAATGAGCAAACAATGCTTCCAACATAATAAATAGAATAGCCAGAGCTTAGATACCAACAGCACAAGAAAACAGGGGCAAAGCCAAAGTTAGCCCAAGAAAAATGATGCTTTCAGAAGATTACCTGGTGTTGAATGACAGCATATCAGTATCCCTAGGCTCCTGTAGCGTGTAATCGCCGGAGCCAGCGGCCTTATATACCCCCATCCGGTCCGAAGACCGGAAGCGGATGCGTAGACCAGGGGCGGACTGACCATTTGGCCACTCGGGCACTGCCCGAGGGCCCCAGGCCACTAGGGGGCCCCATCAGGGTTGTCAGCCTCAGTAAAAGCAGGGACAGTATGTAAAAATCTGTGGTTTTTTTACATCTGTCTCTGAAATGTCCCGTACCGACATCTTTTTGGTCTAAAAATTAGATTATAGCTGCCCCACCTCTCCAGTACCTTCTCAGCCAATAGAAACATGTCTGTGTATACTGTGTGTACATGTATGTGTATACTATGTGATTGTATACTGTGTGTGTGTGTGTATACTGTGTGGCCCCATAATCTCTGATTGCCTGGGGGCCCCATAATCTCCTATTGCCCGGGGGCCCCATGAATTGTCAGTCCGCCCCTGGCGTAGACTGTGCCACGCATGCGCGAGCCGCGTCATCTCAGTCAATCCGTCCATCACCGCCGGGTCCTACGACTCAGCCAGGAAGACAGAGGGAGCGACTCCCTCTGGTGGTAGAAAGGGAAAACCTCTCATGTTAAAGAACACAGAGATCAGAACAAGAGGGACTTTTATGGACTTTTTAGGCACAAGTCTAACAAACTGATTAAAAAATATATAGTTTTATTTACTTAGAAAAATACATAACATACAGAAAACATATTGTCTAAAAAACACACCACAACATGTGTATGTACTTAAAAATGCTCGCTATACAGCACCATCTATAATGTATTATTCGGACGTCTGGGTATAGTTTCCACAACAAGATCAATCCGAAATGGTGACTTGATAGCGGGTCTATAATCAGTTCAGATCATATAAATCTTGGATACTCGACATGTTTCGCGTAAGATTACGCTTCTTCAGGAGCGATACAAGATGCGTGGTGGCTATCAGAACATATAAACATAGCAAAAGCATAAAGATTAATACAATGTATATGATCACAAAACAGACGTCTCTAATGACGCCACATAAATAATGTTTGAGAAGTGAATGCTGGTTCAAGCGGAGCAAAAAATGGGTACGCCAATTAAGGGGGCGATGAAAGGCTAGCTATGGGGGCGTACACAACATGATCTCATATAATGTTAGAAAAAGTATGTAACCGTAGGGAAAGTTTATGGGGTAGATACACAATTTTTTTATCCCCAATGCCTAAAAGAATAAAGGAAGAAAGAAGGGAGACAAGAAAAAAGGAGAAAAAAAGAAAGAAAGAAAAGAAAAAAAGGTGTGAAAGGTAAAAAAGGGGGAGAAGGGAGGAAAGGGCAAGAAGGGGAAGGGGGAGAAGGGGAGGGGGAGAGGAAAGTTTGTTAGACTTGTGCCTAAAAAGTCCATAAAAGTCCCTCTTGTTCTGTTCTCTATACAATTTGCTAGGACGTGGCACATTTTTACTTTTTTGTCTGTGTCCACGGTGCCACTCCGTGTGTAGACACACCTCCAATTTTGTATTGAAAGAACACAGAGAAATCCACGATCGTGGGGAGGCGAGACGGAGCGCACGAAGCTGCACAGTGAATCGGGCGTCCTGCCAATAAGACACGGATGCCCTGGGCATCCATATGGTCGCCCACAATGCACTTAGGAACCGAAGGCCCAGGGCGTTGCCCTTGATGCAGACCACCGTCTGAAAATTGTGGCAGTGTTTGGATCTATTGTAGGAGACATAGGTAAGAGGCATCGCCCTGACACTAGAGACGCACATGCATGTAATATGTTGTTATGTATTCAAATAAATGTAGCACTGTGTAACATATACGATATGCAATTCTAAATGAATTGATTATGATATATACATGTTTTTGTTTCTGTTTTCTGGATAGAAGGCTTGTACTTCAAAACTGGACAGCAGCCCCTGAATAAGCCTGACATATGGGCGAAACATGTTGGGAAGTCCGGCTTATTTGTACATTAAACCACTTCACCTAGCACACCAATTGCAGGTACACTGAAAGGGATGTGCAGCAGTGCCATACCCACTCCTTTTAAAGAATTATTTGCTGACTTTACCTCAGTGGGGGCAGCAGCTTAAAAAAATAATTCCCACAATTTTTTTTTCTTCCTAAGTGAGGAGCATTTCTTCTTTGTTTTGTCCCTATGAATGCAGTTCACACCAGCGCATTGCGTTGTGTTGCTTTTTACCCAGTGCTGGCGTTGGGAGGGACTAGCAGTGACCCCTGGGGTTTTAAATGGGAGGTACAAGAGGGGGTTCCTTTATATCCTGACACAATGGTGCAACATCCTAACTTTTCAGCTCCAATATGTTTGGCTCAGTCAACTATCCCGGGCATTTTCATGGTTTGGACAAATTTTTTATCTCACCTACATGTACCTGCCATCTGGTTGTCCCCCTGGCGTCTTTGTGGGTTCCATTCCCACAGCTCACAGGATAAACATTCCTGGCGTTCACCAGCTGGAAACATTTCCATGTGTAATTAATTTATTCAAGCTGATTTATACTCAGATCTGCATCTACTCCTGATGAAGTGAACTGAAATTCAAGAAACGTGTTGAGTTTTAGGATGCATTTTTCTAATTTGATCATGTAATGGTACTTAAATTATTATTGTATGTAATATACTATCGTGTAATTTTTACGCATTGGCTTGACATTACATTATATCATTTTATTATTTATTACTTATGTAGTGAGATTCATTTGAGTATGTAGCGAGATTCAAATGAGTGTTCATTTACCAATAAATCTGTATCTACATCTACTATGTTTGTGTTGCACCACATTTAAAGTCCCAAAAAGGACCGACCTTTGTTTTTATGGATATGCGTTTGCAGGGATGGAGACGCACCACTGGGTGCACTTGACCACAGTTTACTTATTTCCTGTAGACCCCTCTTTAACATGTAACAAGAAGTCCAAAAAGGGTAATTTTTTGAATTTATTATTCTGTAACTCTTCCTGTGTAAAATTATGTTTTTGTCTACTGAGTTTATATATTCACTTAAAACTCTTATGTCCTATGTTCTAATGTCAGCCCATGTATCATCCACATGCTTGAACAAATTACTTGGTGTTATTCCCCTAAAAGAGTTCAAGTCCTTCTATACCACCCCCATGTAGAGGGTAGCTGCAATGGGAGATATGGGTGATCCCATAGCACAGCCAAGGAATCATCTAATTATCCTCTTACTTGAAACAGTTGGTGGAACGAAGGTCCAGCATGGAACCTACTTGATCTGGTTTGAGTTATGTTCATCTGTCAAGAGTCTTATCTTGATCCAGATGTTTCCTTACAGTCTTACCCTGTTTCCCCGAAAATAAGACCTAGCGTGATTGTCGGTGATGGCTGCAATATAA
>JBBGZY010003066.1:202500-408048 GCA_037952925.1 Lithobates clamitans
ACTTTGGTTTCCTCTCACACTTCAAAGACATGCTGGTAGGTTAATTGGATCCTATCTAAATTGGCCTTAGTATGTGTATTTGTGACTTAGGGAGGACCTTGAGGACAGGGACTGATGTGAATGTACAATACATGTAAGAAGCACTGTGCTAATTGACGATGCTAAATAAGTACCTGGAATAATTAATAAAAATAAATAAGTCATCAAATGTAGTGAAAATGTTTGTACAAACATTTACACAAATTTTGGTAAAGTTTTAACCCTAGGACATGATCAGTAAAAATGGAACATTTACAAGAAAACTATAATGGTTTTGAGCCAATTCAATTTTACTTTTTACATGTAAGTTTGACACTTCATTAAATATACGAGGGCTGTACCTAAAGTAATGCAAATGTGGGCATAACCTTTTTTTATTAACTTACATAGGAGCTGGCGTTTGGTTATCCTATGTCTTGTGGCTGGAAGGTTTGGTATGCTTTAAAGGGCCATGGTGGTTTATCTCTATGCTTTACAGCTGTGACGCATTCCAGTCTGTATATACAATACTGAGATTGTTGGGGCTATTCCAGTATATACAGAATACCAAAGGCAGTCACCCTGATGTATTTACTTGTGGGGCGACCTGTGTTCGTCACCAAATGACTTCATATAAATTTTCAGTATCGCATTTGTGGCCAAACCAGATCTAATGTGTATGTGACTGGTAAAGACACAGCCGCGCACACATTTCGGTCTCTCCGATTTTCTCATTGTCTCTGCTCATCCCCATCATCCTATATTATTTATAGTGATCTCTTCCTCTTTGTGTCCCAATAGAAGCCCTGATATGCAGAACCTGCTTAGATCGATACTCAGATTACTGCGCATCTGGAGAGACCATAGATTGCGGCGAAAGCGAAGGGTGTGGTGCAGCGTCTGGCTTTTTTCAGATAGGTAAGTGTCAGTATATTATGTTTTTTTATATACTCTGTTTACATTTTTTTTTTTTCCAATGGATAGTGAATTTCATTGTATACAGTGTCATTTCAAGGAGGATACTCTATATGGTGAATTAAATGCCAGAGATCCTATTTGTTATCTGCCCCTTTGGGTATAAACACATCTAATCCACAGAATTCAGGGCTCTAAAACTGATTAACCAGTTGCCGACCGCCGCACGCCGATATACGTCGGCACAATGGCAGCGGTGGGCAAATGGGCGTACCTGTACGTCCCCTTTAAGAGCCGGGGATAGCATGCGCGCGCCCGCACGCCGCGTTCAGCGTGACCGTGCCCGTGGGACCGGCGGACTCGATGTCCGCCGGTCTCCTGGCGATCGTGTCATGGAGCCTCAGAACGGGGAAGTGCCTAGGTAAACTAGGCATTTCCCCGTTCTGCCTTGTGTCATGACAGTGATCACTGCTCTCTGTCATCGAGAGCAGTGATCGCTGTCATGTGACTAATAGCCCACCCCCCCCTCACAGTTATGCCCTGTACACATGGTCAGATTTTCCGAAGGAAAAAGTGCGATCGGATTGTGTTGTTGGAAATTCCGATCGTGTGTGGGCTCCATCGGACTTTTTCCGTCGTAATTTCCGACACACAAAGTTTGAGAGCAGGATATAAAATTTTCCCGACAACAAAATCCGATCGTTTAAATTCCGGTCGTGTGTAGACAAATCCGACGCACAAAGTGCCACGCATGCTCAGAATAAATGAAGAGACGAAAGCTATTGGCTACTGCCCCGTTTATAGTCCCGACGTACGTGTTTTTACGTCACCGCGTTCAGAACGATCGGATTTTCCGGCAACTTTGTGCGACCGTGTGTATGCAAGACAAGTTTGAGCCAACATCCGTCGGAAAAAATCCGGTGGATTTTGTTGTCGGAATGTCCGATCAATGTCCGACCGTGTGTACAGGGCATTAGACTAGCTCCCTAGGACACACTTAACCCCTTCATCGCCCCCTAGTGGTTAACCCCTTCACTGCCAGTGTCATTTACACAGTAATCAGTGCATTTTTATAAATTGATCAGAATCCCAAAACTATACCTCTCACACGTGTACAGCTAGAGATATAATATAAAATTATATAAAATTTTATATTATAATATATATAAAATATAATATAAAATTATATAAAATTGTGTAAAATAATGGGTCAGAGCAGCATAATGCCTAGGACCCTCTACTTATACATAAAAATAATAATAATAATAGTGTCATGAAAAAAATTATTTTTATCATGAAAAAAATTTCTTTAACACCCAGTGAAAAGTGTCACTATAAATAATAAATTACAAGAAATGAATGATCAAGCTCAACAGTTGTTTTTCAATCTTCTTGTGTGAAAAATCTTCTACTCTTCCACCACACCACCGTGATAGTGACACCACTCCGCACTCACCAGATTGTATAGCCTCCCACTCTCGTGTTCGGCAAAAACAGCCATTGAACCACACCTGGGTTGCATGTGATGAACCGTGACTCCAATCAAGCCGGCTCCATATGTGAAAAAATGAATAAAGCGCTCCACATAGCGTGATACCATTTTGACAGATTTATTAAAATTATTTATAGTGGCACTTTTCACTGGGTGTTAAAGACATTTTTTTCATGATAAAAATAATTTTTTTCATGACACTATTATTATTTTTTAGGCATTATGCTGCTCTGACCCATTATTTTACACAATTTTATATTAGCGCCGCTATCTCTATCTGTACACGTGTGAGAGGTATCGTTTCGGGATTCTGATCAATTTACGTATTTATTTAAGTGGCAGCTTTTTTTCACTGTACACTGTGTATGTACACACAATTTGTCTTCATTTACACATCTTTTATATAGCTTTGCACTTTTCTTTGGCGCAGTGGAGTAAGAGAGATTTAGGGGCGTTTTTATTTGTATATCTCTTGCTACAAACCAATGCATTTTTATAGCACTGATTGCTGTATACATGACAATGGTCCCAAAATAGAGTAAAAAATGTCCGATGTGTTTTTTTTTTTTTGAGAAATGTATACATTTTAAAGCTAACTGATTTACCAATAATAACCTTAATGAACATCAAAGGCTAAATGTGTATTCAGAGTGACTGTATTTTGTGTATGTATATGTGTTTTGTTTGTATAAGATTGAAGAAAAAAAAAATAAATAAATGTCCGATGTGTCCGCCATAATTTCACAGTCCCGATAAAAATCGCAGATCGCCGCCATTACTAATAAAAAAAGAAGAAGAATAAAAATGCCATAAAACACCTACAAAAGTAACTAAGGAAATGATATATATAATTTAGGTTTACGTGAACCCAATGTTTAATATTTGAAATTTCATGATATTTACCTATATAAACCCTACTGTAAAACAATGAGCTTACTTATAGATCCTTGTAAACTTACTTTATGTATCTTTATAATATTGTATACTCAATAAACTTCTTTTGAGAAGGAAAAATGCCATAAAACTATCCCCTTTTTTGTAAACGCTATAACTTTTGCGAAAACCAATCAATATACGCTTATTGCGATTTTTTTTTTACAAAAGATATGAAGAAGAATACATATCGGCCTAAACTGAGAAAAAAAAAAAATTAATATATTTTTGGGGGATATTTATTATAGCAAAAAGTAAAAAATAATGTGTTTTTTATTTCAAAATTGTCGCTCTTTCTTGATTTATAGCGCAAAAAATAAGAACCTCTGAGGTGATCAAATACCACCAAAAGAAAGCTCTATTTGTGGGGAAAAAAAGGACGTCAATTTTGTTTGGGTGCAACGTCGCACGGCCGCGCAATTGTCAGTTAAAGCGACGCAGTGCCGAATCGCAAAAAGTCCTCTGGTCAGGAAGGGGGTAAAATCTTCCGGGGATAAAGAGGAGCTCCAGTCTCTTCAGTGAAAATTAAAAGTCAGCAGCTACAAAAACTGTCATGGCATTAACAGAAGTCCCTTGTCTCATTACTTCCAGGGTCGAAAAGGACAAATTTTTTTTACAAAGGCTGCCGGTTTCCCGTAAAATGCAATTCCTGGCTGCGCATTTCCATGAATGGTACCTATCTACAGTCCTACATCACGTGCTGCGATGGGGAGATGTGCGACCTTCATTATTATAGTAAGTAATGTGAGCTGGAGCAGAACCAATAAAAGGTCAGGGCCACCTACATTTTGATGTGCCCATCACTCCATCTTTGATTTGTTTTGGTTGACGTTTAACCTCAACCTAACCCTGAACCCTAAACTTTGCCTAAACTCCTATACCTAACACTTAAAGCGTTTATTACCCCAACGCTTCATATTCCTTATATGTGTACCATATACTTTTATGAGAAAGTCTCCTGTTCTCCTTGTATTGTTTCCTTTATATGAAATCCCTGGTGTTCCTCCCATTCCCTCTGCTTTCCTAGGTAAAACTGACTACACTAAATAGGAGAGCACAATGTGGTCAGTTCTCTAGCTATGCTGGGAACTCAGTGTGCTCTCCTCCAATCATCAGACTTGTCCCGACCACGCCCCCGCTGCACAGCCATTCCCTGGGAAGCCCAGTGTTCTGCTGCTTCCCCTGCCTTTCATTTCTAATTTAGACTGAATGGGTTGCTTTACAAGGTGATCGTTTACAATCACTTTAAAGCTGAACTCCAGGAATGATCTGTATTGCATACTTACATTGGTCATGTGTACTGTTTAAGTAAGTCTAATATACAGAGTGCAGGAGTCAGGAGTATGTTGTGTACAGACTACTAAACAGAGTGCAGAGGTCAAGAGTATGTTATGTACAGACTAATGTACAGAGAGGAGAGGTCAGGGGTATGTTATGTGCAGTCTACCAGTGTGCAGAGGTAAGGAGCATACTATTCGCCGTCTACCAGAGTGCAGAGGTCAGGAGTATGCTATGTACAGTCTACCATACAGAGGGCAGAAATAAAGAGTATGTTATGTACAGTCCACCAAATAGGATGCAGTGGTCAGGAGTATGCTATGTACAGTCTACCTAATAGACTGCAGAGGTCAGGAATATGCAATGTACAGTCTACCATACAGAGGTCAGAGGTCAGGAGTATGCTATGTACAGTCTACCATACAGAGGTCAAAGGTCAGGAGTATGCTATGTACAGTCTACCATACTGAGGTCAGGAGTATGCTATGTACAGTCACACAGAGGGCAGAGGTCAGGAGTATGCTATGTACAGTGTACCATACAGAGTACAGAGGTCAGGAGTATTGTATGTACAGTCTACCAAACAGGGTGCAGAGGTCATGAGTATGCAATGTACAGTGTACCATACAAAGGGCAGAGGTCAGGAGTATGCTATGTACAGTCTACCGTACAGAGGTCAGAGGTCAGGATTATGCTATGTACAGTCTACCATACAGAGGTGAGGAGTATGCTATGTACAGTCTACCATACAGAGAGCAGGGAGCAGGGATATGCTATGTACAGTCTACCATACAGATGGCAGAGTTCAGGAGTATGCTATGTAAAGTCTACCATACAGAGTGCAGAGGTCAGGGATATGCTATGTACAGTGTACCATACAGAGGGCAGAGGTCAGGGGTTTGCTATGTACATTGTACCATACAGAGGGCAGAGGTCAGGAGTATGCTATGTACAGTGTACCATACAGAGGGCTGAGGTCAGGAGTATGCTATGTACCGTGTACCATACAGAGGGCAGATGTCAGGAGTATGCTATGTACAATGTACTATACACAGGCCAGAGGTCAGGAGTATGCTATGTACAGTGTACCATACAGAGGGCAGAGGTCAGGAGTATGCTATGTATAATGTACCATACAGAGGGCAGAGGTCAGGAGTATGCTATGTACAGTGTACCCCACAGAGGGCAGATGCCAGGGGTATGCTATGTACAGTGTACCACACAGAGGGCAGAGATCAGGGGTATGCTATGTACAGTGTACCATACAGAGGGCAGAGGGCAGGAGTATGCTATGTACAATGTACCATACAGAGGGCAGAGGTCAGGAGTATGCTATGTATAATGTACCATACAGAGGGCAGAGGTCAGGAGTATGCTATGTACAGTGTACCATACAGAGGGCAGAGGTCAGGGGTATGCTATGTACAGTGTACCATAGCAGAGTTCAGGAGTATGTTATGTACAATGTATCATACAGAGGACAAAGGTCAGGAGTATGTTATGCACAATGTATCATACAGAGGAGAAAGGTCAGGAGTAGGTTATGTACAATGTATCATACAGAGGACAAATGTCAGGAGTATGTTATGTACAATGTTTTATATAGAGGACAAATGTCAGGAGTATGTTATGTACAATGTATCATACAGAGGACAAATGTCAGGAGTATGTTATGTACAGTCCACCATACAGAGGGCAGAGGTCAGAGGTCAGAGGTATGCTATGTACAGTGTACCATACAGAGGGCAGAATCAGGATTATGCTATTTACAGACAACCCTGAAATGCCCAAGACAAATAAGAGCCAAGAGTATGCAATGAGTGAAGATGGCCTTTAAATGATTAAGCATTCTTTTTTGGTCCTTCAGTACCCAGCTATGCACAAGTACTGTATAATGGCAAAGAATGTGAATCTTGCTACGTAGAAGACACTGCGGATGGATGCAGCTCCACGCAGACACAGAAGTGTAGAGGTAATGAGGCGCTGTGTGTGCGTTACAGAGGATATCGCAGGAAACAAGGTAATGAAGTTATTAATTAATGGTAGGGATGAGCAGAGTGATTTTAGTGAAATTTGTGATGGGAACATACATGCTACATAACGTGTCGGTGTAAAGGCCCATACACACGACTTTTTGACAACAAACCTGCAAATGAGCTGCCTCTAAGGCAACATCCAACCGTGTGTACGCTCCATCAGACAAACTTTTTCGGTTTTCATCGGACAAATGTTGGCTGTGCGAACAGACAAACTTGGCGGCAACAAAAGCCTGACGACGGCAAGTCCGATTGTGTGTACACAAAACAATCGGACTTTAGTACAAAGTACAAACGCGCATGCTCAGAACTAATGCAAAAGATCAGACAACAGTACAGAAGTTGACCAAAGGGTGGCGCCGGAGAATTGAACATCCTCTTTTGAAGTGTCGTCAGTACTCTGAAACGTCACTACGTTCGTGTTTGTTGCCTAAAAAGTCCTGCCGTGTGTGTATGCTCATGGCCAACGCCCTTTGTACAGAAATCCACGGAAAAGTTTGTATAAAGTCTGAGGCTTTAAGCTGTCCATGCACTGTTTTGGGCATCCGACATCCTTCAATTGAAAAATCAAGCTGGGTGAAAAATTGTTGGCTGCATCCAATCAGACAATACAGTAGCATAGATAGGGGAATCTTTTAGATTATTTTTTTTTTTTGTGTGTACGGCCAGTCGGACACTTCCAGCTCTCACAGAAATCACAATAATTTAAATCCTGGCGTCTGCTTAGATTTTTGCTGTGCTTGCAATTGTCTGATACACATAAGCCCCCTATTTCAAGCTCTCACCTTGTGCCTTGCTACAAATCTACAATGTTGCAGACTGAGGAGAGGAGACTGAGGAAATTCTTCCTCCTGCCTGCAGCAGACTGATGGCATCATCTCAGCCTAGGCAGATTCACTTAACCACTTCAGCCCCGGAAGAATTTACCCCCTTCCTGACCAGACCACTTTTTGCGATTCGGCACTGCGTCGATTTAACTGACAATTGCGTGGTCGTGCGACGTGGCTCCCAAACAAAATTGACGTTCCTTTTTTTTTTCCACAAATAGAGCTTTCTTTTGGTGGTATTTGATCACCTCTGCGGTTTTTATTTTTTTGCGCTATAAACAAAAAAAGAGCGACAATTTTGAAAAAAACGCATTGCTTTTTACTTTTTGCTATAATAAATATCATCCAAAAAAATATAAAAAAACATTTTTTTCCCTCAGTTTAGGCCGATACGTATTCTTCTACATATTTTTGGTAAAAAAAAAAAATCGCAATAAGCGTTTATTGATTGGTTTGCGCAAAAGTTATAGCGCCTACAAAATCGGGGATAGTTTTATGGCATTTTTATTAATAATTTTTCTTTTACTAGTAATGGCGGCGATCTGCGATTTTTATCGTGACTGCGACATTATTGCGGACACATCGGACAATTTTGACACATTCTTGGGACCATTGGCATTAATACAGCGATCAGTGCTATAAAATTGCATTGATTACTGTAAAAATGTCACTGGCAGTGAAGGGGTTGACCACTAGGGGGCGGGGAGGGGTTAAGTGTGTCCTGGGCAGTGATTCTAACTGTCTGGGGGATGGGCTAGCAGTGACACGACACTGATCGCTGTTCCCGATGACAGGGAGCAGACGATCAGTGTCCTGTCACTAGGCACAACGGGGAGATGCTGTTTACATCGGCATCTCCCCGTTCTTCAGCTCCGTGACACGATCGCGGGTATCCAAGCGGCGATCAAGTCCGCGGGTCCCGCGGGCACGGTCTCGGAGCTCGCGGCATTCAAAGTAACGTACAGGTATGTTACTTTGCCTAGCCGTGCCATTCTGCCGACGTATATGTGCTGACAGCGGTCGGCAAGGGGTTAAAGTGATACAAAACACACACTGTTTGATTTACATTGCCCCTTCTATTTCTGTGTATGGATGGTGGCACTAAAATAATTTAATAAAAAAAAACACATCTAAGTATCTTTTTCCTAATCAATATACAGCTGCCACATCACCCAGCTCTCTCCCAGCCTGTCTGCAGGGAAACATAAGCAGGAGGAGCTTCGAGTCCTCTGCTGCTGGTCACATGTTAAAAAAACAAACAAACAAAAAAAACAGCCTTTGGAATACAGAGTAAAAATAAAGAAATAATGAATAATAATAAACTGTTTTTAATTGTCATACAAATAAAATCTTTATTATTTTGTGGAAATAACATGGTGTGAGCAGATTTCTGCCAGTCACTGGCTGTGTCATTCCACTCCTACCTGTGTCTTAGAATAAGAGGAAGGTGAAGCCTCCATCAATCAACATCTAATATCTTGTCCCCATTGTGTTTAGCTGGTTAGTGGGCATGGAGGAGGAGGAAGGGAGTGGGCTGTCATTTACCAGAGTGTATAGGGCCACATGTGTGACTCTATAGTCACATGGGCTGCTCAGATGTGATAGAAAGGAAACGCTCAGCATAGAAACTCACTGAAAACTGAGCATGTGCAGAGCTGCCAACACTGCTCTGCAAAATCCCTAGCTGCATTGGGGACATGGACATAAGGGGGAGGTAGCGAACAGCAGGATTGACCAGGTTTTTTTATGCAGAATACAGAAAATGACTCTCATAATGACTGAGTATGAACAGCATGGAATACACATTTATTGATAGCTTTTTAATGATGTGGGTTTAGTGACACTTTAATTGGAGATGTTTTTTTTTAATACAAATTTGAGCTTTTCTGAATGTTACTGTTGTTTCGTTTTATAAATCTATTAATGAACACTTACATTTACTGAAAGGTTCAGCTAAAGTGGCAGTCACTATTGATTATTATATGCTTGCATGTATTTATTATTTGATTTGATTAGATTTTTTTTTTCTCTTTTTCATTCTACAGATGGAGCAGAAACTGCTGTTTCCTTTTCCGGCTGTGCCAATGAGGTGGCATATAAAAAGTTAGAATACATCTATGGCTTTGATGAAACTCGGGTTAAACGCTATACTTTTTAAAAAATTCAAAGACCTGTTGGGACAACCAGTGCAGAGTGCAGTTATAAAAGTGCAGCAATCTGGGAGCTACCGCGTTTCCCCGAAAATAAGCCCTACCCGGAAAATAAGACCTAGTGCAATTATCGAGGAGGGCTGCAATATAAGCCCTACCCCGAAAATAAGCCCTAGTAAAGTTAATAAAAAATAAATAAATTATCCGCTTTATAAAATGTCCAGGCTGGCATAAGGTGCAGTGTGCCCCCCCCCCCCCTGCAACGATCAGGCAAAATACCCCATCCACAGCCGCCGCTGACCCGCCGGAGGTCTTCTCCTCTCCTCCTGGCTGACGTCAGCGGGAATCTCGGAGCAGAGAAAAATAGCTCAGGCAGGTTACATGATCACCGAGGGCTGCTGTAAAAGGTACTTCTCTTAAAACAGCCACAAAGGGAGACGCACTGCACCCTACACCAGCACAATCCTCCCACAAAACGGACTACATAATCTTTAAAGTACTTTAACAGAGTGTTTTTTGGGGGATTACAGTTATTTCAAAATACTGACACTAATAAGACATCCCCCGAAAATAAGCCCTAGGGTCTTTTTTGTAGCCAAAATTAATATAAGACCCGGTCTTATTTTCGGGGAAACGCGGTAACCAGATTACAGGTCACTACAGTCAGATCAGTCAACAGACAATTCCTGACTGACTACCAGGAACTTTGAACACCCTGATTGTAATTTATATTGTCTGATGGTATAGGCCGGCTTATTTTTTTAAAAAGTTAGAAATTTAGAACCAATTAATAGCGATGGCTTATCATTTTCCTGGGAATTGGACAGCTCCAACAGCACAAACACTATAATAAAAAAATAAATTGCTCAGCATCAAATGCATTTTATTATGTCATGACAAGCAACAACACATAAAAATCCAGGACAAGACTTGATCATTAAAGAGGAAGTAAACTCTCCCACTCTGATGCTTCTTTTCATTTAGTCCATTAAAATAAGTAATTATCAAACTATAGCCACTGTAATGCAGCCCAAATCGCATATTACTTACTGTTTAAAGAAACTTTAAAAAACTTGTTTCCAGGGGTTAGGCAGCGCCATCTTAAGTATTGTTTCCTGAGTCCGCAGTGGAGTGTATTTCCGCCCTTACATTGAGCACTTCCTGTACTGTTAACCAAGCTTCCTTCTCAATCCAACGTTTCTATGGCAACCCTGCTTCACTGCTAATAGCTGACTTGTTTTATTTCATAGTATTTACTTGTGCTGATAATCTAGTGTTTGCCTGTGTCAGTCTTATCAGCTTCAGCTGATAAGGCTGCAGTAATCCTGTCCGATGCCCTGGTTTACATACTATGTGATGTCACATGGTCACATGGGGTGTAGGAGGAAGCTCTGAGTGATTATGAAGTCTCCTGGGATTGCAGTGGTGTGCCGTAGGAAGTCCTGATAATAGATAGATAAGTACACAGAGTGTGCCGTAAATCAGGGGAGATCTGGGCATGCTCGGTGACGTCATTCTAAAGAACATAAAGGATTACAACAATACTAAGCATGTAAGGAGATATCTACAAGCAGTGCTCATTAGGGTTTTTTATGCTGACTTACATGGGACAAAGTTGTGGGGGAGAGTTTACAACCACTTTAAAGGCCAGTTCTGGGCACAAAAAAAAAACCCAAACCCTTGCAGCGCCCCAAATTGCAAGGTTAAAGCTCATTAAGACTAGGGGGTTGCAGAAGAGGTTGTATTATTTACCTGACTCCATTGATCCGTTCCTCCTCAGCTTGCTCTGTGAATTGCTCCTGGCGGCGGTCACACTCCTGACTCTACCAAATAGAATTAGGGTTGCCACCTTTTCTTCAAGCCAAACCCGAACACTTTAGCAGCCCACTGCATTTTTTTTTGTAGTATACACTATGCATATATTTTGTGATGAAATCACAAGGCACAGACACGCACCGGACCCCATACGCGGATGCACATATGTGAATCTGGCCTCAGGGGTTGTACCTTTGACATCCCATGCTTTTCCCTGCAAAAGCATCCAGGTTGCATTCACTGTCTCGCAGCTCTGGCGGTGCCGGCAGCTGGAGGGGGGCTTGGTGCTGCTGGGAGAGAGCGCACAGTGAGCTGCAGGCTGCAGCATTCAGGCTTGTGAAGCCTTGCGCTGCATTGACAGTGGTGAGCGGGACCGGAATTTGGACTGACTCACCACTGTCACCATTCGCCAATCACCAGTGGCAGTGAAGCCCTGTTGGAGCGGGGGGGAGGAGTGTTAGGGCCAGGACACCCTTAGGTAGATGCAATGATAATTGGCAGACTCCGAGACTTCTATAGCTAGAAAGCTATACAGGTGAAGGCCTCCAGCTGAACACTGCTTCTGTATAGGTAGGACCGCTGTCTCCTATGGCAACAATCTTGTAAAAGTTACTAACGGTAGTCGTATTCAACTATTGGCAACACAAACAGTTCTCCACTTACTCCACAGTCACTCACTGTGGGTCTTCACTCAACAAACTCGCAGTCTTTTACTAGACTTTGGATCCAATAGCCACTGGATCCCCTGAGCTCCTCCACTTTTAGCACTCAGTATCTTTCTCAAGCGTCTTCCCACTTCCCTGCTGGGTCCCTGGCTTGGCAATCACAGATACTCTTCAAGCATCACCCCTGCTGACCCGCTAGGTCCCTGGCTTGGCACCCACTGATGCTCTGCAAGCGTCACCTCTGCTGTCCCGCTGGGTCCCTGGTTTGGCCCTCGCTAAAGTTTTCCCACTTCTTCACCGTCCCCGGCTGGTGAGAAGACTGCTCTGGTTTTGGCTTCAGCTTACTCACAGTGACTCTGGTAATGAGGTGGATGGTCCCTTAGTGGCGACAGCTTCCCCTACCACCTCTGACCACAGGTGGTTCTTCATCCTGCTGAATTGGACTACAGGCCAGCAGTCCCAACCCTACGCTGCTCTCCTGCTTCTGGATATGCCCTCAGACAGCACAGCAGCCAGATGTCCCCGGGATAGGCCCCAGGCCTCCGTCCTAGCAGCCCGGGGCAGCACAACACATGTCCACCCAGACAGCCACCCAGGCGGCACAAAACCTCGATCACCTGACTCCACCCATATAAATAGACTCTCCCAGCAGGCCAAGGGACCAAAGAAAATCCCTGCCCATTGGCTGAGAAACCCCATCCATTCATGTCTGAGCTTGCAAAGCCCCTGTCTTATCTAATGTCACTAGCATAGTGCCACCTAGTGACAGAAGAGAAAGGGTGCAACAAGTCCAGATTTAGAGACGAATCAATTGATCTCCTAACAATTGGCCAAGGCCACTATCGCTTGGCAACTCAATTTGATAGCAACCATGCCTAAACATCAGGGTGCTACACATATTTTACTTCATATCTTCTGGGAATGCAAACTGCTATGGAACTATTGGGAAGACATGAAAGGATTGTCCCCAAGCTCACATGGTTCCCCTTTGGGGACAATACCACCACCTTTATCATTAATCTCAACCGGCTACCCAGGAAACAATATAAGGATGTTTTACATATTCACCTTTTAAATTCAGAGAGATCCTGCATACCTCTAAAAGGAAGGAGTATTGACCTTCAGTGGTGGCTGGTGTTTTTTTTTGGGGGGGGAGGCAACAAACAACCCCCCCGGGCCGCCGGTGGAGCAGCACTACCCTTCCCACAGCACTAACACAGTCCCCCACCACTGCCCGCTGTCCTTACCTTGGATGCGGGCGGTGAGATCTTGGCGGGCTCGGGGAAAGCTGCTCCGGTGTCATCTCCTGGAGCAGCTTCCGCCGTGTCTCCTCTCTCCTCCCCCCCAGCGCTAGGCGTCCAATAGGATCGCCAGACATTTTGGCCAGTCGGGAAACAGGCCAAAATGGCCATATCTGCTTCCCAATTGGCCTGGGAGGAGGATCAGTGTTGAAACAGCGAATTTTCATTCGTTGTTGCAACACACCTGGGTGGGCTCCAAATACAATGCTCTGCGTCCCGAGTCCACCCTATTTTGAAGCCTATTAGAGCCTATGGCTCTAATCAGTGCTTCAAAAAAAAACAAAAAAAACCCCGGCCGCTGTAATCTATGTGCCTGGTGAACCGAAAGGGGCCGGACACATGAATAGGGGGCAGCCACGGTGGCAGTGGATAGATTCATGCCTCCTATTCTATGCCTGCTATTCCTCCCACTGACACCAATGATGGGGTAATTACAAAAGGATAAAAACCACTGGAATCCACCTATATTAAAGTGTCAAAAATTATGATAATTATGATTGATCAGCCGATACGTCTGGGACTGCAATCAATGGGGGAGTCACAACGGAATTGATCACAATCACTAAATCCTTGCTGGTACCTGATACCAATGATGGGGCACCATTCCTCTCACTGATACCAATGATGGGGCGCCATTCCTCCCGCTGATACCAATGATGGGGCGCCATTCCTCCCACTGATACCAATGATGGGGCGCCATTCCTCCCACTGATACCAATGATGGGACGCCATTCCTCCCACTGATACCAATGATGGGGCGCCATTCCTCCCACTGATACCAATGATGGGACACCATTCCTCCCACTGATACCAATGATGGGGCGCCATTCCTCCCACTGATACCAATGATGGGGCGCCATTCCTCCCACTGATACGAATGATGGGGCGCCATTCCTCCCACTGATACCAATGATGGGGCGCCATTCCTCCCACTGACATCAATGATGGGGTGCCATTAATCCCACTGATACCAATTATGGGGCTCCATTCCTCCCACTGACACCAATGATGTGGTATTGATCTACCCACTAATACTTATGATAGGGCACTATTCCTCCTCCTGTTGACCAGGCACTATGTAATTTTTTTACTCTCACTGACCACCAGGCCCAAGACAGTGTCTACATCCACATGACATTGGGGTATTTTCTACTCCAACTGGCCACATTCTGGCCCTCCTAAAGTCTGAAGGACAGTAAACTGGCCCATTGTTTAGAAAGTTTGGAGACCCCTGCCCTAGATGGAGGACAGAGATGGACCCCTGCCCTAGATGGAGGATCATCTACCTTTTCCTTTTTTGTTTTTCCTTTCCTTTTTTTCCTCTCTTCTTTCCTCTTTGCCCCTTTCTTTTATTCCTTACTGTTATTTTAATCACTAAATTCCCTTCCCCCACTCTTACCATCCCCTCCTCACCTACCCCCCCCCCCCCCACACACACACAATCTGTGTACATCCACAGAGGACTATAGGAAAAAAAATATTAAAAAAAAAATATTTTCATATTACGTTTAGCCTGTTTGCACATTCACAATACTGGGATATTTTGCGTACTGAAGTATCTCTGCAATGGTTGATACACGTATGACGTATGTTTATACCATATGCTATTTGCATGTACGTTATTTGAACCTCTTTTGTACAACAACCTTTGGTAAATCATTTCAAAGTTTTGTAGTATTGCAGCTGGTGACAACGCTTTGTCAGGCACCTCATCCCTGGAGTGGTATATATAGAATAGGTATGTGATGGGATTATAACGGTGCCATAAATCAGAAAAGCACAATACATGATAAAAAACTTACAAAATATATTTGATACATAGTTAAAAAATACCATTAAAAATGATATTACACCTGCTGGTTATATGTTCACAATTGTATGTTGAGTAGATGCTCGTGGTGTAGTGTCTGATCCCAACATGTTTCGCCAGCAATGGCTTCTTCAGGGGGATTGAAGATCACTACTATTTAGTTGACTAAAACAAAGCAAAAATATAAATACATAATATTCATATATTCATAATATTATCATACAGTGCATATCAATGCATTTAGTAACATTATTCAGTTTTGGAATGAAGGACACTGTGGTATCAGAGGCATTTACTGAAGAGCTTTTGGTGTATGGGACTGCACACTTGTTTTCACGGACATTGAATCATTTATTTATGGACTGTAATATATATATTTAAAAAAAAAAAGATGGACTCACGTAAATTTATATATTATATATAGATGATTTTTACACTGTTTTCAGGTATTTATTTATGCACTATATTTTGAGTGCGCTTTATTAAAGGAGAGCGCTGCACCTTTTTTGTGCCTATTTTGGAAGATTGGCTACATTCGTTTTAATGTGTTAATTCATTATTTTGGGAGATTACTTATCCACTCTAAAACCGTGGAAAAGAAATGAACACTGCGCTGCTGCATGGATAGTATAAAACAAAACGAAAAAATGCTATTCATAAAACACATATTATGCCATATTTGAACATACCGTATATTAACAACCACTGCAAAAAAAACAAAAAAAAACAAGAATGCCATAAACAGTAATTGTGACCAAAAAAAAGTCCAATAGTGTTCCTTTGTAAATGTGCTGACAATTTAAGTGCTCATGCTCTTGAAAAGCATGACAGGTGCTCCACTCAAAAGTGCTCCAAATGCCCCCACATGGACTTCCACTCCCCATAATGTATTAACCTCTTATTGCTGAGTAGGGTACTCTGCGCTTTTTGGGGTACC
The DNA here is from genome assembly GCA_037952925.1 of Lithobates clamitans. Taxonomy (NCBI): domain Eukaryota; kingdom Metazoa; phylum Chordata; class Amphibia; order Anura; family Ranidae; genus Lithobates; species Lithobates clamitans. The sequence continues at coordinate 218,678 of JBBGZY010003066.1, forward strand.
CCCGTACACTTGTGTCACTGTCCACTCTGCACCCAATCCTCAGGAAACATGGACCTATTCTCGTTAGGCACCTTCACTCATAAAAGAAAATACCAGGGGGGAGATCTCAAAGCGTAAAACCATTCACTCTTGATTAAAAAAAAAAAACATATGCAAGAAATATACTCACTTGGTAAAGTGTCTATATGAACCGACTCTCGGTGTATACAGCATGTATACATCAGCGCCCATCAGTGAAGGAGAAAAATTACCTGATACCATACATGTGTGTGGGGCAACAGAAGTTGTATACGTTAATCCTGACGACGCGTTTCGACCCTTCCCGGGTCCTCTTCAGAGGATAGTTGTCCCCTGTTATAGAAATTATGACGTTTCCGCGTGCAGTTTAAGTATTGTGAGTTGTTATATTTTTAGGTGGTGCAGTTTCTCTTTAGTTCCCCTGTCTCCCCCGTGTCAGAGCAGCTCCCAGGAGAGCGGGCGGTGGGCCAAGTGTGTCTTGTGTGTCATCCAACAGGATGTTTTCCTAACTGAAGACAGGTCACACAGACTGACAGCAAACACTGCATTCAGAATATTCCATTCAGCTCAGCCAAATTAGGTGCCTTTCGGGTTGTTCGCTGCCCCTCCTTCCCTAAACTTCCCCGTCCTACACGGGGGTTGTCAGATGTGATCCCTCGCAAGACACACTTGGCCCACCGCCCGCTCTCCTGGGAGCTGCTCTGACACGGGGGAGACAGGGGAACTAAAGAGAAACTGCACCACCTAAAAATATAACAACTCACAATACTTAAACTGCACGCGGAAACGTCATAATTTCTATAATAGGGGGCAACTATCCTCTGAAGAGGACCCGGGAAGGGTCGAAACGCGTCAGGATTAACGTATACAACTTCTGTTGCCCCACACACATGTATGGTATCACAGGCAATATCTGTTGCTACTGCTTTTAAGAATTTACTTTTAAGATAACCTTGGTCGCCATTTAATGCATTGTGCCTAGTGCTTGGTCTAATTGTATGCTTTGTCTATTGTAATGGTATGCCATACTCAGATCATGTCATGACTCGATTAGTCAGTACCTATCCTTAGTGATTTTTATATTATGCTACTTATATACTTTTTGTATTAATAAAACTGAATTTTTTCAACCATCAACATTGCATTTTTCTGGCTGCTTTAAAGCCCCGTTAGGGGGTTCTCGTATAGTTTTATGTCATATGGGTACAATGTAGCATGATTGCGCAATTGTCATTAAAAGTGTGACAGTGCTAAAAGCTGAAAATTGGCCTGGGCAGGAAGGGGGTATAAGTGCCCAGTAGGGATGAGCCGAACACCCCCTGGTTCGGTTTGTGGCAGAACATGCGAACAGACCAAAAATTCGTGCAAACACGTGAACCGTTTTAAAGTCTATGGGACTCGAACGTGAAAAATCAAAAGTGCTAATTTTAAAGGCAAATACAGTCAGGTCCATAAATATTGGGACATCGACACAATTCTAATCTTTTTGGCTCTATACACCACCACAATGGATTTGAAATGAAACGAACAAGATTTGCTTTAACTGCAGACTTTCAGCTTTAATTTGAGGGTATTTACATCCAAATCAGGTGAACGGTGTAGGAATTACAACAGTTTGTATATGTGCCTCCCACTTTTCAAGGGACCAAAAGTAATGGGACAGATTAACAATTATCCATCAAACTTTCACTTTTTAATACTTGGTTGCAAATCCTTTGCAGTCAATAACAGCCTGAAGTCTGGAACGCATAGACATCACCAGACGCTGGGTTTCATCCCTGGTGATGCTCTGCCAGAACTCTACTGCAACGGTCTTCAGTTCCTGCTTGTTCTTGGGCCATTTTCCCTTCAGTTTTGTCTTCAGCGAGTGAAATGCATGCTCAACCGGATTCAGGTCAGGTGATTGACTTGGTCATTGCATAACATTCCACTTCTTTCCCGAAAAAAACTCTTTGGTTGCTTTCACAGTATGCTTCGGGTCATTGTCCATCTGCACTGTGAAGCGCCGTCCAATGAGTTCTGTAGCATTTTGCTGAATATGAGCAGATAATATTGCCTGAAACATTTCAGAATTCATCCTGCTGCTTTTGTCAGCAGTCACATCATCAATAAATACAAGAGAACCAGTTCCATTGGCAGCCATACATGACCACGCCATGACACTACCACCACCATGCTTCACTGATGAGGTGGTATGCTTTGGATCAGTGGTCATCAACCCTGTCCTCAGGGCCCACTAACAGGCCAGGTTTTATGTATTACCTTGGGGGAGATGCAGACTAAAATACTGCAATCACTGATATCACCTTGGATGTATTTCAGTTATCTTGCAAACCTGGCCTGTTAGTGGGCCCCGAGGACAGGGTTGATGACCACTGCTTTGGATCATGAGCAGTTCCTTTCCTTCTCCATACTCTTCTCTTCCCATCACTCTGGTACAAGTTGATCTTGGTCTCATCTGTCCATAGGATGTTGTTTCAGAATTGTGAAGGCTTTTTTAGATGTTGTTTGGCAAACTCTAATCTGGCCTTCCTGTTTTTGAGGCTCACCAATGGTTTACATCTTGTGGTGAACCCTCTGTATTCACTCTGGTGAAGTCTTCTCTTGATCGTTGACTTTGACACACATACACCTACCTCCTGGAGAGTGTTCTTGATCTGGCCAACTGTTGTGAAGGGTGTTTTCTTCACCAGGGAAAGAATTCTTCGGTTATCCACCACAGTTGTTTTCAGTAGTCTTACAGGTCTTTTGGTGTTGCCGAGCTCACCGGTGCGTCCTTTCTTTTTAAGGATGTTCCAAACAGTTGATTTGGCCACACCTAATGTTTTTGCTATCTCTCTAAAGGGTTTGTTTAGTTTTTTCAGCCTAATGATGGCTTGCTTCACTGATAGTGACAGCTCTTTGGATCTCATATTGAGAGTTGACAGCAACAGATTCCAAATGCAAATAGCACACTTGAAATGAACTCTGGACCTTTTATCTGCTCCTTGTAAATGGGATAATGAGGGAATAACACACACCTGGCCATGGAACAGCTGAGCAGCCAATTGTCCCATTACTTTTGGTCCTTTAAAAAGTGGGAAGCACATATACAAACTGTTGTAATTCCTACACCATTCACCTGATTTGGATGTAAATACTCTCAAATTAAAGCTGAAAGTCTGCAGTTAAAGTGCATCTTGTTAGTTTCATTTCAAATCCATTGTGGTGGTGTATAGAGCCAAAAAGATTAGAATTGTGTTGATGTCCCAATATTTATGGACCTGACTGTATGCAATTTTTGTCATAAAAGTGTTTGGGGACCCGAGTCCTGCCCCAGGGGACATGTATCAATGCAAAAAAAGTTTTAAAAACATCAGTTTTTTCGGGAGCAGTGATTTTAATGATGCTTAAAGTGAGACAATAAAAGTGTAATATTCCTTTAAATATCGTACCTGGGGGGTGTCTATAGTATGCCTGTAAAGTGGCGCATTTTTCCCGTGTTTAGAACAGTCCCTTCACAAAATGACATTTCTAAAGGAATAAAAGTAATTTAAAACTGCTTGCGGCTGTAATGTAATGTTTGCCCCCCCAGCGCAAGTATTGGTGATAAAGCACCCGGGGAGACACCTTTTTCCCATATTAACTCTTACAGGAGAGAATTTCCCTTCCTAGGTGTAGATTTCCTCTCACTTCCTGTTGTCTCCCTCCTTTTGTAAGTAGGAGTCGTTTGTAAGTCGGATGTTTGAAAATAGGGGACCGCCTGTATATACTATACGGCTTGCCCTATACATTGCGGAAAATTGGGCCTTAGGTGTTGGTGGTACCAGAACACTGTAAGCCCTCACAGTTACTTGGTGGGCGCTAGGGCCCTGCTGTGAAATATTATATCAAGAATTGTAATTACATGCCCCTGTCAAACAGGGGCAGAAAAATTGGGACTTAGGCGGTGGCACAACACTAAAGCCTCACAGATACTTTTGTTGAGCGCAGGAACAGGCCCTGCTGTGAAATGTTAGATCAAAAATTATAATTACGCGCCCCTGTTATACAGGGGCAGAAAAATTGGGCCTTAGGCACTGGTGGTGGTGCCACAACACTGCAACCCCTCACAGATACTCTTGTTGAGCACCAGAACGAGCCCTGCTGTTAAATATTTGATCAAAAATTGTAATTACGCGCCCCTGTTAAACAGAGGCAGAAAAATTAAGCCTTAGGCAGTGGTGGTGGTGCCACACACTGCAACCCCTCACAGACACTCTTGGTGGGTGCTGAAATGGGCCCTGCTGTGAAATATTATATCAAGAATTGTAATTACATGCCCCTGTTTAACAGGGACAGAAAAATTGGGCCTTAGGCGGTGGTGGTGGTGGTGGCACAACACTGTAAAGCCTCACAGATACTTTTGTTGAGCGCAGGAAGAGGCTCTGCTGTGAAATATTAGATCAAAAATTGTAATTACAATTTTTAGGGCGGCACAGTGGTGTAGTGGGTAGCACTCTCACCTAGCAGTAAAAAAGGTCGCTGGTTTGAATCCCAACCACGACACTACCTGCCTGGAGTTTACGTGTTCTCCCTGTGCCTGTGTGGGTTTCCTCCGGTACTCCGGTTTTCTCCCACACTCCAAAGACATGCTGGTAGGTTAATTGGCTTCTGTCCAAAATTGGCCCTAGTATATGAATGTGAGTTGGGGACCTTGGATTGTGGGCTCCTTGAGGGTAGGGACCGATGTCAATGTGCAAAGTATGTGTGGAGCACTGCGTAAATTGACGGCGCTATATGGGTACCTTAAATAAATAGGGATACACTGGTGATGGTTGCTGGAACCGATCAGACCTGGGCACTGAGGACAGAAGAATTGCCTGGAGGCATTGGTCAGCCGGCCACCTTCTCCACCACTTTTTCTGTGACTGAACGAAGCCTCAGCAACACGAAACTGTAACCTCCCAGGCTCTGGAAACGCATTGCACAAACCTTTCTGCAAGGCCTCCCGAAGATGTTTCATCCTCCGCTCCCTCTGCGAAGGCTGGATAAGTTCTTACCCTTCTAACGTGGATCAAGAAGGGTTGCCAGCCAGTAATGATCTCTCTCCTTGATACCACGAATCCTAGGGTCCTTTCGCAGGCTTTGCAGGATCAGGGAGGCCATGCAGCGTAGGTTTGCAGAGGCATTCGATCCTGAGTCCTCTGGGTCACTAGGGATCACATGATCCTCAACCACCTCCTCCCAACCAAGTACAACTCCATGGGTTTCTGGGGACTGAAAACGATCCCTTGACGACTGCTGCTGATGCTGAGTGTTATCCTCCACCTCCATGCTGACACATTCCTTCTCCTCTTCCTCTTCTTCTTCCTGTGTGATTGGCGGGCCTGCTGGATCACTAGTATCTGGATAAAGGGGGCCTTGAGAGGTAAGGAAGTCCTCCTCTTCCTCCCACTGTTCTGCCTCATATGCCCTGTCCATTATTCCACGAAGCGTGTGCTCCAACAGGAAGACAAGAGGGACAGTATCACTGATGCATGCACTGTCACCATCCTCATGGCCTCCTCAAATGGTGACAGGACAGTGCATGCATCCTTGATCAGTAGCCACTGGCGTAGCAAAAAAAAGCCAAGCTCCCCTGACCCTGTCCTGGTGCCATACTCACACAGGTACTCATTGATGGCCCTTGCTGCGTGTACAGCTGCTGCAGCATTGCCATGTTGAGTTCCACCTGGTGGGGATGTCACAAATGAGGCGGTTCTTGGGCAGGTTGCTTTCTCTTTGAATGTCAGCCAGCCGAGCGCTGGCATTATATGACTGGCGGAAATTACCACAGACTTTCCTGGCCTGCCTCAGGAGATCCTGTAAGCCCGGGTACCTGCTCAAGAACTGCTGCACCACCAAATTCAGGACGTGAGCCAAACAGGGAACATGGGTCAAGTATCCCTGTCGGAGGGCAGAGAGGAGGTTGGTGCCATTGTCGCATACAACCATTCCTGGCTGAAGCTGGCGTGGCGTCAACCACCTCTGAGCCTGCCCCTGCAGAGCTGACAGAATCTCTGCCCCTGTGTGGCTCCTGTCCCCTAAGCAGACTAACTCAAGCACCGCATGGCATCTTTTTGCCTGAGTGCTTGCGTAGAAGCTTGAACGCCTACATAGCACCGCTGGTTCAGAGGAGAAATCTGCAGAGGAAGAGGCCATAGAGGAAGAAGTAGAGTAGGAGGTTTAGGAGAGAGCTGTGGCAGAATTACCACTAGCATTTTGAAGGAGTGGTGACGGAACAAACTCCAACAATACTGCACCCTGTCCTGCATCCTTCCCAGCTGCCAGCAGAGTTACCCAGTGCGCCGTGAAAGAAAGGTAACGTCCCTGTCCATGCCTGCTGGACCATGAGTCAGCAGTAATATGCACCTTACTGCTGACCGCCCTGTCCAACGAGGCCAAGACATTGCCTTCCACATGCTGGTAGAGAGCCGGAATGGCCTTCCGTGAAAAGAAATGGTGTTTGAGAACCTGCCACTGAGGTACCGCACATTCCACAAATTCACGAAAGGGGACAGAGTCTACCAGCTGAAAAGGCAGCAGTTGCAGTGCTAGAATTTGGCCAAATGAGCATTCAGATGCTGAGCATGTGGATGGCTTGGACCGAATTTCTTTTGACGGTTTAGCAACTGGGGTAGGGAAAGTTGCCTGCTAAAATCAGATGGAGGTGTACTGATAGCAGATTGGCTGCAATGACTTGGGACACCTATTGCTATACCTTCATTCCTCTCAGTGCAGGTTTCTGAGAGGACTGGAGGTATAGTTTGGTTGGAGAACCCAGCTGATGAGGAACAAGAAGAGGTCCGCCTTGTTCTTTGATGTGGGTCTTTTAAGTGCTGTTGCCAACGGACTGCATGGGAGGTCGTCATATGTCTGGTCAAGCATGTGGTGCCCAAGCGGCTGCTGTATTGGCCACGCTTGATACGCTTCAGACATATGTTGCAAACAGCAACGGTGCGATCTGCTGCACACGTGTAAAAAAAGATCCACACCAAAGAACTTTTCAAAATATGTGGGGAGTCAGCAGCGCCCTGCACCTGCTTAGCTCTGTGGTGTGATGCAATAGTGTGGCTGCCCTTAAGCTCCCCCCTTGAGGGCATCCTACCTCATTGGTGATGTGCCTCCTCCTCTCTTCTATCAGGCACCCAAGTTGAGTCAGTGACCTCATCATCCCCTCCCTCCTCGTCACTGGAGCAAACTTGGCAGTATGCAGCTCGGGGAACATGACTGACAGTTTTTTGACCCTTTTGGGCACCCCCTCTCTCTAGGCTCATGTTACTCCCTTCCTCAACCTGGGTACCATCATCGAAGCCTTCAAATCGCTGCGCATCCTCCTGCAGCATGTATCCAACACTGTGGTCGAATAGTTTGGGGGACTCCTCTGTGCATGATGGTGGGGCTAGGGAAGGATTGACTGTTGACATGGAGCCGATGGAATAGGCCGCTTTGGCAGCTGCATTGGCAGGCAAATTACTCTGAGCTTGGATGAGGAGGATGAGGACGGCTTTGTTATCCATTCCACCAACTCTTCTGCATGTTGTGGCTCAATAACACGGCCAGCTGCAGGAAAAAAGGACAAGCGTGCTCCATGGCCCCACACAAAGCCTGCTTGCCCTCTTTTGGTGGCCTGTGAGCATCTGCCTCTCCTTGGTGGCCTTCCAGACATACTGTAAATTTTGTTTAGCAAAAAAAAAACTACACTGTATTGTATACTGTGTACATCATCAGGAAAGTAGTAGCAACTGCACTAGAGGTGCACGATACTGTGTACACCACCAGGAATACATACAGTGGGTACACTGTATGTATTGTGCACACCACCTGCCTTTGGCCAATTATGGCTCTCTTAGCTGAGGGCGCTATGATTGGCCAAACCATGCAAGTCATGGTGCATGTTCTGGCCAATCATCATACAGCAATGCACTGCGCTTCCGCAGTGCATTATGGGGCGTTACGCGCCACTCGAATTTGGCGCGAATGGCCCATAATGTTCGGTTTACGACGAATAGGTGAACAGCCAATGTTCGAGTCGAACTCATATTCGACCTGAACAGAAAGCTAATCCCTAGTGCCCAGTAGGCAAGTGGTTAAATATAAATTTCAATTAGTAGACTGAAAAAAGGAAAACATCTCCCTTGGGACTTGGTTGCAGCCAAAGAATAACAACAATATATATAAAAAGCAAACTTTTATTTGTGTAAACAAGTATAAAACTAAATGTGAAAAATCTGGTCTCTGTGCATGTACAAGATTCTACCCTCACAATATGGGCCTGATCCCACTCAGTTGTGTGACAATAGTGAATGAATTTTTGCTATTATTTTTACACTAAATCTCCTCTCTGCCAATCAGGAAGCGGGTCGCGAGACCCGTTTCCCAATTTGCCAAAACGCCAGGCGATCCTATTGGACGCCTCGGAGGAGATGCACGGTGCTGCCGTGCTGGAGATGAGGACACCAAAGCCACTGCCCGCCACCCGCCACCTAGATCAGGTGCACCTTGCTGGAGATGAGGACACCAGAGCCACTGCCCGCAGCCCGCAACTCAGATCAGGTCCACCATGCTGGAGATGAGGACACTGGAGCCACTGCCCGCACCCGCCACTCAGATCGGGTCCACCATGCTGGAGATGAGGACACAGGAGCCACTGCCTGCAGCCCGCCACCCACCATCTAGTTGGGATAAGTGCAGGACCCGGCAGACAGCAGGCAGGTGGGCGGTGGTCGATTGTGCTGCCCGGGGGGGGGGAGGTGGTTGTTTGCTGCCCTCGCCCCCCCCAAAAAAAGACCCACCAGCCGCCACTGTTCAGGGTGTAACATGTAACGAATGCGCCGGCCCCCAATCTGACAGCCTGTAGGGTTCTTCTCCCTCCCCACTAACTGTCGCAATTTTAAAAAAATGCGGCCTAGTGGGACTCCGCATCATTAATCTACAGTGTCCTGTGCATGGAAAACTTTGCAGCTGTCGGCTTGTAGTTTTCCATAAACTACCATGGAGCTGGGAGCATTGTGGTAGTTCATTGAGTCTTCCTGTCAGAATGTACCAGCTTCTTCATACGTGGTACGTGGTATGAATGAGAGATCTGCAGGAGACCTGCATGGCTCCTAAAACAAAAAATAATAAATGCAAAAAAAATTTGCATTTATTATTATTATTTTTTTAAATATATCCTTTAATAGCAGCAACAGAACAAGTCGTGTAAGTTAAAGTCTTGGCATTTTACCAGCAGTGGCTCCTACACATTAATTACAAAATTTCTTTACTGAAGGATCATAAATCTATCATGTGAAATCTTTCCAAGAGGAACAATATGTAGGAAGAGTCAACACAGCTGTGAATCCGCAGATAGAGAGAGAGAGACACCTGAGGATATTGGTCAACTATGCAACTTCAAATGTTCTTCTGGTTTATTGTATGTGGCAGTGCTAAGAACATTTTTCAAGATTTTCTTTTAGGCTCTGTCCACACTAGTGTTTTTTATTTAAGCTCCTAGAAGCTGTTATTAGCATTTTATTCTGCTCCTAGGAGCTAAACAGTGTTATCCTATGTGTCCTTGCACACTACATTAGGCTATTTGCGTTTTTTGAGCTTCAGCATCTAGGAGCAGAAAAAAAAAATGTTTTTGTAGAGTTTTTTGTAGCGTTTTTCCAGCAGAAAAAAAAAACACTGAATGCTCCTAACTGCTTTTCTAAATGCTACTAAAATGCTACTACCGTATATACTCGAGTATAAGTCGTTCTGAGTATAAGTCGAGGCCCTAATTTACCACAAAAAAATGGGAAAAACTTATTGACCCGAGTATAAGACGAGGGTGAGAAATGCACAGCTACTGTAAGTGGAAAAGAGGGTCAACAATGCCCATTTGCAGCCTCACTGTGCCCATTTGCATGCCTCACTGTGCCCATTTGCAGCCATAGGTCCCCCGAACTTCAAACTCGGTAGTTAAGGGTTCCTAGATGCCCCCTAGCTGCAGCCAAAATGTGGGGTCTCTGAACCCAAAGGGTCCCAAAATGACACTGCTGCAGATGGACACAGTTGACCGAATTTGGGGCCCCGTATCTTGGGGCCATTTAGTGCTAAGAACCCCAAATTTGGTGTGCAAACCCAGTGGAACTAGCATCATAAAATATCCAAAGCTGGGGTTTTTAGCACCAAGTGGCCCCGAGATACAGGGCAACAAAAATTGGTTCAGAAAATGTCAAGCACTTTTCTGTAGCAAAGAATAACATTTTCCGAACCGGATTTGGGGCCCCGTATCTCGGGGCCACTTGGTGCTAGGAACACCATCTTTGGATATGTTATGGTACCAGTTCCACTGGGTTTGCACACCAAATTTGGGGTTCCTAGCACTAAGTGGCCCTGAGATACGGTGCCCCAAATTCGGTTCAGAAAATGTCAAGCACTTCTGCAGCAGAGAATTACATTTTCCAAACCGATTTTGGGGCCCCGTATCTCGGGGCCACTTAGTGCTAGGAACTCCATCTTGGATATGTTGTGGTACCAGTTCCACTGGGTTTACACACCAAATTTGGGGTTCCTAGCACCAAGTGGCCCTGAGATACGGGGCCCCAATTCGGTTCGGAAAATGAAATTTTTTGCTGCAGAAAAGTGCTTGACTCGAGTATAAGTCGAGGGGGGCACTTTCAGCACAAAAAAATGTGCTGAAAAACTCGACTTATACTCGAGTATATACGGTAACTTTTTTTCTTCATGTACTGCAAAAAATGCTAATAAAATGCTTATGCTCCTAAAAGCTACTAACACACTACTATAAGCTGGCACAAAAATGCTATCATCAGCGATTTTCATCCAGTATTTTTTTCTAACTTTTTTGGAGCTTATGGAAAACGCTAATGTGGACGGAGCCTTACCCAGAATTATACAAATACTATTATATGCTATCTATCTATCTATCTCTCTCATTTTTTGCGATACGACCCTGCGTTACTTTAACTGGCAATCGCACGGTCATGCAACGCTGTACCCAAATGAAATTGATGTCCTTTTTTTTCCCTCAAATAGATCTCTCCTTTGGTGGTATTTGATCACCTCTGTGTTCTTTATTTTTTTGCGCTATAAAAAAAAAGACTGACAATTTTGAAGAAAAAAAAAACAAAACAAAACAAAACAATATTTTTTACTTTCTGCTATAACACACATCCAAAAAAAAAAGTCTTCAGAAAATTTTTGGTAAAAAAAAAAATCCCAATAAGTGTATATTGATTGGTTTGCGCAAAAGTTATAACGTTTACAAACTATGTCATATTTTTTTTTTACTAGTATTGACAGTATTACAAACAGTTTGTATATGTGCCTTCCACTTTTTAAGGGACCAAAAGTAATGGGACAACTGGCTGCTCAGCTGTTCCATGGCCAGGTGTGTGTTATTCCCTCATTATCCCATTTACAAGGAGCAGATAAAAGGTCCAGAGTTCATTTCAAGTGCGCTATTTGCATTTGGAATCTGTTGCTGTCAACTCTCAATATGAGATCCAAAGAGCTGTCACTATCAGTGAAGCAAGCCATCATTAGGCTGAAAAAACTAAACAAACCCTTTAGAGAGATAGCAAAAACATTAGGTGTGGCCAAATCAACTGTTTCGAAAACAGTTAAAATCAACTGTTTGGAACATCCTTAAAAAGAAAGAACCCACCGGTGAGCTCGGCAACACCAAAAGACCCGTAAGACTACTGAAAACAACTGTGGTGGATGACCGAAGAATTATTTCCCTGGTGAAGAAAACACCCTTCACAACAATTGGCCAGATCAAGAACACTCTCCAGGAGGTAGGTGTATGTGTGTCAAAGTCAACAATCAAGAGAAGACTTCACCAGAGTGAATACAGAGGGTACACCACAAGATGTAAACCATTGGTGAGCCTCAAAAACAGGAAGGCCAGATTAGAGTTTGCCAAACAACATCTAAAAAAGCCTTCACAATTCTGGAACAACATCCTATGGACAGATGAGACCAAGATCAACTTGTACCAGAGTGATGGGAATGGAAGAGTATGGAGAAGGAAAGGAGCTGCTCATGATCCAAAGCAGTGGTCATCAACCCTGTCCTCGGGGCCCACTAACAGGCCAGGTTTGCAAGATAACTGAAATACATCCCAGGTGATATCAGTGATTGCAGTATTTTAGTCTGCATCTCCCCCAAGGTAATACATAAAACCTGGCCTGTTAGTGGGCCCTGAGGACAGGGTTGATGACCACTGATCCAAAGCATACCACCTCATCAGTGAAGCATGGTGGTGGTAGTGTCATGGCGTGGCCATGTATGGCTGCCAATGGAACTGGTTCTCTTGTATTTATTGATGATGTGACTGCTGACAAAAGCAGCAGGATGAATTCTGAAGTGTTTCGGGCAATATTATCTGCTCATATTCAGCAAAATGCTACAGAACTCATTGGACGGCGCTTCACAGTGCAGATGGACAATGACCCGAAGCATACTGCGAAAGCAACCAAAGAGTTTTTTTCGGGAAAGAAGTGGAATGTTATGCAATGACCAAGTCAATCACCTGACCTGAATCCGGTTGAGCATGAATTTCACTTGCTGAAGACAAAACTGAAGGGAAAATGTCCCAAGAATAAGCAGGAACTGAAGACAGTTGCAGTAGAGACCTGGCAGAGCATCACCAGGGATGAAACCCAGCGTCTGGTGATGTCTATGCGTTCCAGACTTCAGGCTGTAATTGACTGCAAAGGATTTGCAACCAAGTATTAAAAAGTGAAAGTTTGATGGATAATTGTTAATCTGTCCCATTACTTTTGGTCCCTTGAAAAGTGGGAGGCACATATACAAACTGTTGTAATTCCTACACCGTTCACCTGATTTGGATGTAAATACCCTCAAATTAAAGCTGAAAGTCTGCAGTTAAAGCACATCTTGTTCGTTTCATTTCAAATCCATTGTGGTGGTGTATAGAGCCAAAAAGATTAGAATTGTGTCGATGTCCCAATATTTATGGACCTGACTGTATCTATCCAGGAACAACTGACCTCCCAGCACCAAAAGACCCCCTAGCAACAATAGATCCTCCAACAACAACAATGGACCCCCCCCCCCAGAACAATAGGCCCCCCCTTGTGACAATAGATCTCACAGCAGCCAGCATCGATAGACCCTCCAGCACACCCCAGCACCCTTTGCCATTACATACATTCAGTGTTGGAGGTGCCGGAGCTGCATTCCATACCCCCGGGTTCCCACTGATAAAAAAAGCCCTGGTGGCCAGCCCAGATCTATTGTGCTTGAGTGTTAAAGACATAAACATGCACATATTTCTGCCATCTGTCGCTTTCTCTGATTTTCCCATTGTCTCTGCTCTTTCCCATCATCACATATTGTTCTAATGATCTCCTTCTCGTGTCACCCCAGTAGAAGCTCTGAAATGCAAACACTGCCTGGAGCCAAAATCTGATCACTGCGCGTCTGAAGACACTATAGATTGCGATGCCAACAATGGGTGTGCCGCAGTGTCTGGTTTCTTTCAGACTGGTAAGTGCCAGTTTTCTAGTTTAATTTACACAGGTGGCCAGGGGATGTTAAAAATTGGGATGCAGTTTTAATGCCCCTCCACAGCCTGCTTTGATTTGCAATAGCAGCCAAATGGTGTTGTACACATGCAAAAATTATACCCCATGTTGTGTTGTGGGGGGTGCAGTGCTGCCACCAAATGTACACTATATTACCAAAAGTATTGGGACGCCTCGCACATGAACTTTAATGACATCCCAGTCTTAGTCCGTAGGGTTCAATATTGGGTTGGCCAACCCTTTGCAGCTATAACAGCTTCAACTCTTCTGGGAAGGCCGTCAACAAGGTTTAGAAGTGTGTCTATGGCAATGTTTGACTATTCTTTCAGAAGAGCATTTGTGAGGTCAGGCATTGATGTTGGACGAGAAGGCCTGGCTCACAGTCTCCTGCTTAAATTAATCCCAAAGGTATTCTATCGGGTTGAGGTTAGGACTCTGTGCAGGCCAGTCAAGTTCCTCCACCCCAAACTCGGGAATGGAGAAACCCCCTAGGGGTGGGACTTTGAAGGCACTACCATACCAAAAATTATGTAAAAATGTATAAAGTTTATTATATATAGAAAACAAGACACATATATAAATGAAGAATAAACAAATACAAATTGATGCATTATGATGTACAAACGTTTGGCCAAAAAGATATGATACAAAATCCTAAACCCAACGATGTCTCAGAGATGAACCGTAGTCTCCTTCATCGGGGGTTTTCAAGGAAGTACATTGCCTATGAGATTTAAATACACAATGGTCAATCAATAGGTCCTGACATATAATGCATATTAATAAAACGTATATAACAATACTTACATCATAATAGCAAAACAGTACATAGACGCATCCAAACAAACTTTAAAAAGTGAGGAATAACTGAGGTGAGGGGTCCCCCATGGACCACATCCACTGGACAATGGTCAATATAGAATAAAATGGAAAGATTGGCATGGAGGTAGGGAAGAAAAAAGAGTAAAAATCCCTTCCTCCCATCCAACAGCCCCACTGGATTCCGATGAACAGACCAGCAGCAAGCTGACACATGCACTAGGGTCCAAATTGTCTTTATGGACCTTGCTTTGTGCACTGGTCCAAATCATTTCTTGGAAGGGGAATTATGGTGTGGGGGTTGTTTTTCAGGGGTTGGGCTTGGCCTCTTAGTTCCAGTGAAGGGAACACTTAAGGCGTCAGCATACCAAGACATTTTGGACAATTTCATGTTCCCAACATTGTGGGAACAGTTTGGGGACAGCCCCTTCCTGTTCCAACATGACTGCTCACCAGTGCACAAAGCAAGGTCCATAAAGACACGGATGAGCGAGTTTAAGGTGGAGGAACTTGACTGGCCTGCACAGAGTCCTGACCTCAACCACATAGAACACCTTTGGGATGAATTAGAGCAGAGCCTGCGACCCAGGCCTTCTTGTTTCAGCGCCTGACCTCACAAATGCTCTTCTGGAAGAATGGTCAAACATTCCCATAGACACACTCCTAAACCTTGTGGAGGCCTTCCCAGAAGAGTTGAAGCTGTTATAGCTGCAAAGGTCGGGCCAACTCAATATTGAACCCTACAGACTAAGACTGGGATGACATTAAAGTTCATGTGCGTGTAAAGGCAGGCGTCCCAATACTTTTGTTAATATAGTGTATATAGCTGCATAAAGTGATCCTTTCCTGAAAGAAATATTGCCCATCAAAGTTGTACCCATAAGTAAGCCATTAAATACTTATCTGCTGCCCATGTGACCGAACATCACTCCGATCCAGAGAAATAGCCCCTAAAGTCTTGTGCAGAAACGGATCATTCTGGCAGTGTCAGTCTCCTGGTCCCCCACAATGCTCAGTGGCTCCTCTTGTCAACCCTTCACATGGCTACAGGACACATTGTGGTGTGAAGGATAGCAAGAGGAACCAGTGTTGCAGGGGACAGCAAAAATTTGCTTTGCAGGAGGAAATCTGCTGAACCCAGACATGGACACCCCACTGAGGTCTAAAGGAACCAAATCCTATTTTTTCTGCCCTCTTTCGAGGCCAATTTGGAAGCTTTTCCGAAAAAATGATGGATAACTTGGCATCATCATGAACTAATGCAAAAAAATAAAATAATTAAAAATACCATCTGCAGGGCTGAGCAGGTTTTTTAATGTGGCCTAAAGCACAAATCCGTTAACCATTTGACCACATGAAAATTTAACCCCCTTCATGACCACCAGACACAGTGGTCACGGGATAGCACCACAGCACCCAGAGGGAACACCAGGGTGTACGTGCGCCACAATGTACCAGTACGTTGCGTTGCCTGCAGCTACTGCCCACTCACAGTAAGAATACTGTGGGCGGGTACCAAGTGGTTAAACAACATTCATTGAAGAAGCCTTAAACCTGCACATGAAATTGTGAAGAAGTAAATATATTCTTAAAGTGATATATATAAAGAAACTTGATTTTGCGCTAGCCATACAAAAAATAAAAAAAATTGTGCTGCTGCTCGTGTTAGTCCATAAATACAAAAGACCCAAAAAATTAATAGTAAATAGTGTAACCAGCGCGCATCATATCTTAGTGTGTATTAAATATAAGTGATCCCGATAGTTATGACTACTATTGGTATACCACACTTAAAGCCATTTCAATCCGGCCAAAACTCATGAAAAACGTTATTACTATAGACATATATTTAAAAAATCGTGAAATTGACTTATTTTCCTATATTAGGAACATTTAAATCCTATACTCACACCACGTGTTCAACAGTGAAACAAAACATGTGTTATTAATTACAATGTTACTTATGAAAATCAGTCTGCAACAGTGTAGTGAACACCCTGAAACATATGTTGCTAGTAACAATGTTACTTGTGACTATCAATTCGCAACAATGTGGTGAACACCATACATATCCAAATTAGTGCTAAAAATGTTTATCAGTGGGACACTTATTCCCCTTGAACATCTTAGATGTAGAAACAACGATCAGTCCTTGATGGAAATATGCTAGGTTGATATTAGCACCAATCTTCTTTATAGAAAGAGACACACCGATATTCCTCCTTTTCACAAATATGGTAAAAAAGGCCGCTTACCGGATCAGATGGATCTCAGGTTAGTGAGATCAGATGAGAATGTTGCATTAGCCTGCCGGCCTTAGATTATCACCTGGGCGTTTTCCATGGAAGATTTCCTCAGCCACTGCGCTCCAATACACAGGCAGATCTATCCTCACTGATACAATGTATCCGGTTTCAAAATATTAGTTCATCCATACAGAAGATACACCTCAGTGGGAATAAAATGAAAAGGGCTCCATAGTGCAAATGTGTTTTATAGATTTATTCAAAATCTCTTTCACAGTCACTTTAAAACAATTCTTTCCACTGCAAATGTTCACAGCAACACTCCACTGCACATCAGGAACTACAAATTAAAAAAACTCCCAAGTATACACCAAACGGAACTCAGATAAAAAATGGGAACCAGATAAAAATTAGATAAAAATCAGCATACATGCAGAGCGGGAGCAAACCGGCTGACTGCATGGAGAAAGACCAGATAAACGTGATGGCGTCACAGCCTCTAGCTCCACCCAACGCGTTTCCCCTAAACAGGCTTCCACTTCCACATGTCTCCGTTCCCAGTGGAAGCCTGTTTAGGGGAAACTGAGTTTCTATAATGCTATGACTAATTTTTAATTTTTTTTTGTCTTAAGCCCTTACAAAAAAAAGAAAGCAGTTGTAAAGTCAGAGGTTTTTTTTTTATTGATGGATTCTATGCATTATGATAAAAAGCCTTCTGTGTGTAGCTGCCTCCCCCGAGAGAGGCTATTAACAACTTAATATCCCTATTGGAGGAAAACCCCAATAGTGATTCGGAAACCGAAAGCAGTCATCCAATTAGTAGGAAATCTAATATGAGAATCAAGTCAACAAAAATGCCAGCCTTATCTAAGCACAAATGGCTCCAATTATTCCTCGATCAGGTTAAACACGATCTCGGGAGGATTAACTGGGAATGGTTGGGATCAAATAATCTAACCAGTTCTGAGAAAAAAGCATTACGTGAACTACAGGAAGCTCCCAATTTGGTGATAAAAAGAAGTGATAAGGGCGGCAATGTGGTTCTACTCAGCGAAAAAATCTATGAGGATGAAGCACCTAGATTGCTGAATGATACATCCACTTATCAAAAACTGACTAGGACTCCTTTTCCAGCCCTAATTGATACGTTAAACACCAAATTAAAACTAGCTATGGAAGCTGGCCTTCTCACCAAAAAGGAATACCTTTATCTCAGAGCTGAAAATATTACGATCCCTACTTTCTATATAATCCCCAAACTGCATAAATCTCTAACCAACCCTCCAGGGAGACCTATTGTCTCAGCTATCAATGGTCCCCTTGAAAAGGTTGGTAAGTTTGTGGATTCGATGATCAAGGACATGGTGACTAAACTATTATCTTTCGTCCGTGACAGCAGAGACATACTCTCCAAACTATCTTGCTTCTCCTTGTCACCAAATGCCCTATTATTGGGTATAGATGTGGAAAGTCTATACACATCAATTCCCCACAATTGGGGTATTCAAGCCACTAAAACCTTTCTTGATATTCATTACCCAACTTTGGGAGCCCATAATGAATTCATTATTGAATTACTCGAATTCATGCTGGTCAACAATTTCTTTCTATTCCTTGGGAAGTTCTATCAACAGGTGAGAGGCACCAGCATGGGAGCCCCTTGGGCCCCCTCCTATGCCTGTCTCCACCTCGGCCTCTGGGAGGAGAAGGTTGTATACAAGTCCTCGATGTACCTTGGCCACTGTGCATTGTGGCTAAGGTACATCGACGACGTGCTCATGGTGTGGGAGGGCACAGCGGAACAACTTTTGGAATTTTTGTCCCAACTCAACATAAATGAAAGAAATATCCACTTAACTTATTCCTATTCCGCTGATTCCCTCCCATTCCTTGATCTACAAATCACCAGATGTGGAAACCGGATCGTAACTAGCACTTTCCGAAAGGAAACAGCAGCTAATACCCTCCTCTTGGCACAGAGCCATCATCCGAAATCCCTGATTAAGGGGATACCTACGGGACAGTTTTTAAGGATTAGGCGAAACTGCTCAGAGGAGGAACAATTTCAAACTGAAGCATATGAGATGTACCAAAGGTTCAGGAAAAGAGGGTATTCACACAACTCCCTCAAAAAAGCCAAAAACAATGCATTACAAGAGAAACGTGAAGATCTCTTAACTATACAGGAAAATACCCAAAAACTGGATAAACCCACAAATGATTTTCTTAGAATCATCACTAGGTTTGGTTCACAATGGACTAAAGTCCAGGAGATCCTAAATAAACATTGGCATATCATGCAGTTGGCACCTCTAATCGCCAATATAATTAGCCCCAGACCACTACTTACAGCTAAAAGGGCACGTAATTTAGGCAATGTTTTGGTCCATTCAGAATACACGAGAACGACTAGTAAAAATTGGCTTACTGAGAGGAGACTTCCCCCAGGCATGCACGCATGCGGACACTGTAACATATGCAAATATGTACATCACACTGATGTGTTCACCAACCCGAGAGGAGGAAAGGATTACCAAATGAAACAATTTATTAATTGTTCAACGACACGTGTTATATACATGCTCACATGTCCTTGCAATAAAAATTACATAGGAAAAACCAAGCGCCAACTCCGAATTAGGATTGGTGAACACATCAGTGGCATCAAGAACAAGAAAAAGAACAAAGATGATGATCGACCCATCCCTGTACATTTCACCAAATTTCATGACAGCAACCCAAAGGGTCTCATGGTTAACGGGATTTATGTGCTGAACCTGCCCCCTAGAAGAGGGGATTTTGACACTATCCTCCTTCAAAAGGAGAAAATGTGGACGTACTATTTGGACTCTTTAGTCCCTAAAGGGTTGAACACTGAATGTAGCCTACAGCCTTTTTTAGAAAAATGATTAACCTTTCCAAAATTTGGGTAAATTCATAATATAGTCATTATTTGGAATAATTGGTACCTTCACACTTTCCACTGCCATCTTCTACTTGTCATCGTTCCCTTTCCCTTCTCTTTTTTCCTTTCCCCAATTATTTTCCCCCCCTTCCTTTTCCCCCCTTTTTCTCCCCCCACTCCCTTCTTCCCTTCCTTCTTTTAAAAATTCCCTCCCCCTTTCCCTCCCCTCCTTCCCTTAATGTCCCCTTCCCACCCCACGATTGTCACTACTACTATTCCTAATGCACTTAGTGTGTACGTTTTCTTTTTGCTGAATGAGTTACACATGAGGAGTTCTGGATGACATCTAGTGGACATAGACAGTAAACGCATCCTTAACTATCTATTTAGGCCTTTCACGAGAGACTCCTCCTTCCCCCCATTGGCTGGTGAAACGCGTCAGTGGTGTGACGTCAGCACGTCATCGGGAGCCGCGCGCAATTTGATCTGGCTTGTCCTCACACAGAATCAACAGCTGATGTCAGTCTTTCCTTCAGCCACGCATCATACTGCGGCAACCGCTTCACAGTGGCTCCGCAGCGAGGGACGATTCCTTATTCATCCGCACTCCACTTGAGCTACAAGACAACACTCGTCCATATAGAGAATCAAGCAACATAGGATTGCCATAATCTGACGACGGATATCGTGTGGCCGGTGAGATCCTTCCACCCCATTCAGCACTTCAAAACGTATGTCAGTTTTCCTTGCATCCCTCTACTGTTGTCTCTATGGACATTTACTCCGCTGGTTTTGTAGTTGAATTCACATTCCCCTATGCTGTAATCTGGAAGTGGCTTGATCTATAGTCTGACTAACAGCTGATATCTACTCAAATGTTTCTGTGATTCAGTGCTTTGTGAGATTGATCCATCTGTGACATCCAACATCATATCTAAACAGCCAGATCGCTCACCCACTAACATCAAAAACACACTGTTGGCATATAAACTGTCCTTGCTATGCTGGAAAAAAAAACCCCATATAGGATAATTCTCCATATCTAATTGAGATTTCTATTGAGCTGGACGATACCAACACCACTATACCCCATCTTGTATGGAAGATGTTTGATTGATGTGCATGTGTGGGTGTGTAGCTGCGGCTCCCATGTGTTTTTATTATCCCCTGTGACAACGTTGTCCAATTTTTAATTGGTTTGTGGTAGCCGTCTGTCCACATTGCTTTTTTTCATCTTTTTTGTGTTTTCAATTTGGGTCTTTTATTTTTGGTAATGAATAAAGCTGGTTTATATCTATAGGAGTGTTCTTTGTTGACCTTCTTAAGAGAATCTTTCTCTTTGTTTTTCCACTAGGCAGAACGGAGAAATGCTTGTTTACATTAGCATCTCCCCGTTCGTCCTCTCCGTGAGGTGACCGCGGGTATCCCCGTGGCGATCGAGTCCGCGGGACCCGCGACCCGACTCACGGAGCTCCCGGAGAGCGCGCGCGTGCAATGGCACAGCGGCAAATTCAAAAGGACGTATGGGTACGCCCATTTGCCCAGCCGTGCCATTCTGCCGACGCACATCGGCGTGCGCCGGTCGGGAACAGGTTAAAAAAATAGTTTTTCTTTGTTTCTGTTATAAAATTTTGCTTTCTCCTTCACTGATGGGCACGGATGAGGCAGCACTGATGGGCACTGATAGGCGGCACTGAACTTTGGATGAGTAAAACTTTGTTACGACTTGGTTTCTTTATTTTCGTGGGTTTCCCCATCAACAGCTGATTGGAAAAAAAGAATGCCGGCAATAACAAAAAATAAAATAAATAAAAAAAGGCCTTTCAGGTCTGGTATAGATTGTAAGAGGAACCCCACACCAAAATTTTTTAAAAAAAGGCATGGGGGTCCTCCCCAAAATCCATACCAGACCCTTTTCCGGGCATGCAGCCCAGCAGGTCAGGAAGGGGGGGACGAGCGAGTGCCCCCCCCCCGAACCATATCAGACCTTTAAAATAGAAAATAGGGGGTGCTTTGATGGACACAAGGGCCTCTTCCCCACAACCCTGGCCAGTGGTTGTCAGGGTCTGTGGGTGGGGGGCTTATAGGAATCTGGAAGCCCCCTTTAACAAGCCCCCCCATGTGAATGAGTAAAGACACAACACGAGTTTTTGACATGTCCTTTATTAAAAAATGAAAAAAATGTCCCCCCAGTATAGATCTATTATCAATCACACTGCCCGCCGCCTCCACTGACCCGAAAAACCCCCCAAAATCCCTCCAACTGCGAAGAAGGCCTGCTCCGCCGTGTAATAGCTCTTAGATAACTAAGTGACATCACCGGGTGGCACCGCCCCCATGTGACCTCACTGACCCAGCATGCTCTCGGATGGTGATGTCACAAGGGGGCAATGCCACCCGGCCATCATCTCCTTGATAGGGACCCCAGTGCATCGCCTTACCCAGGAGCCCATGATGCTGTTAAGGTGGCACTTCCCATAACAGGCTCCTGGTACCTTTATTGGGTCGACAGATTTAAGTCTCCTGCCACTCTGCATGTCGCCGAGCTTGGTGCTCCTCTACGTGGGCCTGCTGCATTAACGTTGCGTCATAAAATGGCTGCCGCGTGACAGCTATCCTTAAAACGTAACTCCACTTTTGTTGAAAAAAAGAACATTTTCCTCTGGGTGATCTGTGCACATTGCAAAGATTATAACAAACTTTGTTACAGATTCCTACCTTTTGTTATTTTGAAGAAATCCCTGTGTGTTTGTCTGTATCCATGCGTGAAAGTGAATCTAATGGGAATGGTTTTATAATTATCAATCAGCTGGTCACCTGCAGGGCACTAATGAGGAAATCTATTGGGCCTACAGCCCTTTAGATGTGTTCCTATTGGAAGTATCTCACCAAAAATTACATTTTTGATGCAGGGGATGCCTGAAATCTGACTTGTATCTTAGTGCAGACTTCTGGGAAAATCATTGAGCCAATCACACAAGCAGGAAATGATGTTTCTGGGGGGCGTTCTGTATACAGAACACCTCCAGGTAGCCACATTGCATTTTTATAAAATTATAGAGCTGCAGATTGAAAAAGAAAGGTCATTTTTAATAATGTTCAATTACAATATGACTTGTGTCGCAATTGTATACGCTATATTATTAATTATTTATTTGCTATTTTTTCCCCCCACGAAAGTGGAGTTACACTTTAATCACTTAAGCCCCGGACCATTTGGCTGCCCAAAGACCAGAGCACTTTTTGCGATTCGGCACTGCGTCGCTTTAACTGACAATTGCGCGGTCGTGCGACGTGGCTCCCAAACAAAATTGATGCCCTTTTTTCCCCACAAATAGAGCTTTCTTTTGGTGGTATTTGATCACCTCTAGGGTTTTTATTTTTTGCGCTATAAACAAAAAAATAGCGTCAATTTTGAAAAAAACACATTGTTTTTTACTTTTTGCTATAATAAATATCCCCAAAAAATATATAAGAAAACATTTTTTCCCCTCAGTTTAGGCCGATGCGTATTCTACATATATTTTTAGTAAAAAAAAATCGCAATAAGCATTTATTGATTGGTTTGCGCAAAAGTTACAGCGTCTACAAAATGGGGGATAGTTTTATGGCATTTTTTTAAATAATTTTTTTTTACTAGTAATGGCGGTGATCAGCGATTTTTATCATGACTGCGACATTATGGCGGACACTTTTTGCTCGATTTTGGGACCTTTCACATTTATACAGCGATCAGTGCAATTAAAAATGCATTGATTACTGTGTAAATGTGACTGGCAGTGAAGGGGTTAACCACTAGGGGGCAATGAAGGGGTTAAGTGTGTTCTAGGTAGTGATTCTAACTGTGAGGGGGAGGGGCTATGTGCGACACGACACTGATCACCGCTCCCGATTACAGGGGGCTGTGACCAGTGTCCTGTTACTAGGCAGAACGGGGAAATGCTTGTTTACATCAGCATTTCCCCGTTCTTCCTCTCCGTGAGACGATCGCGGGTATCCCTGTGGACATCGAGTCCGCGTGACCCGCGATCACACTCACGGAGGTCGCGGCGGGCAAACCGATTCTTAAAGGGTAACGTACAGGTACGTTAATCTGCCTGTACGTGCCCTTCTGCGACGTATATCGGCGTGAGCCGGTCGGCAACCGGTTAAAGGGAAAAAAATCAAAGTGATTGTAAAGTCTATTTTTTTTTAAACAACAAACATTTTATACTTACCTGTTCTGTGCAGTAGTTGGTTTTGTACAGAGCAGCCCGGATCCTCCTCTTCTCAGGTCCCTCTTTGGTGCTCCTGGCCCCTCCCCCCTGCCAAGTTCCCCCACAGCAAGCAACTCGCTATGGGGGCACCCGAGCTGAAATGCAGCTCCCTGTGTCCATTCAGACACGAAGCTGCTGTTCGACCCCGCCCCCTCTCTCTCCTGATTGGCTAACTGACTTTGATTGACAGCCGTGGCAGCCAATGGCGCCAACTGCTGTGTCTCAGCCAATCAGGAGGGAGAGTTCCGGATGGCTGAGGGACTTGTGAACATTGCTGGACTGAGATGGGGCTCCGGTGTGTATTAGGGGGTGCGGGGGAGGCAGCTACACACAGAAGGCTTTTTATCATAATGCATAGAATCCATCAATAAAAAAAAACCTCTGACTTTACAACTGCTTTCATTTTTTTGTAAGGGCTTAAGACAAAAAAAAAATTAAAAATTAGTCATAGCATTATGGTCACGTTAACTGACTCTGACATGATTGAAAGTATAAACTTTATTGAATAGAATTCATACACAGAACAAGCACAGATCCCAGGCATAGGATAGCAGCAGATAAATGTTAACGTGTTTCACGCAGGAAGCGCTTAGTCATGACATTGTTATGTTATGATTAAGCGCTTCCTGCATGAAACCTGTTCACATTTATCTGCTGTTATCCTATGTCTGGGATCTGTGTTTGTTCTATGTATGGATTTTTGGGGATTTTATTCAATAAAGTTTATACTTTCCATCACGTCGGAGTGCGGTCAAACTACGATCTCTGTATATGTGGAGTGCCACGATCACGGATCGGACCAGCACCTGATTGTGTGGAAGGAGCTCATCTGGAGAGATATCTGTCTTGTGACTTTGGATATTTTTGGAAACCATGCTTTAGTGACCTCTGGTCATGACAGGGTTAAAGGAATCACTGCAATACCAACACACGCATTATACACTCGTTATGTTAAATTTGCAATATTATGGGGCTTTGTGCTGAGTAGAATAAAGGATTCAAGCCCGTGGCCACCATTGGGAAACACGTCATCAAGGGAAATGCCCTGGAGACATCATTGGAGGAACTGCAAAGAGGCTGCAGGAGATCACAAGAACTTGGAGGCAACAATCAAGTAAATAAAAAGCAGAAACAAGAATTTTATTTAAAACGAATAGCATTTTTTTTTGATGATACATAGGGCAAACTTAATATCTTTCAGTAAAGGTTTTCATCTGCTTTAAGTGAAAAGCACAATAAAATAGATATTGCCCAGTAAACTATTTGTTACAATTCTTACCCTGGCATTTACAATTTACAACTTTCAGTGCTGCTGGCTCCTGTTCTTTCAGTGCTGCTTCCCTGAACTTCTGGTCTTCACAGGAAAGAGTTAAAGGGGAGTTCCACCCAAAAACTGGAAATGGAAAAATTGAACTTTCCGCCCCCCCCCTCCGGTGTAACATTTGACACTTTTCAGGGGGGGAGGGGGGAGCAGATACCTGTCTAATACAGATATTTGCTTGCACTTCCTGCGAAAGATCGCCGCAGGTTCCGCGGCTATCAACGCCATGTCCGGCCCCTCCTCCATTTCCGCCCCCCGCTGTCTTCTGGGAGACACACAGGTCCCAGAAGACAGTAGGGACCAATGAGGACTTTCCATTGTGGAGCAGTTTTAACGGGCCTTAACGCTCATCATAGGCTTCAAAACCTATGGGCGTTTAAGGAGCGTTTTAATCCTTGTAAAATGCCGCTTACTAAAGCTCATTGACACCAGTCTGGTGCCCATACTAACGCCATACAAACGCTATAGGAGCATTTGTTAAGCGTTAGAAATTTAGTCAAGTGTAAAAAAGCCCTAAGGAGACACATCTCTAGTCCCTGCATGCAAGGATGTCTCCATAGGATGCTGCAAGAGAAAGGAAACCTGGGGCAGTTGTCATAGCACAGGCTTAAAGTGATTGTAAAGTTTATTTTTTCCCCATAAAAATAACAAACATGTTATACTTACCTCCTCTTCTCGGGTCCCTCTTCGCTGCTCCTGGCCCCTCCCTCCTGTCGAGTGCCCCCCCCACAGCAAGCAGCTTGCTATGGGGGCACATAAGCCGAGTCACAGCGACCTGTGTCCATTCAGACAGTTCGGCCCCGCCCCCTCTCTCTCCTGATTGGCTAACTGACGTCGATCGACAGCAGTGGGAGCCAATGGTGCCGCTGCTGTGTCTCACCCAATCAGGAGGAGAGTCCCGGACGACCAAGGAACTCGTGGACATTGCTAGAGAGAGATGGGGCTCAGGTAAGTATTAGGGGGTGCTGGGGCGACTGCTGCACACAGAAGGTTTTTATCTTAAAGGGGCTGTAAAGGTTCGATTTGTTTTTTTTTTTTTAAATAACAAACATGTTATACTTACCTCCTCTGTGCAAGGGTTTTTCACAGAGAAGCCCCAATCCTACCCTTCTGGGGTGCCCCCCTGGCGCTCCTTGCACCTTTCCTTCATCGGGTGCCCCCAGGGAAAGCCGCTTTCTATGGGGGCACCCCGTGCGGGTGCGCTCCTGAGTGCTGCTGTTGTGTCCATTGAAACAGACAGCGGGACTCGGCCCCGTCCCCCGTGTCAAAGGATTCGACTGAAAGCAGCGGGAGCCAATGGAAGTACAGCAATTTTCGCCCTGATTGTGTGGATGTTTGTCACCTCTGCCCCACAAAACTATAAAATTATGTATAAAATTACATAAAACACTAAGTAATTAAATCGGCTGCTGAAAGTCCTAAAAAAAAATCAAAAAAAAATCGAGGGTTTAATATCACTTTTAAAATAAAAGATTTACGCCTTCTTTAGGTAAAAAGTCAAAACAGTGCACTACACCTTGTTACATACAAAAGTATACCAGTGTTTGATACTGACATTTTAATCGTCTTTTCTTTTCAGTGCTGTGATTAAAAAAAAAAATTCAGCTTTAGATATGGAACTGTGTAATGTGATATCCTAATGTAAGACCTTTATAATGAGGCCTATGGTAAGGAGGAGCGGAGAGAGACTGTAGTGGAGACCGGTACATCGGTCGGAGCAGGTGATATCCGTTATACTTGTCATATGTGTCATCGATTCCTCCACATGGGAAAGGTTGCACATTGTTTTGGTAATGCAGCCACGCATGGAGTTTTTTTCTGGCCCCTTTTTTCCTGCGGGGAAAAGCACAGCATTATAACAGGACAACTCAAACTTAAAGTGATTGTAAAGGATCATCTTATAAAACAACCCACTCAGTTTAAAATAGAAATGAAATGCAAAACATTTTTGTATAGATATAAAAAACATTATAAATACCCTTTTTTCCCTTTTTTTTTAAATAAGTGATCACATTCCCTCGGTTCTCAGCTGCACAAGAGCTGGGGGAGGAGAAGCAGCAGCACCGGTGGTCGCTGTTTTTTTTTTGGGGGGGGGCGGCAAATAACCCCCCCCCCCGGGCGGCCGACGGCACTACCCCCTCCCTATCTTGGTGGCGTGTGGCAGGCTGTGGTGTCCTCTCCATCTCCTCCTCTCCTCCTGCGGCTCTGGTGTCCTCCAGCATGGCTGGGTTGTGGGTGGCAGGCTGTGGGCAGCGGCACCGGTGTCCTCTCCATCCCCTCTCTCCTCTTCCGAGGCACTAGGCATCCAATAGGATCACCTGACTTGGCCAATCGGAATACTCGTCTCGTGACCCGATTCCTGATTGGCGGGGAGGAGATTTGGTGTGAAAATAAGTGAATATTCTTTTGGTATCGGCACACAACTGGGTGGGATCGGGGCGCACTGCTCTGCGCCTCGAGCCCACCTTTTTTTGAAGCCTATTACAGCCTCTGGCTCTAATCACATGCTTCAGAAACCCCCCCCCCCCATTGGAATCCATAGTCTGGTGCCCTGTATGTAGATTAGGGGGCCAGATGACCCTGACCCGTGTCAGGACAAGTCTGATCAGTGGAGGAGAGCAAGCTGAGTTCCAGCATAGCTAGAGAACTGACCACAATGAGTTCTCCTGCTTGTGGTGTGGTCAGTTTTTAATAAGAAAAAAAAAGGGACTGGCAGGATCACCAGGGATTTCACACAAAGGAAGCAATACCGAGAGAACAGGAGACTTTCTCATACAAGTACATGGTACATCAGGCCCATATCCGGAATATGACGTTTTGGGGGTTACAAACCATTTATTAGGAGAAAAGAGAAACCATCAACCAAAGCCAAAGTGCCTGGAAAAAACTGGGTGACCAGTGTTATCGCTAGGGTTGTACCGATACCGTTTTTTTGCCGATACTTTCGGTCAAGTACTCGCCTTTGTGGTGCGATTTGAGCCCAAAATGAACTTATGTAAATAAATCAAAACGAAAATAACTATTTTCGTTCTGTATTTTTATTGCACATAGGATGGGGAACTTTGGAAGCAGAAAAAGTGTTCATCCTGGAATTCAAAAATTTCAAAACATCTGGAATAAACTTGACCTCAAACCATTATATGTTCCCTTTAGTACACACACAGTCCTTGGTTTCACTCACCTCATCAGGGTCGTACCAGGAGCTGGAGGAGAGGTTATATTCTCCTAGCAGTGTATGCTTGGCAGAGATTCAAACCCCTAACCCGCCCCCCCCCCCCCACTATTCTACCCAACATGCCTTCAGAAATGGGGTTGCCTTCTTGTTAATTCTCATATCAGTAGATAGAGATGGGCTGTGGTTGGCTAAGGTGACTATTGCGACGTATGCATCTTCATCATTTTGAGATATTTAAATGGATCACCTGTAATGGTTTGACTCTTTTTGAAGCATTTCACTTCTTCTCCTTCGCACTGTATGTAGTCAGATGACTGACACGACCCCTCTGTGCCGCTCCTACAGGATTGGCAGGTGACGCCATTCTTCTCATTGCTTATCGGCAGCACTTATAGCAAAAAAAAGAGAAGAAAAAAAAAGTATAAAACTCATTAAAAGGTCTCCCCTGTTAGTTCGCACTTCATGTTTTAGTGTTAAAGTATTCACAGCGCTTCACTTTTTCCACATTGTGTTATGTTACAGCCTTGTTCCAAAATGGATTAAATTCATTATTCTCCTTAAAATTCTACAAAACAATACCCCATAATGACAACGTGAAAAAAGTTTGTTTAATCCCTTCAGAAAAGTTTGTTTAATCCCTTCAGCCCCGGAAGATTTGGCCTGCTGAATGACCGGGCCATTTTTTTTTGCGATTCGGCATTGCCTCGCTTTAACTGACAATTGCGCGGACGTGTGATGCTGCATCCAACCAAAATTGATGTCCTTTTTTTTCCCCCGCAAATAGAGCTTTCTTTTGGTGGTATATGATCGCCCTCTGTGGTTTTTATTTTTTGCGCTATAAACAAAAAAAGAGCAACAATTTTGGAAAAAAATGCAATATTTTGTACTTTTTGCTATAATAAATATCCCCATTTTTTTTTTTTTTTAAAAAGGCTAATTTTTTCTCAGTTTAGGCCGATATGTATTCTTCTACATATTTTTGGTAAAAAGAAAAAAATTGCAATAAGCGTATATTGATTGGTTTGCGCTAAAGTTATAGCGTCTACAAAATAGGGGATAGATTTATAGCTTTTTTATTATTATTATTCACATAATCGGAAACTTTTGACACATTTTTGGGACCATTGGCATTTATAAAGTGATCAGTATAAATACTAGGGGGCGATCAAGGGGTTAACTGTGTTCCCTGACTGTGTGTTCTAACTGTAGGGGGAGGGGACTGACCTAGAGGAAGTGACGGATCGTGGCTCCTAGCTAATAGGAAGTCACGATCTGTCACGCCTCTCAGAACAGGGATTTTCGTGTTTACACACACTAGTCCCTGTTCTGCCTCTCGTACCCGCGATCGCTCGTGGCTGGTGGTCATTGCGACCGTCGGTCACGAGCATCGGCACACGTGCTGTGCAGCGGGCGGGCGTGCGCCTGCTGTCCCGATCCCGCAAGCTACGACGGCTCGCGGGATCGTGCCGACCTGCCGCAGTAAAATGACGGCAGCTGGTCAGCAAGCGGTTAAAATCTTTGCAAATTTATTAAAAATTTAAAGGAAAAAAATCCCATGTACACCATGTACATACAGTAAGTATTCACAGCCTTTGCTCAATACTTTGTTAAAGCTACTTTGACACCAATTACAGCCTCAGGTCTTTTTGAGTATGATGCTACAAGCTTGGCACACCTATTTTCGAGCAGTTTCTCCCATTCTTCTGTAGCAAGGTCTCCGGTCCTGTCCAGTCTAATGAGGATCTCCAAAGCCAAAGACATCTGACACCCTTCAATATGTGGTGGGTTGTGAGGCATAGTGGGTGCAAAGATGGTGAAAGTCATTGGGCGCCAGATACTTCTTGGATGTAAAAGGGGTTTTATTTCTTTTGACAGTCCTTTTTGTATTTTTGGGGGAAAGGGGGTTAGGGTCAGGACACCCTTGAGTAGTTATAGATTCAATTGGCAGACTCTGAGACTTCAATAGTAGGACAGCCGCGCAGGAAAAGGCCCCAGCAAGGCGCCACCTCTGCACATGCAGGAATGCTGTCTCCTCCTATGGCAACAGTCTTTAACAGTTCCTAACACAAACATAACAGTCCTTTCAGCTCCACTACACCTGCCTTGTGTAGTTGTTCAACACTGAGCTCCCGGTCTCTCACTAAAGCCTCTGATTCACCGACTCTGAATCCCTTGAGCTCCTCCAAGGTTGGCGGTGGTATCTCCCTCAAGCGTCACCCCTGTTTCTCTGCTGGGTCCCTAGCTTGGCACTCCAGATACTTCTCAAGCTTCACCCCTGCTAACTGGCGAGGTCCCTGACTTGACTAAGGACTCACAAGGCTACCAGCAAGCATCTCCTCCACAGAGTTTTCCCGTAGACACTCCTTTATTACCTTGTCTGTGTGCTTAGGGTCATTGTCCTGTTGGAAGATGAACCTTCGCCACAGTCTGATGTCCAGAGCGCTCTGGAGCAAGTTTTCATCAATGAATCAATGATGTCTCTGTACATTGCTGCATTCATCTTTCCACTGGTGTGCGCAGCCTATAGCATTAGGATGTGCCCCCCAGAGCACAAATACACACGGGTGGGTGTCAGTACAGCAATATTGGTGGCAGTAGGGCAGTGGACGGTGTCAGTATTTTTTTTTTTAAATAATTTTTTCTTTTTAGAAGCCTCGTTGTGTGGTTTTGGTGTCTAAACAGACCCCCGATGTCTCACTTTTGCAACAGAGAAAAAAACTGAGGACAGGGATCCTCCAGTCCCTTTTTTTGCACCCTTCTTGCACACATTTTACTATGAATTAGGAATGTAGACAGCCCCTTCCCCGGTCCTGAGAAGAGAGGAGGGAAGCTGGCAGCACCACAGGGCAGGAAGATAGGAAGCAGGGGGGGATTGGTACCTCATGGGGTGATTAGGGTGTGCCCAGGCACACCCGGCACACCCTTTGCGCACGCCTATGCATCTTTCCCTTGATCTAAGCTAGTCTCCCAATTCCTGCCGCTGAGAAACATCCCACAAAATGATGCTGCCACCAGCATACTTCACTGTAGGGATGGTATTGGCCAGATGATAAGCGGTGCCTGGTTTCCTCCAGACATGATGCTTTCTATTCAAGCCAAAGAGTTCAATCTTTGTTTCATCATACAAGATAATTTTGTTTCTTATGGTCTGAGAGTACTTCAGATGCCTTTTGGCAAACTCCAGGTGGGCTGTCATGTGCCTTTTACTGAGGGGTGGCTTCCTTCTGGCCACTCTACCATACAGGCCTGGTTGGTGGAGTGCTGCAGAGATGGTTGTTCTTCTGGAAGGGTCTCCTCTCTCCACAGAGAAACGCTGGAGCTCTGTCAGAGTGACCATCGGGTTCTTGGTCACCTCCCTGACTAAGGCCCTTCTCCCCCTTTCGCTTAGTTTGGCCGGGCAGCCCACTCTAGGAAGAGTCCTGGTGGTTCCAAACTTCTTCCATTTACGGATGATGGAGGGCACTGTGCTCATTGGGACCTTCAATGCTGCAGACATTTTTCTGTACCCTTCCCCAGATCTGTGCCTTGATATGATCCTGTCTCAGGCGTCTACAGACAATGCCTTGGACTTCATGGCTTGATTTATGCTCTGACATGCATTGTTAATTGTGGGACCTTATATAGACCAGGGGTGGCCCGTCCATTAAGAGTGCATGGGCGCCGCCTCCCCTGTCCATGCCACCGCCACCCCCTATCTATGTGCTTTGCCCCTTTCAGGATGCCAGGCGCATGAATTACAGTGGCGGGGGTATTTTTTTTGAACCACCAATTAGAGCCAGAGGCTCTAATAGGCTTAAAAATAGGGTGGACGCTGGGCGCAGAGCATTGTGCTTGGAAGCCCACCCAGCTGTGTTAGAATAGCGAATGAACATTCACTATTCTCACACTGAATCGCCTCTCCGCCAATCAGGAAGCACGGATCTGAGACACATTTCCCGATTGGCCGAAAGGAGAAAGGTTCTGATTGGCCACCAAGGAAGAGGGAGGAGACTGAAGCTGCCAAGCAGGGAAAGGAGAAGTTGCTCATGATGCCCACGGAGGAGAGCCGGGGAAGCCACCTGTGATTGCCCACCATGGATGAGGTAAGTGCATTAGGGAGATTCCCCCCATTATCATTGAAAGTGAAAGTAACAGAAAATCCCAATTTTTGGGTTCTCCCCAATAAAGTAATGAAGGGGAAATCTTCCAATGGGGACACTAGTTCTGGTGAGCTGGGGGTCCCCAAGAAATTGCCTTAATTTGCAGGGATTTCCTCTCACTTCCTGTTTGGATATGGGACAGGAAGTGAAATCTCCGTAATAGGACACAGATGGTAAAAAAAAAATCTGACAGGGGTTATAACCCTCCCTTACTCTATCCAAAATGAAAAAAAAAAACAAGTGTTGCCCATGGTTCTACCTTAAGAGGAGCTGCCTTGAATATTTATGCAACCTTAGCCAATCCTCAGAGGTATGTTGGCAGGGGGCTGAGACCACTCCACGAATAGACTTGAGCCATGCCAGCAGGGCAGTTAGGTGGAAGACGGAGATACAGCGTTGAGAAGGCTGTCGGTGGCCCTAATGGGTGCCCCCTTGTCTGGGCGGGGGGTCCTGCCTTGGGCCAGAGCTCAGGTGCTGGAAGAATCCTGCTAAACCACACAGGAGGAGTCTTTCCTGGAAGCTATTCTTTTATTTTCTATTCTATCCCTGTATTTTCTATTCAATTTTATTTCTATTCTTTTCTTTTCTATTCTGTTCTTATTTACTCTATTATATTCTATTCTTTTTTATTCTATTATATTCTTTTACATTCTATTCCTTTATTCTATGTTATTAACTTCGGAAATTCGAATTCGATTCGAAAACAAATTGAATTAGAAAATGATTTGAATTTGAAAACGAGTCAGATTCGAAGATGATTTGAATTAGAAAACTATTCAAAAATTGAAAACTATTCAAATTCAATTAAAAAACGATTTAAATTCGAATTTCGTCCAAAAGTTTGTTTTGTTATAAATTTGTTTAAATGTGTTACTATTGTAATTCGGAAGTTCTGATACACCTGAATTTCCAAATAACAAAATTATGTCCGAAATTTAAATTCGGAATGAAACAAACATGTCTACAAGTAAGCTTGGTAATGTCCCCAATGTCGGCACCCCTAGCCGATTCGTCAATCAGCTTTGAGTGCAGGTGCTGGCATCTGTAGTAAGGGAAACAGGAAGTGAAGCCTTACAGCTTCACAGATTGTTTCCTACTGCACATGCGCAAGTGTGCTGTACTTTCTGAATGATCCTGCTGTCTTCTGGGACCTGTGTGTGTCCCAGAAGGCAGCAGGGGGGCGGAAATATCGTAGATTGGCAATCTTATCTGGAAGTGGGAGCGGGTACCTCTCAAAACCAGGTACCCACTCCCCCCCAAAAAGTGCCATATGTGGCAGCGGAGGGGGGGAGGGTGCGAACAAGCGGAGCTTCCCCTTTTGGGTGAAGCTCCACTTTAAGTGCTAGGTGGATCTATGCCCACAACCAGGGCCGCCATCAGGGGGGGAAAGCTCATACACACGTAGGGGGCCCGCCGACCCGGCCCAGGCTGCCCGCTCCGCTGTGTTTTCTTTAAGAGGGAGAGCATAGCTCAATAGACAGACTCCTCCTCTCACCTACCGCTTCCCTTGTTTGGCCGGCAGGTAGTAGGGGGCGTCTGTCACCACGTGACCAGTGGTAGAGAGCATGGTACACTCAAACTGAGGCCAGAAGACAAGGACGGAGAGGTGAGCGGAGCGGTAGTGTGTGCTCAAGGACAGGGCAGCATCGATCAGTCACTGACTAATTCAGAGCTTGGTTGGTGGCATGGTGGCGGTGATGAGGAAGGGGGGTCTGGTGAAGCTTTCGTGGACCGGCTGTCTTTGCTGGATGGGAACGTCTCTTTGCTGGATGGGAACATCTCTTTGCTGGATGGGAACGTCTCTTTGCTGGATGGGGCCATCTCTTTGCTGGATGGGGCCATCTCTTTGCTGGATGGGGACATCTCTTTGCTATATGGGGACGTCTCTTTGCTGGATGAAGCAACAGAGGGCAACACATCCCCTCCCGCCCCCTGTAAAAACCTGAGTGAGGGGGCACTATGTGTGCTGGATTACTATTCTCTTTGGAGTTCCCAAAGGTGTCCCAGGTCTGTTACAATCCTATAGTGTGTACTAAAGCGGGATTCCGGCCAGCTAAAATTTTTTTTTAAAGTCAGCAGCTAAAAACACTGTAGCTGCTGACTTTAAATAAGTAACTTACCTGTCCTGGGTGCCCGCGATGTCGGCCGCCCTCGGCTGACCCGTCCCTCGGCTCTCGGGTCCCGGCACCGCCATCCTAGGTAAGGGAAACAGGCAGTGGAGCCTTGCTGCTTCACTGCCAGTTTCCTACTGCGCACGCGCGAGCGGTGCGGCGATCTGTGAATGGCCCCGTGGTTTTCTGGGAACACACACACAGTTCCCAGAAGGCAACAGGGCTGCTCAGCTAGGAGCAGAAGGGTTCAGGTAAACACAGGTAAGTTTAAAAAAATTGTTTTTTTTTCAAATGTTTTTTTAAATTTTTTTTAATGATTTTTGGTGCAATTTTTTTTTTTCAGGGTGGCTCTCCACTTAACTGCTTGCCGACCGCCTCACGATGATATACGTCGGCAGAA
The DNA here is from genome assembly GCA_037952925.1 of Lithobates clamitans. Classification (NCBI taxonomy): domain Eukaryota; kingdom Metazoa; phylum Chordata; class Amphibia; order Anura; family Ranidae; genus Lithobates; species Lithobates clamitans. The sequence continues at coordinate 253,612 of JBBGZY010003066.1, forward strand.
GGGCTCGTACAGGCAGAATCACGTACCTGTACTTTGCCCTTTAAGAGGAGGCCAGCGGGCGCGCGCACCACTGGCGGCGCGTGCGCCCACGGCAAGCTCCGTGAGTCAGGTCGCGGGTCCTGCAGAAACGATCGCCGCGGGGATACCCGCGATCGCCTCACGGAGAGTTCTGCCTAGTGACAGTGTCACTCGATCTCTGCTCCCTGTCATCGGAGCAGAGATCAGTGACGTCACACACAGCCCAACCCCCCACAGTTAGAAACACGCCCCTAGGACACACTTAACCCCCTACACTGCCCCCTAGTGGTTAACCCCTTCACTGCCAGTGTCATTTACACAGGAATCAGTGCATTTTTATAGCACTGATTGCTATATAAATGACAATGGTCCCAAAAATGTGTCAAAAATGTCCGATGTGTCTGCCATAATGTCGCAGTCACGATAAAAATTGCTGATCCCCGCCATTTAAAAAAAAATAATATATATATATATATATATATATATATATATATATATATATATATATTAATAAAAATGCCATAAAACTATCCCCTGTTTTGTAAACGTTATAACTTTTGCGCAAACCGATCAATAATCGCTTATTGTGATTTTTTTTCACCAAAAATATGTAGAAGAATACGTATCGGCCTAAACTGAGGAAAAAAATTGTTTTTTTTAATATATTTTTGGGGGATATTTATTATAGCAAAAAATAATGCGTTTTTTTCAAATTTGTCGCTCTATTTTTGTTTATAGCACAAAAAATAAAAACCGCAGAGGTGATCAAATACCACTAAAAGAAAGCTCTATTTGTGGGAAAAAAAGGAAGTCAATTTTGTTTGGGAGCCATGTGGCACGACCGCGCAATTGTCAGTTAAAGCCACGCAGTGCCGAATCGCAAAAAGTGCTCTGGTCAGGAAGGGGATAAATTCTTCCAGGGCTGAAGTGGTTAAGGAAAAAAACAAAAAAAAAAAATTACTGTGCGGCCACTAAAATGTTCGGGTTCGGCTTGTAGAAAAAGTGGAAACCCTATGCTGGACTGATTCCTGCCTGTGGATGTCTGGTGTGCCTGGCTGTGCAGGGTGGGGGATCCCAATTCACCAGCGGCTCCTACGTGGGGTGCGCTACACATATAGAATTAAGGATGTCTTCCTGGGACAGGAGTACAGAACCCCCTCCCCCATACCTTTTCCATAACAGAGAGGCTCATGATCTGAGTACAGCTTAGTCCAGATACTTACAGACCGGCTTTTCAGGCGTACATCCGTCCGCGTTACAGCAGGTGAAGCTGGACTGCATTCGGTCATTGGGACTACTGAGGCTTCCAGATATATTGCAAGTAGCGCGGTCCCCGCATGCTCTAATGAACATCTGACCTTTACGTTCCCCACCTGAAACAAGGGCAAAAAAGGAAAAATCGTACAGCCCAATGGAATGCTCAGTTTAATTCCACTATTGGTGTGCAAATTCTTGCAGTTAGTTTCCTTAAGAAAACAGACACAGCCTGAGTAGAAAAGCCCGTTAGCCTGCCAGCAAGCTGCAGAGAAGGACCCCTGCTGTCTGTGTAAGCAGGGGTCTCTAAGCAGAGGTCTGATACCACACCATGCCAAGTCAGACTAACACAGCCAGCACAGCATTAATGCAGTGCATCAGGACGTCAAGGTCTGAACGGGTTCTTAGGGACTCAGATGATGAAAGAACACATTTATTAGTACACACTGATTATATGTATAGACCAAGAAAGATTTTCTACATACCGACTGTTGTGAGCATATACATCGAACTACAGATCTGATCGGGCTTGGGGCAGGTCTGTGCGGGTCCTGTACATGAATCCCCCTTGAAATTGGTACATTGTATGCAGGACAGAGAGTGACCTATAGGACAAGAGGAGAAAAGAACAAAACAAGGTCATTGCTGTATGGTATGGCATAATTACCGACAATATATCATCGGGGGTTGTGACAGTGAAACATGACCGTGCTTTCAGAAGGTAGGTAGGTTCAGAGATGTGTGTTTTTCTCAACATTATCTGTGAAATCAATGTTTATAAACAGGTTATTTTTATATCCACTTTGGGACCGCCTCCAGCAGATATAGTGCAGCAGAGCGCCGCCCCCCCACCCCCTGCCGAATCACATATATGTACGTGATCCGCCTCTTCCGGATAGGCAGCGCACACGTGCACGCTCGCCGCCCGGACTGTGCTGCCATTTGCTGCTGATTTATGGCCGGCACCCACTGAACGGCTGAGCGAAAGACAGAATTAGTAAACAACCCCTTTTTGTTTTTTTCTCCCTGCAAAGAAGGGAATAAAAACCGGCACATCGCTTAGTGAAAACATCACACAATGAGCACAGTAAACATTGTTAGGCACTGGGACACAGGAGGCTGCATTTGGGGGACACAGGAGGCTGCATTTTGGGGACACAGGAGGCTGCATGTAAGGACAGACTCTGCTGGGGACACCTGATGGTTGGCAGGCGACGTGGCAAGTGACACACTCGGGGCTCCCACTGATTCTGCATTATGGTGAATTGAATGATTTCATTTTATATTACAATTAATAATGTGTGTAGCGCTGGTAGATTTTTAATCTACTGCTGATAGGTAAATCTTGTGGGTTACTTGTTAGGTGAAGTTAGATTTGCCTCTGTTCCAGCTTGGCTGAGTTGCGTGTAGTTCCACATTGTGCCGGTGGGTGTCGTTGTCACCATGGGCTGGTTTTGGAAAGGCAACGTGTTGAAGCGTATGAGTGCTCCTCTGTCCCGGAGATAACTCGGTGGAGGTGGTCCTCCGAGTTGCATTCTGGGAGAGGGTATTTATGGGACAGACGCCATGTTTAGGGGTTCGTTTTCATCCACCTGCTGGCCCTCCTGGCTGACAGGTATGCATTAGGAATACCACCTCGTGGTCCTCCATTCCAGGGGCCCACGTCGCTGCGGCGTGTGGGTGGGCCCGGAAGCCTGTCTGGGGCCTACCACAGTAGCGGAGGAATGGTCCTGGGCTGTCTATCCTGAGTGAAGAAGCTGGACAACCGAGGAGATCCCAGGGGAGGACCCATCATGGAAGGATCACGCAGAGTGCTGGTCTGGAGAGGGGCCTGGTGACTCGGTTGGAGGACGTATCCTGAAGTAATCTTACTGCATAGTACTGCCGGGTTGGCTTAAAGGTTCAAGTACTGTGTCTGATATTCATCGTAAACCATTACATCCTGTGGCAGAGGATCGTACGGGTTTTGTTCCAAACAAGTCTGTGGCAGAGACTTTTATTCGTGCTACGTACTGGCTGCTAGGCAAGTGAGAGAGACCTATCCAGGCGGGCAAAAATTGAATCCCATAAGGGGAGTGCATTCAACTACAAGTGTTCAATTCCTAATAATGTACTAAAGAATACTAAGGAAAGGTATTTGAGCTTCCCTGCAACTTTCCTTCTGCCTCTTTCCTGCTATTTCCTTTATTACCTGTTCATTAAAGCATTGGAAAAGATACTCAAGTGTTTGGTGCCTACATTGTCCAGAGGTAAACTCAACGGGACCCTAGACCCGGTTCCGGTGAAACAGAGGTGGCGAAAGTGAAGGTTACAGCCTGCTTTAAACCAGCAGTTCCACCGAGAGTTATTGCTACATGTGCTTCAATCATCTTGACACCATAACAACCATGGTGCTGGGATGATTGAAGTGCTAACACCAGGTGTTTGGCATATCTTTATCTGCTGATTGTTAAACTTTCTAGAATACACATTTCTATTATTGTGTAAGATCTGGGCCTGCTGTCCCTCCAACCCTCGTTCATCTCAGACGCTAACCACACCACCTTGGAGCCACGCCCACTATTTCGCTGAAACCACGCCCATTTTCACCAAATCAGGGACAGTCCCTTTGTTGCAAATCAGGGACTGTCCCTGATTTGGAACAAAGTCCCTCTGTCCCTCTTCCCTCCTCATTTGTCCCTCATTTTTGGTCTGCTCTATATAGTTGTATATAAAATGCACTATTTGTCTTTCAAAAAGTGTTTCCCCATTTGCATTTGCAGCATATGTGAACTTCAAAAGCCAATATAAATAAAAAAAAATAGTGGCAAAAAAAACAAAACAAAAACAAAACAAAAAAAACCCCACACACACTTCTGGGTTTCCTAATAATTAGGTTTTTTTATTCTCCTTTAAGGGGGCGTGACAGGGGGTGTGTCCTATGCCTACATGCTTTTGCTAATAGGTGTCCCTCGTTCTCATCTCTGCAAAGCAGGGAGAAAAATCAGACACATCTACTAGTAAAAGCGGCACACATTACACATTGTTAGGCACACAGTTCACCCCTTTCATCGCTCATAGATGTTAAACCCTTCCCAATCAGTGTCATTAATACAGTGACAGTGTATAGTATTAGCACTGGTCACTGTATTAGTGTCACTGGTGATGTCAGTGTCAGTTAGTCAGTTCCCCCCCCCAGCGCCAGTTCTTGATAGATTGCTCGTTGCACTATCACAGTCATATTGTAAGTCACTGATCGCCGCCATTAGTAGTGTATAACAAACAAAAATCAAGTACCGTATATATACAATCGTTTGTAGATAACTTTCATGATAACCAATTAATATATGATATAATATATGACACAAATATTACATTTTCACAAAGTCTGCTTCCTCGGTTTTTATTATACTAATTTGCATATACTCCAGAATGTTATGAAGAGTGATCAGATAAATTGCAATTAATTGCGAAGTCCCTCTTTGCCATAAAAATTAACTCAAAGTGATACTAAAGGATCGTTTTTAAAAAAAATAACAAACATGTCATACTTACCTCCACTGTGTAGCTCGTTTTGCACAGTGTGGCCCCGAACATCCATTTCTGGGGTCCCTCGGCGGCTCTTGCGGCTCCTCCCCGCATTAGAAAACCCCCTTGGAGAAGCGCTCTCCCGAGGGGGTTACCTTTCAGGCCCGAGTCCAGCAATCGGTGTCCATAGAGGCCGAATGCAGGACTCTGCCCCGCCCCCGGCGCCCCCGTCATTGGATTTGATTGACAGCAGTGGGAGCCAATGGCTGTGCTGCTATCAATCTATCCAATCAAGAGCCGGGAACCCGTGGAGAGAAGGACGGCGGGGACGCACCGACGGAAATTCAGGGCTCCGGTAAGTGGTGCACTGGTGGTGCCCCAATCCCGCAGCTGAATCAACTGGATTGCAAAGGATGCATGAAGGTGAAATTGTTGTTACCCGTTTTAGCCTTCCAATGCTGATTACTGCGATAGCCAGCTATAGATGGAGGCGGTGGCAAGTTTTTTGTTATCACGTTGGTGTTTGTATTGGTCCAGCAATGCACCAACACCTTTGCAGCCATTGTGCTATTTGCTGGGTGTCTGGTGTGCTCCTGTACCTTTAAGAAGGGATGGGCTGCCCTTCAGTCCACCTGCCCGCATTAATCCATCAGAATGCATGTGCCTCCATTGTGGGGACACTCATAGTTTAGCGTTAGGACCACAGATACCAGGGTGCCGTGACGAGGCTCTGTGGCTCACGCATGCGTTTGCAAATGCATGCGGACTGAACCCCTGTTTTTAACGCATACTGTTAGACAGGTTAATTCGGTTGTCTGCGAGCTGGTCGGTAAGTAGGCTTGGGTTTTTTCATGGGCATTCCCCAGGCTTTGTGCAAACGAGAAAATCCGGACAGCCGCACACCAGGAAATAATAATCCAAATTTTAAAAATCAGGAACGTGTGGTTTGCAGGACACCATGGGCAGAGTGTACAGATAATTGGCTAATGCGTTTCGCACCTATGCCAAGTGCTTACTCATAGCTAGCACTTCATCAATCATCCCCAGGCTTTTTTGCTACCTGTTTTAGCCTTCCAATGCCGCTTACTGCAATAGCCAGCTATAGATAGGGGCGGTGGCAAGTTTTTTGTTATCACGTTTTTTTGCTATCACATTTGAAAAAACACGAGCCTTTACAACCCCTTTAATCCCATAAAATCCCAAAAACAACATTTCCACTGCATGTGTGAAGAAGGCTCCAGGGTGCCCAAGAAAGTCCAGCAAGTGCCAGGACATCTCCGACAGTTGATTCAGCTGAGGGATTGGGGCACCACCAGTGCAGAGCTTGCTCAGGAATGGCAGCAGGCAGGTGGGAGGACATCTACACACGCACAGTGAGGAGAAGACTTTTGGAGGAAGGCCTGGTGCCAAGAAGGGCAGCAAAGAAGCCACTTCTCTCCAGGAAAAACATCAGGGGACAGACTGATATTCTGCTAAAGGTACAGAGATTAGACTGCTGAGGACTGGGGTAAAGTCATTTTCTCTGATGAATCCCCTTTCCGATTGTTTGGGGCATCTGGAAAAAAACCTTCTCTGGAGATGAAAATGTGAGCTCTACCATCAGTCCTGTGTCATGCCAACAGTAAACCATCCTGAGACCATTCATGGGTGGGGTTGCTTCTCAGCCAAGGGAGTGGGCTCCCCCACAATTTTGCCTACGAATGATACAAAAACATCTTCCGAGAGCAACTTCTCCCAACCATCCAAGGACAGTTTGGTGAGGAACAATGCCTTTTCCAGTATGATGGAGCACCTTGCCATAAGGCAAACGTGATAACTAAGTGGCTTGGGGAATAAAACATCAAACTTATTCTCTCTGGAGAAGAGACGCTTGAGAGGGGATATGATTGTAATATACAAATACCGTACTGGTGACCCCACAATAGGGATAAAACTTTTTCGCAGAAGGAAGTTTAACAAGACTCGTGGCCACTCATTAAAATTGGAAGAAAAGAGGTTTAACCTTAAACTACATAGAGGGTTCTTTAGTGTAAGAGCGGCAAGCATGTGGAATTCCCTTCCACAGGCGGTGGTCTCAGCGGGGAGCATTGATAGTTTCAAGAAACTATTAGATAAGCACCTGAACGATCGCAACATACAGGGATATACAATGTAATACTGACATATAATCACACACATAGGTTGGACTTGATGGACTTGTGTCTTTTTTCAACCTCACCTACTATGTAACTATGTAACTATGTAACATTTTGAGTCCATGGCCAGGAAACTCCCCAGACCTTAATCCCATTGAGAACTTGTGGTCAATCCTCAAGAGACAGGTGAACAAACCCCCCCCCCCCCACACATTCTAACAAACTCCAAGCATTGATTATGGAAGAATGGACTGCCATTAGTGAGGATGTGGCCCAGAAGTTGAGTGACAACACGCCAGGGAGAATTGCAGAGGTCTTGAAAAAGAAGGGTCAACACGGCAAATATTACCGTAACTCTTTGCATAAACTTCATGTAATTGTCAATAAAAGCCTTTGACACTGAAATGCTTGTAATTATACTTCAGTATCCCAGAGTAACATCTCACAAAAAAGATCTAAAAACACTGAAGCAGCATACTTTGTGACTAATAATATTTGTGTCATTCTCAAAACTTTTGGCCACGGCTGTACACTTATTGGGATTTTTTTTTGACATGTAGCAGAATACATTTTAGCCTAAATCTATGAAGAAATTTGAGCTTTTACTTTTTTTTATTGGATATGTTTTATAAATAAATAAATAAACAGAAAGTAAAAAATCGTTTTGTCTTTTTTACATTTCCGACCTTTTTTTTGTTTATAGTGCCTAGCCTAGGTTTATGACATCATGCACAGCTCCTTCTCTCACTCTCGTGAGAGTTTGCCAGGAAGGTGGGGGGGGAGGGGGGATGAGTCATAAGAGGGCCAATGAGAGCTGCAGAGCTGGAGGTGTGCCTCTGTGCGTCTGTGTAAATCCAGGAAGTGAACAGGCAGCAGCTTCAGATGCCCACAGTTAAAATGGCCGCAGCTAGACTCAGTGGAGGGAGATTTATGCTGCATATTTGGCAAGTACAGAATCGCAGTATATATAAAATAATATACAAAGTGGTTGGAGGGAAGCTTCAGAATGGCAAAGATGTTTTCGTTACAAGTTATGTGAGCACTGCAGACTGCAGTTCCTCTTTGAGTACATCTTTATATTTTTTTTTTTTACTAAACTGTAACTCAAGCCAAACCCTTGCCATTTCCAGGAATAGTAAAAGTCACTCTGGTTTAGGAAGCATTTGTCAGAAATAGAGCAATGTCACATCTATCAACGTTTTCCTGTTTTCGAAATGTATAAAAAGGATACATCTGTTTTTCCTGCAAACCAAGCGAGTTCTCCCGGGTATGGACCTTACGAGAAGGAGAATGGGACAGAGCAACTACAAGAGCAATGGAAGAGCTTGTGTCCCACCCGGCACTGATTGGGGACCACTTATGTATATTTATACCACGGCTGCAGGAATAAGAGAGCTCTACCTACCAAAGGGTTTGCAACAAAAAACTAAAGGGGATACCCCTTGTTGGATGAGAGTTATTTTAATGGATGTGAAGTTGTCAATGAGGTAACACTATATAAGCTATTCATTACCCACTTACCCTCCGGAAGATTTACCCCCCCTTCATGACCAGACAATTTTTCTCGATACTGCACTGCGTTACTTTTTAACTTACAGTTACTCGTTCATGTGACGCTGTACCCAAGTAAAGTTTATACAGCTTTCTTTTGGTGGTATTTGATCACCTCTGCGGTTTTTATTATTTTAAAAACCCCCAATTTTTTTTACTTTCTGCTATAAAACACATCCAATAAAAAAAAAATCTAATTTCTTCATTAGTTTGGGCCAATATGTATTCTGCATCGAGAAATCACACATTTAGAAATGAAGAGGCTGCACACCCCGACAAAAATCGCAATATGGAAAAGTTTTTAGCAGCCAAAAATTGATCTTAAAAAAAAAAGGAAGTAACTGTTTGTAAAATTCTTTTTATTGCTATATGAAATTCTAATGGCATGTATGAATTAGAATATGAGCTCTGTTTATAGAATACAAAACACATTTCATCATGAATAGCGATGTTGATACAGTGGAGCAAAACATTACATTACAGAATGCCAGCCACATAGATACACCGACGCGTCTCGACCTGTACTGTTATGGTCTTCCTCAGGCAGGTTATTTACAATAAAAAAAAATTATATACATTAAGAAACTTAAAATGCAAAGCATTTCATAGTGCACACACATCTATGTACACGGCAATGGTATATTTACCGCTAAAAGATGAAATCGGGACAGAGATCCAATAACCAGAAGATGAAAAGAAATTGAAAAGTCCCAATGGATCCATGATCAATCTTCTTACCCCCAAGATGGAATCCAGTCCAAAGGAGCTTGCAAGAAGCCACACTCTTGACACCTCCAGAGGAAGAAACAAATGGCATCTGCGGTATGATTCCCAATGATGATAATAAATTAATATATGTTCTTGCAAGCTCCTTTGGACTGGATTCCATCTTGGGGGATGAGGATTGATCATGGATCCATCGGAACTTTTTAATTTCTTTTAATTTTCTGGTTATAGGATCTCTGTCGCTATTTCATCCTTTAGCAGTAATTATACCATTGCCGTGTACATAGATGTGTATGAAATGCTTTGAATTTGGAGTTTCTTAATGTATATCATTTTTTTTTTAGAGTAAACAACCTCCCTGAGGAAGACCATAACAGTACAGGTCGAAACGCGTCATTCTGTAATGTAATGTTTTGCTCCACTGTATCAACATCGCTATTCATGATGAATTGTGTTTTGTATTTTATAACCAGAGCTCATATTTTAATTCATACATGCTATTGGAATTTCATATTGCAATAAAAAGAATTTACAAACAGTTACTTCCTTTTTTTTTGGCGCTATAAACAAAAAAAAACCTGACATTTAAAAAAAAAAATTTTTTAACTTTCTGATATAATACATATCAAATACATTTTTAAAAAAATAACTTAGATTTATGGTTTTACATAACTTGTTTATATGACTTTTATATGAGCCTTGCTGTGGGCGATAGCCATTTGGCAAGCTGGTTATCCTTTTACAGTACAATATTTTATGTCAACTGTATTATTTCCTTTTGTTACTTCATACCAATAAAAACATTTTCAACCCTAAAAATAACTTAGAGTTGCTGCAGATTTGTCGGCGCCACATCCATGATGTCTGATAGGGTAAATGGAATAGCTATTTATTTATCAAACATTTAGTTATGATTATCAAAACATGTATTTTGATTAGGCAGATATACTTGATAAAAATATGTTAGATGTCATATGATGTAACAGCTGTTTTGGTTGTGGTCAAATGTCATTCACACCTTCAGCTGTGAAAAGGTCTAACTCTGGCTTTCCCATAGAACTTGGGAATGGGAAGTGATGTGTATATGCTAAATGACCATCTGTTTATCAATGTAAATAACCAACAAATTGTTTAGGACTTCAAAGAGGCTCACAAGGTGCCAGTGGCATCTCCAGCTTTCATATTTAGGGGGGGCACATGGGGGGACAGGGACAAAAGTAGGGGGCAACTATAAAATGCAATATATATATATATATATCCTGGGGCCCTTTACTATGATCCCACAACAGGCCCTTTCACATGTTCTGCAGTAAGCTCCCTTCCTACTGTATTGGGGCCCCCCCCCCCAGGGTGGCAGAAAACAAGAGATATATGTCACCAGCATACCAAGAACATATAAGGGTCCAAAGCAGTGGGAGAACTATCAGGGTTGCAAAGGTTGTCTTGCCACCGGGCCCTGGTGTTCTGCCACTGTGGGGTTCCCCGGCCTCCTCTTGCTGTCCTGCCCCTGCTATTGACAGCGCTGGTCTGGCATCCCTTGGAATTTACAGGCTGGTTCTCCTGTCCTAAGGACGGGAGAAATCAGTCTGTTTTGTTCAGTAACTGAGAGTCCTGGTGGAGTCGGCGGAGCAGATCGGGCGGCCGTGGTTGTGTGAGTGCTCGCATCCTGCAGTGTCAGCGAGCAGAGGGAGGGGGGAGGAATCACCAGCAGGAGCTGACTGGGGACGCTCTCCCTCTTAGACATTGCCTTTTTGTAAAAATAAATACATTTTTTTTTTATTGGGGGGGCACATGGTGGGGCACAGCATAATGTTGGGGGGGGTCAGGGCCCCCTCTGGCCCCCCCCTAGGGACGCCATTGCAAGGTGCCCCCCCCCCCCTTTTTAGAATGTATAAATTGTACTGATGCCCTCAGCTTTAGCAGAGCAATTATGTCACCATGTACTGCATACGTTTGCTCCCCTGCCTATGGCTAAAACTATAGTCTTGAATATTAAATACATCTTTTTGAATGTGGTTCAGCAGTACAAAATGTCATTGGAAACTCCTAAGTTCTGGGATTTCCCTATCAATTGGTCCTTCGCAGCCGGAAATGATAACTCTACAGACATCGCAAAGAAATGGAACACAAGCTGGGAATTCACTTCTGCTGGTGAAGGTAAGCTAACTTTTTGCTTACTGTGACTTCCCCTTGTGCTGTACCTATTTCTCTAAGCTGGTGTCATGTAGAAGTCCTCTTTCCAAGAACCTTGACTGTTGAATTTTATTTTTACGTTTCTTTTTACTTTTCAATGCTATCTGTACTTATTACTGTCCTTGCGTGCATGTGTTCTGTGTGAATGGTTGGCCCTGTTTCAGGTGCAATGTGTGCTTAGCTAGGATTTTTGCAGCTCCTGAAGTCTGGGGTGACCAGCCAGGTCAAAAATCGGGTCTTCGGACTCAAGGGATCATTCATAGGCTGTGGCTGATAAGGTACTATGTGTGGTAATCAGGGCTTTTTTTTTCAGCGGGAACGCGGGGAAACGCAGTACCGGCACCTCCTGGACTGACTGTATGTAATGGCAAGGGGTGCTGGGGTGTGCAGCAGGGTATTGATTCTCACTGCTAGGGGGATCTATTCTAGCTGGAGAGGATCTATTTTTGCAGAGGGTGTCTATTGTTGCTGAAGGAGGTCTATTGTTGCTGGTGGGGGACCTATTGTTGCTAGGGGTGGGTCTTATGTTGCTGGGGGGGTCAGTTGTTGCTGAAGGAGATCTACTGTTGGGGGGAGGGGTCTATTGGTAATGGCTGCCAGAGTGTCTATTAATGCTGGCTGTGTGGAGATGTGTTGATGCTGTCGGGAGTCTATTGTTGCTGTGGGGGGGGGGTTGTTGTGGGTGGTAAATTGTTGTTAGGGGGATCTATTGTTGTTGGTTGAATGGGATCTATTTTACTGCTTTTCTTGATACCTTTACCAAAATCCATGCAAATTACTTAGCACCACAAAATGATACTTGGTTCTGTATTGTCTAAAATGGGTGGTACTGGGAGGTGGGTGGAACCAAGGGACGGTGCTCGGAGGTGGGTAGTGGTGGGGAAAAGGGGTGACTCAGAAAAGGAGAGTTCCTGCACCTATTGTCAGAGGAAAAAAGCCCTGGTGGCAGTGGCATCGCTAGGGGGTGGCTTTTGGGGCTATAGCCCCGAATCTGGGGCCCATAGCCCCGAGTCTCTGCAGGGGTCCCCAAGGGGAGGGGAGCCTCTCTGGGGACCCTGATGTAAGTGGGGGGCTCTCTGGGGACCCTGATTTAAGGAGGGCTCTATAGAGACCCTGATTTAAGGGTGGCTCTCTGGGGGCCCTGATGCAAGGGGGAGGCTCTCTGGGGACTCTGATGCAAGGGGGGGGCTCTCTGGGGACCCTGATGTAAGTGGGGGACTCTCTGGGGATATATACACAGACACACACGTATATTACTGTATATACATGTGTATGCCCACCCAAGTGTCTGACTTTCTCTACTACGCTGCTTAGACATGTGCAGGATGAAAAAATTCATTTAGTTTAGTTTCGATTCGTTATTTAACTAAATTCCTTTAGTTAAATTCGTTGCATTCGTTACATTCGTTTTCAGAATTCGTTTCGTATTTGAAAAAATTTGACCGTATTCAAAAAAACTATCAAATTCGAAAAAATTCTACCACATTCAAAAAAAAACTGTCAAATTCGAAAAAATTCTACCACATTCGAAAAAAACTATCAAATTCGAAAAAATTCTACCACATTCGAAAAAAACATTAACTGAATTTGAAAAAGTAAACTATATATAACCATTTTGCGAAATTTGAAATTCGTATAGAATGAAATCGAATTCCAATAGAAAAGATTAGGATAGAATAGAAAGTATAAAAGAATAGCATAGAAAAACAATAGAACAGAATAGAAAGAAATATAATATATTGTATTCTAATCTTTTCTATTCGAATTCAAATTCATTCTGTACCAAATTCCAATTTTGGAAGATGGTTATATATATATATATATATATATATTATATTTTTTCTCTATTCTGTTCCATTGTTTTTCTATGCTATTCTATTCTAAACTTTTCTATTCGAATTTGAAATAATTCTATGGGAAATTCGAATTTCGGAAGATGGCTTCTAAAATTAGAATTTCGTATAGAATGAATTTGAATTTGAATAGAAAAGATTAGAATAGAAAATAATAGAAATAGAATTGACTAGAAAAACAATAGAACAGAAGAGAATAAAATATAATATATATATTATATTTTTTTCTATTCTGTTTCATTGTTTTTCTATGCTATTCTTTTTTATTCTATTCTAAACTTTTCTATTCGAATTTGAATTCATTCTATACGAAAATCGAATTTCGGAAGATGGCTGAATGAATTTGAATTTGAATAGAAAATAATAGAAAAGAATAGACTAGAAAAACAATAGAACAGAACAGAATAAAATATAATATATATATTAAATCTTATTCTATTCTGTTCTATTGTTTTTCTAGTCTATTCTTTCTACTCTATTTTCATCTTTTCTATTCAAATAATATATATATATTATATTTTATTCTGTTCTGTTCTATTGTTTGTCTAGTCTATTATTTTCTATTCTAAGCTTTTCTATTCAAATTCTAATTCATTCTATACGAAATTCCACTTTTAGAAGCCATCTTCCGAAATTCGAATTTCGTATAGAATGAATTCAAATTCGAATAGAAAAGTTTAGAATAGAATAGAAAAGAATAGCATAGAAAAACAATGAAACAGAATAGAAAAAAAAAATATATATATATATATATATATAAAACATCTTCCAAAATACGAATTTCATATAGACCGAAATCAAATTTGAATATAAAAGATTAGAATAGAATAGAAAATAATAGAAAAGAATAGACTAGAAAAACAATAGAACAGAATAGAAGAAAATATAATATATATATTATATTTTCTTCTATTCTGTTCTATTGTTTTTCTAGTCTATTCTTTTCTATTATTTTCTGTTCTAATCTTTTCTATTCAAATTCGAATTCATTCTATACGAAATTCAAACTTCTGAAGCCATGTTCCGAAATTCGAATTTTGTATAGAATGAATTCGAATTTGAATTGAAAAGACTATTAGAGAATATAAAATAATAGAAAAGAAAAGCATAAAAAAACAATAGAAGAGAATAAAAAAAAAAAAAAATAAAAAAAATAAATAATAATTATATATATATATATATATATATATATATATATATATATATATATATATATATATATATATATATATATATATATATATATATATATATATATATAATTTCGTATAGAATGAATTCGAATTTGAATAGAAAAGCTTAGAATAGAAAATAATAGACTAGACAAACAATAGAACAGAACAGAATAAAATATAATATATATATTTTATTCTATTATGTTCTATTGTTTTTCTAGTCTTTTCTCTTCTACTCTATTCTAATCTTTTCTATTCAAATTCGAATTCATTTTATAAGAAATTCAAATTTCGGAAGATGGTTTTATATATATATATATATATATATATTCTATTGCTTTATTATTTTATATTCTATCTTATTGTTTTTTTTAGAAAAACCTTTTCTATTTTTTTCGAATTCAATTAGAATTTGTCTTCGCATTCGATTTCAATATGTTTTCGAATTCGTACGTTTTTTTCGGATTCGTTTAAATTCTTTACTTTTGTAATTCGGAAATTCGGATGCATCCGAATTTCCGAATAATAAAAAATTCGTCCGGATTTCGATTCGGAACGAAACGGGATGCACATGCCTAACGCTGCTATGGGCTCTAGCCCCAGATCTTTTGTAGACCTAGCAACGCCCCTGCCTGGTGGTAATCCTTAGTACCAGTTTCAAATTAAATTCTGTTTTCCTTTCTTGTCTGCGTAGTTCTCCATAAAACTACACAATGAGCAGAAGTACTATCTCTCCTATTCTGCACAGAGCACAGTTGTGTGCCTGTCAGTCTGTTGGGCTGATTTTGTGCAGTGTACAGTCTAGTATAGATCCTTGGCTGAGATTGGGGACCAGATATACAGTTCCTGCTATTACGTAGGTTCATTGTGTCTGTGTGATGTGGGGACCTAGGAATAGATGAATCCTTGAGGAAGTCTCACCACCGTGTGAGATGGGGAATTGTACCACCGAGTACACCCCAGATTGGGATCTGTGTGATCCCACCAGGAGCTCCTTTGGGAACAGGAGTGGCCGAGTCCCACAAGGAATGGAACCAAGGCACACAGGGGTTTTGTACCACTACAAGGCTAAAACAAATCACAAAAATGTTGAAAAAAGGAAATGAAAGAAACTTAAGCTGGCCATACACCTATAGATTATCTGCAGATTTTCTATGGTTAGATGGAAAAAGTGCAACAGATTTCTCCATGTTCGCTAAACTGCGTGGATGGAGGAATCTTCCACTTTTTCCATCTAACCATAGAAAATCTGCAGATAATCTATAGGTGTATGGCCAGCTTAATTGTCCTACGTATGAATATGAACCTAATGATAACATTGCTAAAATAACTGCAAGCACATTATACCCTACCACCCAGCGCACTTATAATGACCTAAGTAGACACATGGATCATATGGATATCCCCGTTTTCGTGCGGCGGTCGGCTTTCAGATAAAAGTGGTCTCTGCGGCAGATTCGCCGCGAGATCACTTTTATCGGTGGCGGGAGATGGGCCCCCCCCCCTCCATGCGCAAATACAGTGTGAAAAAAAAGTATTGCAATGACCGCCATTTTATTCTCTAGGGTGTTAGAAAAAAAAACAATTATAATGTTTGGGGGTTCTAAGTAATTTTCTAGCAAAAAAAAACCTGTTCTAAACATGTAAACACCTAAATTCCAAAACGAGGCTGGTCCTTAAGTGGTTAAAAAAAGACTAAAAATTTTTATTTCTGACTTAAAATCGTGAACAATTTGATCTATATAATTTGGGTATAAAAAAAAAAAAATTGATTTAAAATTGTAAAATCGTGTGCAATGTGTAGTCATTTTGCACTGTGGTCAATTTAATATAAAAAAGAAAACATAAAAAATATTGTATTTGCTTATTCTAAAAAAGAAAGGTTAATCTAAAAACTGTGAGCTGAAAATCGTTAATTTAAATACTTACAGGGGTGGCTAATCATGTGGTCATTGGAGCCACGCCCAATGCACTTAATAAAATAGATAAAAATAATTAAAGTGAAATGTTAAAAGATTAGTGACGTAAAAAAAAAAAACCTTTTTTCACTGATGATTAAAGTTTAAAAATACGGAACGGTGTTTTATGTTTTATAGTTTAAAGAAAGAATGACCCCACCCCCTTTTTTTTGACACGGGTTAAATTGCATGGCTTGTGTGTGTGAACAGCTGTATTGTCATGCAAAAGAAAGTAAAATACCTCCTAATAATATATATTTATATGTGTGTTTGTATTAGTAATATTCGTTTCCATAGAAGAAACAGTTTTTGGAGAAGTTTTCCGATGTGCTCAGTATGGTGAAGTATAAATGTCTTGCAAGACAAAGGGGAACTTATAAAAAAAATTCGTTTTTTGGAGCTGCTCATTTTTAACCACTTCCATACCGGGCACTTAGACACCTTCCCGCCCAGGCCAATTTTCAGCTTTCAGCGCTGTCGCAATCTGAATAACAATTGCGCGGTCCTGCTACACTGTACCCAAACAATTTTTTTTATCATTTTGTTCCCACAAATAGAGCTTTCTTTTGGTGGTATTTGATCACCTCTGGGATTTTTATTTTTTGCGCAACAAATAAAAAAAGACCGAAAATTTTGAAAAAAAAAACAAGTTTTTCTTCGTTTCTGTTAACAATTTTCGTAAATAAGTAAGTTTTCTCCTTCAGTGACGGGCACTGATAAGGCGGCACTGATGGGCACCGATGAGGTGGCACCAATGAGGTGGCACTGATGAGCTGGCACTGACAGGCACTGATAGGCAGCACTAATGGGCACTGATAGGTGGCACTGATGGCCACTGATAGGTGGCACTGGTATGCGGCACTGATGGGCACTCATAGGCGGCACTGATGGGCACTCGTAGGCGGCACTGATGGGCACTTGTAGGCGGCACTGATAGGTGGCACGGATGGGCACTGACAGGTGGCACTGATGGGCACTGATGAGGTGGCACCAATGAGGTGGCACTGATGAGTTGGCACTGACGGGCACTGATGACGAGCACTGATAGGTGGCACTGATGGGCACTGATAGGTGGCACTGGTATGCGGCACTGATGGGCGCTCATAGGCGGCACTGATAAGCACTTCATAGGTGGCACTGATGGGCACTCATAGGCGGCACTGCTGGGCACATGTAGGCGGCACTGATGGGTACCTATGGGTGGCACTGATAGGTGGCACGGATGGACACTGATAGGTGGGCACTGATGGACATGGATGGGCACTCACAGGTGGCACTGATGGGTTGCGCTGATGTCACTGATTGGTGGCACTGATACTGATGGGTGGCATTTCTGGGCATCACTGGTGCCAATCAGTGCCCATTTGTGGCAAGATTACATTATTGAATAATTTTTATTATTATTATATTATTATTTGGTATAATTATTTATAGTTATTTATTATATTATAATTTATGATTTTGTGTTTCAAACTTCAGCAAACCCGGGATGTCTACTAGACTCTTGGTGGACAGATCTAAGTGTGTTATTGTTAAGAATTACCGACCTACAATATAAAACGCCAAATTTCTATGCAAAATAATTGTACCGCTTTGAGACGCAAAAATCTGAAATAATCATCCCGCCAGGGAGGTTAAATGACAGCTGAATAACATTTTATACTAAATGAGAATGGTTTCTCCTTGTATTAAGACGTTTTTCTTTTCTTCTAGAACATAGATTTACTTCAGCAGAAAAATAAACTCAACGGCTTTACGGGCATTTTTGTTAATGGTCAAATGTTGGACTAACAATCTGAGTGGCGCCATCCTCACAAATCTCCTCCCTCATTCCTTGGCATTATGACATCCGCCACAAACAGCATTGATGGAAAAGCGTGCTTTCAAAAGCTTTTTAGATGTCTGAAGAACTTTGATACTTATCATGTCAGCTGTCTAAAGAAAAAAAATCACAGCTCAGTTTGCTATAATTGCAAAAAAGATCTGCGCACCTACCGGAAGTTTCTTGTCATGTGGACTGCGATAGTCCTGAAGAGAAGAAGATTATGTATGAACATTGGATGCGTTCTTAAGGTTTTACAGTGGAGTCTTATGGAGGACGAGCTGTCAAAGTTACAGCGGAGGAATCAACTAAAGACTTGGCGTTCATACATTGTTAGACCAACGTGTCATTTTTATGTCTAGACATTTTTGTGTTTTTATATTTTTCTTTAGCCTTGACAAAGCAAAATGAGATTTTTCTGCAGAAGTAAATTGGGTACATCAATTAGGAGGAATTTGAACTAGAAAAATAAATATTTAAACTAAGATTAGGCAGCTGGAGGGAGTCGTTGGAATTTAGAAGCGATTGATAGGAATTGTAATCGTACCTGCTTTTCTTTAAAATGCTATTTATGTTAGGTTTTGTATGTTGTTATGAGACTTTGTTTTTTTTCCATCTTCCCCATTATCATGACAATTACTGTAATATTCACATCTAGTTAGGCCCTACACAGCTTTAACTGTCACCAAAGGAATCTTTACATTGAAGAGTCAAGCACCCAACTGTCCACAACCAATGAATGAATTGTTTGTTATAGTACTGTTATGTTTTGTTAGTTGTGTGGCAAATTTTAATTTTGCCAAGAGATGGGATTGATAGGGTAAATGGAATAGCTATTTATTTATCAAACATTTAGTTATGATTACCGTATATACTGGAGTATAAGCCAACCCGAATAAAAGCCGAGGCACCTAATTGTACCACAAAAAAAATGGGAAAACGTATTGACTCGAGTATAAGCCGAGGGTGAGAAATGTGCGGCTACTGTAAGTGGAAAAGAGGGTCAACAATGCCCATTTGCAGCCTCACTGTGCCCATTTGCAGCCTCACTGTGCCCATTTGCAGCCTCGCTGTGCCCATTTGCAGCCTTGCTGTGCCCATTTGCAGCCTCGCTGTGCCCATTTGCAGCCTCACTGTGCCCATTTGCAGCCGCGCTGTGCCCATTTGCAGCCTCACTGTGCCCATTTGCAGCCCCACTGTGCCCATTTGCAGCCTCGCTGTGCCCATTTGCAGCCCCGCTGTGCCCATTTGCAGCCTCGCTGTGCCCATTTGCAGCCTGACTGTGCCCATTTGCAGCCTCGCTGTGCCCATTTGCAGCCTCACTGTGCCCATTTGCAGCCATAGGTCCCCAGAACTTCAAACTCGGTAGTTAAGGGTTCCTAGATGCCCCCCTAGCTGCATCCAAAATTTGGGGTCTCTGGACCCAAAGGGTCCCGAAATGACATTGCTGCAGATGGACACAGTTTACTGATTTTGGGGCCCCGTATCTTGGGGTCACTTGGTGCTATGAACCCCAAATTTGGTGTGCAAACCCAGTGGAACCAGCACTGTGTAAGGTATTTTATTCCCGCGCTACCATGTAATAAATGTGATGACCAGGGGAAAAGCTGCTAACACCGGCTGGGGTCCTACCTGGCCCCTAGTAATTAACGAAAAATAACGAGTGGGTGTGGTGCTGCGCTAATCCAAATATGTGAAAGAATACATAAATAAAGGGCGTAGTGGAATAACAATAAAACGAATCATCTAACGTGAACGTAGAGTGTGATTAACATAAAACGCCCTAAATAGAATATAGTGAGATCTAAATGGTGATAAAATAAAACTAATCTCAAAACCAAAAATGAATTACCAAATTACCCGACTTGACAGCAATTACTGACATGAGCATAAACAATATAAAGCATGCAGTGTCAAACTGATCAATTGGTGCATATAAGAGCATGTAAGCGAGATAAAATTGAAACACAATGTTGAAAAACACAAAATAAAAATAAAAACGAAAAAGTACAATGTTACATACACTGTACGAGATCTCAAAACATGTCACAGTGGTCTAAAGTGTCCAGTGCATACAAACAGTGCTTACAGATGCATAAAAACATATATATATATATATATATATACATATATATATATATATATAGTCCAAACAAAGTGGCTGGTGCAACAAGAAAATCTCCAATGGCTCATCAGTCCTCCAAGTGCAAACCAGTGAAAGAGTGCAAGCAGCAAACTTGATTTTTAGACCAAAATAAATGATGGATGTGAAGTGTGTAGATCACAGAGATACTCCGTCCTCTTCATGCAACAATACCACACTTGTAGACAATGGCCCCTTACCTCATTATACTGAGGTTACAGCATAGATCAATCACCGCTTATCCCAGCTCCTATGGGGGGTTGTTCCTGGGTCCCGGACTAAGTCTCTATCTGTATCAGGTCCTCAGCGGGCACGGCGGCCAAAAGAGGAAAGGAATGCCATATAGTGTTGTATTTTTTTTTTTAAAACAAATGAGCTTTATTGGCAATAAAAAGTGGTACTCACACATTTGAATAGCAGAGGGCGCATATAACCGAACGAGCGGCGAGCTCGTACACTTCTCACAGTGGAAGGTGCCTGTCCCGTCCCTACGCGTGGCGTCACGTGACTTCATCAGGGGGAACCAGCACTACAACATATCCAAAGCTGGGGTTCCTAGCACCAAGTGACCCCGGAATACGAGTCCCCAAAGTCAGTTCAGAAAATGTCAAGCACTTTTCTGCAGCAGAGAATGACATTTTCCGAACCGACTTTGGGGACCCGTATCTCGGGGGCCACTTGGTGCTAGGAACCCCAGCTTTGGATGTGTTGTAGTGTTAGTTCCACTGGGCTTGCACACCAACTTCAGATATGGGGCCCCGAAGTCAGTTCGGAAAATGTCATTCTCTGGTGCAGAAAAGTGCTTGACTCGAGTATAAGGTTTATACTCGAGTATATACGGTATCAAAACATGTATTCTGATTAGGCAGATATACTTGATAAAAATATGTTAGAAGTCATATGATGTAACGGCTGTTTTGGTTGTGGTCAAATGCCATTCACACCTTCAGCTGTGAAAAGGTCTATCTCAGTGACATTCATACAGTGATTGGTGATATACAAAATGCTCTGATTACTGTGTAAATGTCACTGGCAGGGAAGGGGTTAACACTAGGGGGCGATCAAGGGGTTAAGTGTGTTCCCTGGGAGGTGTTTCTAACTGTATGGGGGAGGGGACTGACTGGAGGAATTGACAGATCGTGTTTCCCAGCTTGTAGGAACTCACGATCTGTCTCTCCTCTCTTCACAGAACAGGGATTTCTGTGTTTACACACACATGTCCCTGTTCTGGCTCTTGTGCCCGCGACCGGCAGCCACGCGCATCGGCGCCCCCACAGTGCAGCGGGCGCGCGCGCCTGCTATCCCGCTTAAAGGGACCGACGTACGGCTAGGACGGTTCGCGGGGTCGTGGTGACCTGCCGCAGTATAATGATGGCGGCAGGTCGGCAAGTAGTTAAATGATGCTCAATTGATACTAAGGGGCCCAAAGTGTGCCAAGAAAATATCCCCCCCACACCATTACACCCCCACCATCAGCCTGAACCGGTGATACCCCATCCCCCACACCATGACACCCCTACCACCAGCCTGAACCGGTGATAGAAGGCAGGATGGATCCATGCGCCAAATTCTGACCCCACCATCTGAATGTCGCAGCTGAAATCCAGACTCATCAGACCAGGCAACGTTTATTCCAATCTTCTATTGTCCAATTTTGGTGATCCTGTGTGAATTGTGGCCTCAGTTTCCTGTTCTTAACCGACAGGAGTGGCGCCCGGTGTGGTCTTTTGCTGCTGCAGCCCATTTGCTTCAAGGTTGGATGTGTTGTGCGTTCAAACATGGTATTCTGCATACCTTGGATGTAACAAGTGGTTATTTGAGTTACTGTTGCCTTTCTATTATCTGGAACCAGTCTGCCCATTCTCCTCTGACATCAACAAGGCATTTTCCTCCACACAACTGCCACTCACTGGATATTTTCTCTTTTTACCACCATTCTCTGTAATCCCCGAGAGATGGTTGTGTGTGAAAATCTCAGAATAACTCAAACCAGCCCGTCTGCCACCAACAACCATGCCACGTTCAAAGTAATTTCAATCCCCTTTCTTCCCCATTCTGATGCTCGGCGTGAACTTCAACAAGTCGTCTTCACCACGTCTAGATGCCTTAATGCATTGAGTTGCTGCCCTGTGATTGGTTGATTAGCAATTTCTGTTACCAAGCAATTGAACAGGTGTACCTAATAAAGTGGCCGATGAGTGTATTTCTCCAGAATGTAAAGTGTATGTAGTCCAGATTGCTGCCATTAGCAGTATAAAAAATATAGTATAGTATAATATATTATATAGAATAGTATAGCATAGTATATAGTATATTATATAGTATAGTATACAGCATAGTATATAGTATAGTATACAGTATATAGCATGGTTTTGTATAGTAGAGCAGGGATATGCAATTAGCGGACCTCCAGCTGTTGCAGAACTACAAGTCCCATGAGGCATAGCAAGACTCTGACAGCCACAAGCATGACACCCAGAGGTAGAGGGATGATGGGACTTGTAGTTTTGCAACAGCTGGAGGTCCGTTAATTGCATATCCCTAGTGTATAGTATATATTATAGTATAGTATAGAATAGTATAGTATAGAATATAGTATATATATATTATAGAATTGTATAGCATATAGTATATAGTATAGTACAGTATATAGTATAGTATAGTATAGTATATTGTATAGTATAGTGTATAGTATATAGTATAGTACAGTATATAGTATAGTATATTGTATAGTATAGTGTACAGTATATAGTATAGTACATAGTATATAGTATAGAATTGTATAGCATATAGTATATATATATATATATATATATATATATATATATATATATATATATATATATAGTATAGTATAGTATAGTATAGTATAGAATATAGTAACGTATAGTATTGTATAGCATATAGTATAGTATGGTATATTAGTATAGTATATTGTATAGTATAGTTTAATGTATAGTATAAAGTATATAGTATAGTATATTGTATAGTATAGTACAGTATATAGAATATAGTATATAATATAGTATAGTATTGTATAGCATATAGTATAATATACTGTATAGTATATAGTATAGTACAGTATATAGTATAGTATAATATAGTATATAGTATAGTATACTATAGTATAGTATATAGTAAGTATAGTATAGTATATAATATAGTGTATAGTATAGTACAGTATATAGTATAGTCTATTGTATAGTACAGTACAGTATATAGAATATAGTATAGTATAATATACTGTATAGTATATAGTATAATACATTGTATATTATAGTATAGTACAGTATATAGTATATAGTAAAGTATAGTATAGTATTGTATAGTATATAGTATAGTACAGTATATATTATATGGTATAGTAACCCAGAATATCGGAGCGGTTCGCTCACGGGGCAGTCAATGTGGATATACTCTCAGTAAAGACGGACAATAAGACCCCTTTCACACTGGGGCGGTTTGCAGGCGTTATTGTGCTAAAAATACCGCCTGCAAACCGACCCAAAACAGCTGCTGCTGTTTGTTCAGTGTGGAAGCCCCGAGGGATATCACACTGAAGCGGTGCGCTGGCAGGAGAAGAAAAAAACTCCTGCCAGCTGCATCTTTGTAGCGGTGAAGGAGCGGTGTATTCAATGGGACAGCGCGGCTATACCGCGGCAATACCGCTACTATAGCCGTGCTATGTGAGCGGTTTTAACCCTTTTTCGTCCACCAGCGGGGGTTAAAACCGCACCGCTAGCGGCCGAATACAGCCACAAAAACGACCGTAAATTAGCGCTAAAAATAGCTAAAAATAGCGCTGTTTTACCGCCGACGCCCCCACCGCCCCAGTGTGAAAGGGGCCTAAGAAGCAAGTAGAATCTTCCTAAATGTAAACGTTCGATCTTTCCTACCCATTTATGGGCAGCCTAAGTAATACACATCTGGTAAGAAATCATATTTAAAAAAAAAAAAAAAAAAGAATAATGTTTCCAAATCCCACAACTATTAGATTTGTCTTTGAGACTTTGTAACAGTTAATTAATAAACTAATAAATAAGTACAATAACAGAAAGAATTGACTTACTATGCCGGGAAAGCGCTGAAAGTATCCCAGTAAAGAGAAGAAGATATCTGGTCATGATGGTGACTTGCTGGATGGAGAAGCTGGGAATGGGATGAGAGGAGTGGATGGGAGTTTTTTGTGTTCGGCTCTCTCTGGGTTGTGTTCCGGAATGCAGAGAGAGTGATGAGATGGAGGGGGGGAGGGGGGGATATGTGAGGGGAAATGATTACCGCAGCAAAGTACTTGAAGATCGCGAAACAAAACAGGAAAGGAAAGAATGTACTGGAGGCGCAACCAGGTCCAAAGCACCTCACAACCCAAAAAATGAGTCTATATATATATATATATATATATATACTAGGGAGGCACCGATACCATTTTTTTTGTACAACCAGTATGAGTACCGATACTTTTTTTTTTTAGTACACGCCGATACCAATCACCGATACCTACCGCAACTGTTTTGTTTTCACTTTGGCTGTCAGCAATGGTACAAAGCATTGAAAATTTATTTACAAATAAAAAAAATAGATTTTTTTTTTTTTATAATTTTGCGCTTTTTCAATTTGAAATGTGTAAATATATGTTAAATGTGTAAAAATATTAACGAACAAAGCAAACAGAAAAAAAATTTTTTAATTGCTTATTGTTTATAAAATAGACGTGACCAAAAAAAAAAAAAGCAGGAAAATAATAATTAAATGGAGGAGAATAGGGCGTTAATTAACCTCCCTGACGGTATTCCCGAGTGTGGCTCGGGGTTAAATTTCAGCACCATTAGCGGTAACCCCCGAGCCACACTCGGGATTGCATTGCAGGATCCTGGTGCAGGTTACTTACTTTGTCCCCAGGATCCTGCGATTCCACCCCCCCCCCCCTGCGGTGTCTGCGGGCTCCGTCCTCCTCCTGAAGCCTCTCTGTGCCAGGCTCTGTTCCCTGCGAGTGTCGCAACGCACGGGGGCGGAGCCTGGTGGCAAATTCAAAGAAGTGTAAAAATCAGAACACATACAGTACTGTAATCTTACAGATTACAGTACTGTATGAAATCATTTCACATCCCTTTTGTCCCCAATGCTTTGTCCAATGCCCTGCATGCAGTTTTATATTATATATACTATTCTTTCTGCCTGGAAACTGGAGATTGTCCATAGCAACCAAAAAGTGTCCCTTTACATCAAAAGTAGCTTTAGACCAGCTAGAAAGCAGTGATAGTAAATTAGAACACTTGCAGAATTGAGCGATAGTGAATCGTGGGGAAATTTATTTTATTATTATTATTTTTTTTAATTATTTATATTTATTTATTACATTATAATTTATGATTTTGTGTTTCAAACTTTATCACACCCGGGATATCTACTACACTCTTGTTTGGACAGATTTAAGTGTGTTATTGCTAAGAATTGCAGGCCAACAATATAAAAACGCCAAATTTCCATGCAAAATAATTGTAACACTTTTTCAGCACCTAAAATCCGACATAATCATACCGCCAGGGAGGTTAAGGCTGATTAGAGTAAATTAAGGGTTAATAAGGGGTTAAACAGAAGAACATTTAATATTAATAAAATATATATATATTTTTTTTACTTGACAGGTTGCTTTAAACTGACTTTATCTGCAGATGGAAGTTCATCTCTTTGATCTGCAGATGAAGAAACAGAAAGATACAAAAAGAAACAATGTTTCAACGCCTGAACAATGCTGTTGATCAAAATTGCCGGCTGCTTTTTTTTTTTTTTTGACAGCTCCAATTACCGGACTTCTTTAAATTGGTGTTCGGGCCGAAATTATACTTTTTAAATAAAAATACCCCTATAATACACAAGCTTAATGTATTCTAGTAAAGTTAGTCTGTAAACTAAGGTCTGTTTTGTTAGTTTATAGCAGTAGTTTGTTATTTTATAAACTTACAGCAGGCCGTGGCCATCTTAAGTGTGGGCATCTGAAGCCAGACTGTATTTCTTCCTGGATCTCATCCTTGCAGATCTCGCACATGCTCAGTGCAGCACAAGCAGTGTAATAGGTTTCAGGTCAGGTTTCCATAGCAACGGCAGTTTCAGAGGAAGTTGCCGCCCCTTCCCAGAAGGCATTGCAAACAGGAAATAATGCGATGGGCCACGGCCAGGGATGAGGAAGTGAAAAATGAATACAGCAGATATACAGTAAGTGCTGAGAAAAAAAATAAAAAAATATCCAATTTGTTTACAGAGCACAGTTTAGTGAGGGATGCTGAAGAGTTGTAAAAGTGGGTGGAACTCCACTTTAACACTTCAGCTGTCAACAGGGGAATCCCACTGACAGCTGAATGAGTCATCGGTTGTTAAGGACGTGGCGGCCCCGCTCCTTAACAATAGATAATTGCCATTTTTTTCTTTTACATTTCAGCTGTCAGTGGGGGAAACCCACTGACGATAGAAGTGATCTCGCGGCGAATCCTCCGCAGAAACCACTTTTATCTTGTACCGGACCACCGGCCAAACACAGCGATACCGGGGGTTATGGTAGCTAGCTGCTGCCATAATAACGATATCCGACCTCAAAGTGAGGACGTATGTAGTCGTGCGGTGGTCCGGAAGTGGTTGAGGCAACGCTTTTTTTTCGTACAATGTGTACAGTAATTGTATGGAAATAATTGAACGTATGTGGTGGATGTGACTGGAAGGGGTCACATGCTCTATATCACTTCCTCTCCTTCTACTGAAAACTTTCTTAGAACCTTCTTTCTCCAAGAATTTCATTTCAATTCTACCATCTATGGGCAGCATAAGGATTGTTCTTTGATACTTTGTAACAGTTAACTAATAAACAAATAAATAAGTGCAATAAAAGAAAAGTATTGACTTGATTTGAGTAGAACAGGAAAGCGCTGAAAGGTAGAAGATAGCTGGCCATGAGGGTGACTTGCTGCACGGAGGTGCCAGCTGGACATGGCATGATAAGAGTCTGTGCCGCTCCTTTGGGGCGTTGTTCCAGAATGCAGAGAAAAAGAGTGCAAAAAAATATTTGCCTATTTTTCAAACTTGTTGTTTACAAGTTAAAATCATTTTTGTTTTTTTTTTGCTAGAAAATTACTTAGAACCCCCAAACATTCTATATATATTTTTTCAGACACCCTAGAGAATAAAATGGCGGTCGTTGCAATACTTTCTGTCACACCGTATTTGCGCAGTGGTCTTACAAGCGCACTTTTTTTTGGGGAAAAAATACACTTTTTTGAATTAAAAAAATAAGACAACAGTAAAGTTAGCCCATTTTTTTTTTTATATCGTGAAAGATGATGTTACGCCGAGTAAATTGATCCCCAACATGTCACGCTTCAAAATTGCGTCCCGCTCGTGGAATGGCGACAAACTTTTACCCTTAAAAAATCTCCAAAGGCGACGTTTAAAAAAATTCTACAGGTTACCAGTTTTGAGTTACAGAGGAGGTACTAGAATTATTGCTCTCGCTCTAATGATCACGGCGATACCTCACATGTGTGATTTAAACACCGTTTTCAGATGCGGGCGCTACTTACGTATGCGATCGCTTCTGCGTGCGAGCTCAGCGGGACGGTGCGCTTTAATTGTTTTATTTTGTTTTTTTTTCTTATTATTTATTTTACTTTTTATTTTGACACTGTCCTTTAAAAAAAAAAAAATTGGGTCACTTTTATTCTCCCGCCCCTGATAAAAAAGATCTCGCGGTGAATCTGCCGCAGTGACCACTTTTATCTCAAAGAGGACAGTCTGCCGTTTTTAAAAATACCGGGGTTATGGCAGCGCGATCTACTGCCATAACAATGGTCTTTAACATCAAGTTAGTGACATATAATGATAGCGGCTGGTCCTTAAGTAGTTAAAGTTTTGCTAAGCCCAGTAATATAAAAATAGTTAATCTGCCCCCTCCCCCCACAGCTTATAAATCTTCTTTTTACATTGAAAAATACTGCCACTATTTACCTTTTTGGATGATCTGTATACCACGGTCAGTGATAAACTGCACAGTTCCTCCAGTGCTGAGAGTTCAGGTGGGAGGAGATTTCCACTGCAGCCTGTATACACGCCCACATGTGTGATGTCAATATCATGTGACCTGGCTAGCTCTGATCAACAAATAACTGTTCTCTCCAGCATAAAAGGCACAACTGAGCATGTGCAGGTTGGCTACCCTGCCTGTGTGTTCCCAAGATAGACATTGCAAGAAGGGAAGGATCTGTGCATACAGGATCAAACAGCCTTTTCACACAATGCAGAGGATTAACCCCTTAAGTTCCACAGTGAGTATAACAAGCATGCTATGCTGCATATACAGACTGATTATACTGTTGTGGGTTTAGTAACACTTTAAGAGTTCCCTTCATTGGACTAAGGGGGCCAAGCCCAACCCCTGAAAAACAACCACCACACCATAATCCCCCCTCCACCACCAAATGATTTGGAGTGGGGACCCAATACTTTTCTGAATATAGTTTGGATGAGCAAGTTTGGGGTGGAGGAACTTGACTGGCCCGCACAGAGTCCTGACCTCAACCCGATAGAACACCTTTGCGATGAATTAGAGCGGAGACTGCGAACCAGACCTTCTCGCCCAACATCAGTGCCTGACCTCACAAATGCTCTTCTGGAAGAATGATCAAACATTCCCATAGACACACTCCTAAACCTTGTGGACGGCCTTCCCAGAAGAGTTGAAGCTGTTATAGCTGCAAAGGGTGGGCCAACTCAATATTGAACCCTACGGACTAAGACTGGGATGCCATTAAAGTTCATGTGCGTGTAAAGGCAGGCGTCCCAATACTTGTGGTAATATAGTATAGTTCTTACAGAGAATGACAAGGCTTTATTCTGATTGTTATCACAATCGAAGCTCTTTTTTTTTTAACAACTACCGGAAGTCCCGGGAGGCCCATGCTAGAAACAAGCTTCTCGTTGATTATGCAATTTATCCTTTTTGTTGAGCATTTATAGAAAACCTGAACTCCAGGCGAACAGTCATTTACTATACATGGTTTGCATTTCTGCATTTTATATATACTGTGCCTTGAAAAAGTATTCATACCCCATTTTTTTTTTTAATATGATTTCTTACCAGATGTGTAATAAATGGGTAGGAAAGATCGAACGTTTACATTTAGGAAGATTCTATTTGTTTCTTAGGCCCCTTTCACACTGGGGCGGTGGGGGCGTCGGCGGTAAAACAGCGCTGTTTTTAGCGCTGTTTTACCGTCGTTTTTGCGGCTGTATTCGGCCGCTAGCGGTGCGGTTTTAACCCCCGCTGGAGGCCGAAAAAGGGTTAAAACCGCTCGCATAGCGCGGCTATAGCAGCGGTATTGCCGCGGTATAGCCGCGCTGCCCCATTGATTTCAATGGGCAGGAGCGGTTTAGCTGATCCAGCGATGTCCATGACAGCAGCCGCTCGCTTGGCTCTCTTCCTCTTCATAGGCATAGGCACAGCAGTGGGATCTATTGGCTCTCACTGCTGTCAATCACAGCCAGTGAGGAGGGGGCGGAGCCAAGCCACGCTCTGTGTCTATAAACACGGGGGGTATTTAAAAAAAAAGAAGAAAAAAGAAGAAAAAAACCTGCTTGGTAAAAGTACACACACATTCAACTATTTTTCCTTGATTTAAAACTGAACGTACCTCACCTGGCCACTAGATGGTGCTTCAATAGGAAATTCTTATGATAGTTAGCACCATCTAGTGGCCAGATGCGGTACTTTCAATTTTAACTCAATGAAAAAACATTCATCCAGCCCTAAAAATAACTGTATAGCTTTTGTTTTTTAAAGCCTCCATTTATAACGAATAAATGCACGTGCTCTTTTACTGGGCAGATAGCTATGCGAATTGAATACACATACACCACTTTCACTTCTGTTTTTTTCCCGAGAAACTGCTTGCCACATTTATACACAGGATGTAAAGGGGCACTCAGATAAAAATTCACATGTGATTTCCTTTTTACAGCGCCTGCGTTGGTTACAATCTGAGGAAAAATGAGAGAATGTTAACCCTTGTGTCTCCAGAACAACGTGCCTGCATTTGAATTTCGGTGTGTGCCTAAAGTGGTGAACTGGCCCTTGAAATTGTCTAAAAAAAAACTGCATTTAATAAAAGGAATGTTGAGAAAAAAATGACACCAAGGAGCCCCATGGGGGAAAGTCCACAGTCCATATTCCCATCGCACACGTTCCTGGAATGAACCCTTATGCCCCGTGCACACGATCGGCTATTCCGACGGGAAATGTTGGATGTGAGCTTGTTGTCGGAAGGTCCGACCGTGTGTAGGCTCCATCAGACATTTGCTGTCGGACTTTCTGCCAACAAAAGTTTCTTAGCAGGTTCTCAAATTTTCCGCCAACAAAACTTGCTGTCGGAAAGTCCGATCGTGTGTACACAAGTCTGTCGCGCAAAAGTTTGCGCATGCTCGGAATCAAGCAGAAGGAGCCGCACTGGTTATTGAACTTCCTTTTTCTCGGCTCGTCGTGCGTCTTGTACGCCACCGCGTTCCCACGTTCGGAATTGCTGGCCAACATTTGTGTGACCGTGTGTATGCAAGACAAGTTGGAGCCAACAACCTTCCAACAAAATTCCAAGGTTTTGTTGATGGAAAGTCCGACCGTGTGTACGGGGCATTAGAGTACAGGGTGCTGTAGGGACATCCAGCTGGATACTGGAACCTATACAATATGTAGACATTCGCCAGAACACCAAGGATCATCAATTTTGTCCAAACGGTTTTTATTCCAGAATGATCAGATCGCAAAACGGTGAAGTGCAACGTTTCGGAGCCGCGCAAGACCCCTTCATCAGGCATTGATGATCCTTGGTGTGCTGGTGAATATCTACATACCATCAGGGAATTTGTTGCAATTGATTTAAATTCAGTAAAATTCCGTGTTGAAATTTGGAAGTTCTTAGACTTCCTTTTACTTTTCAGCTTTGCTTGCAGCTCCTAGACCAGGCTTTCTCAACCTTTTAATCCTAGAGGAACCCCAAAAATAATTTTCATGTCTCGAGGAACCCTTCCTAAAACCACATCATCAGGGCTCAATAGGAACAATGCTCCTTACATTGGTGGTCAATAGGAAGAAGGTCCCCCTTAAAGTGGTGTTCAGAATGCCACCCTTAAAGACAGCTAAAAAGATATTAGGTGTCGTGCTGCTGGCTTTGCCAAGTGGTGCTGAACCTTGAACTCTGTAGACATCACCAAACAGGTGGTTTATCAGCCACAGCTCAAGGAACCCCTAGCAACTTCTGGAGGAACCCCGGTTGAAAATGGCTGTCCTAGAAGTATTAAAAATTAAACCGGTTTAAAGTGCATATATAGGCTAAAAAGAGGGAAAAAAAAAAAACTTTCACTGTAGTTCACAGATTCTAAAGCCCCGTACACACGATCGGATTTTCCGACGGGAAATGTTCAATGACAGGCTGTTGGCGGAAAATCCGACCGTGTGTACGCTCCATCGGACAATTGTTGTCGGACTTTCGTTGGCTAGCATGTCTTCAAATTTTCCGCCAACAAATGTGTGTTGTTGGATTTTCCGAGCGTGTGTACACAAGTCCGCCGGACAAAAGTCCAAAGTACAAACACGCATGCTCGGAAGCAGAAGCGGTCGGTCTTGTAAACTAGCGTTCGTAATTAACATTCGTGACGTGGCAAATTATGAAATTTCTCTTCTTCTTTAATGGGATAATAATGAAGCTGCTTTGCTGGTGATACTGATGGAGTTTTTTTTTTTTCTTTTTCTTTTTTTTTTTTTTTTTGCCACTTCAGCGAAATGTTTTCCGGGGGATGTTACTTCACCTCTACAGTTCAGTATATTCCCTTATCTCATCACATCATTGTGGCTTTCAACTTCCTCTCAAAGAATAAAACAAGAAACCAAACTGTTTACATTGCTCTCAACCATAATTCCCCCCCCCTTATTTATTCATCCCATGTTATTACCCATCCCCACCCCCCTAAACCACCACCTCCCCAATTATCCCCCCCCCTTTAATTCTTCCCCATTGTTTTTCCCTACTTCCTCCCGTACCTTCTCTCCTGCTCCCCTACACTCCCTCGAGCCTTATCAGCTCTTCTACTATATATTTTCTATTATCTTACCTATCTAGTATTCTCTAGTTATTATGGGGCCTCTATCTAAATACCGCACACCTCTGCTGCTCTTATTAAGTATCTATATTTTATCCACTTCCTCCATGTCATTTCGAAAGCTTCCAAATCCAACCCTTCGCTATACCTTAAGTATTCTAAATAATATATTTCATTGACTTTATTGAGCCACACCCGTATTGAGGGTCTTCTTTCCTCTTGCCAATGTCGAGGGATAAGGCTTTTGGCCGCGTTTATAAGGTGTGGCACTAGCGATTTCAGATATATTTTCGTGGGTATTCCACTCCCATGAAATAGACATACTCGGGGATCATCTGGTATGGTGACATCTGTAATCTCCATTATAATACCCCTTATCTCATCCCAGTACTTCTTGATTTCTGGGCACGTCCACCAAATGTGTGCCATTGTCCCAATGTCATTACATCCCCTCCAGCATTGTTGTGATGTTTCCAGCCGAATCTTATGTGCTCTGTCAGGTGTGATATACATTCTCGCCAATAGTTTATAATTCATCTCCCTTATCCTACAATCCACCGAGGTGGTGTTTACCCTTTTCAAGATTTGCCCTGTCTCCCGTACATTAAGCTTGAAGTCCAGTTCGTTCTCCCACTTCGCCAGAAATGGAGGAGGTTCTACGCTCCCCAGATCCATCAAGACTCTATGAATCTTCGAGACCCCCCTTTCCCTTTTTTCTCGGTACAGATTTTCTCCAGGGGTAGCAAGTTCCTGGTCGACCTAATGGGCCGCGGGAGTGAGTCAATAAAGTGTTTCAGTTGTTTGTAACGCCAAGGATTTATAATAAACCATGCATCTTTATCTTTTAATTCTTGGTATGTACAAATATTACCCTGTCGCATAACATCTTTTAATTGAGCATCTTCCTTTAGTATCCACTTCCCAAACATATCCTCCTTCCCTGGAGTGAAAAATTCAGTACCTTTAAGTGGGATCAATGGGGAATTGAATTCCCATTTTTCCCTTCTATGTAAATTATCCCATATATTTAATACGTGTCTAGTGCTCTCCATTGTTCCCGTGCTCAGTTTTCTACAGTGTGGTGGAATCCATACAATCTTGCCCAAATCTACTTCACTCCTGCTATTCTCAATTTTCACCCAATGTTTTCCTCTATTATTTTTTACCCATTCTAATACCCGTGATAAGGTGATTGCCTCGTAATATTTCCTAATATCAGGTGCCTCCCATCCCCCTTTCGTCTTCTCTTTAGTTAATTGTGTTAAATTTATTTGTGGTTTCTTTCCTCTCCAGACAAACCTCACCAGCATAGTGCGCAACCTTAATAACCCGGTGGCAGTGCAATTGGAAGCATTTGCATTTTGTAAAGGATCTTTGGTAATATTATCATCTTATATAAATGTATTCTCCCACCCCATGAAAGCTGTCCTCTTCAGATTTTACTTAATTCTCTCTTGATCTCATTTAGAAGTGGGATAAAATTAGCCTGGAATATTGACTCTATTGTTGGGGTAATTTTAACCCAAGTAGTTTAGTTCTTCTATTCCCCATCTAAAGGGGAAATATTTTTGAAAGGAAGTATCCCCATTCTTATTGATCTGCAGCGTTTTGGATTTATCTGGGTTGATTAGAAAGTTAGAGAGCTTCCCGAATTCTTTTGGGGCCGATAACAGGTTTGGGAGGGTGGTCCTTGGGCGGGTGACATAAAACAATATGTCATCGGCATAAGCGGCTAATTTGTACTCCTCATTGCCCACTTTAACTCCGCCAATGTCAGGGCTCCCCCTTATCCTGTTTAACAGGGGTTCCAGGGCTAACACGAACAATAGTGGGAAAAGTGGGCATCCCTGCCTGGTTTCGTTGTTCATTTCAAATGTATCAGAGTAGGTGCCGTTTACTTTTACTTTCGCAGTGGGATGGGAGTATAGAGCTTTAATCCAACTAAGCATTCTCTCTCCTAACCCAATCTCCTCCAAAGTACTCCACATAAAGCCCCAGTCTACCCTGTCTAATGCTTTTTCAGCATCAATGGACAGTAGTAGACCTGGGGCTTCACTCTTCTTAATCTCCTGGATCATTAATAACGTCTTGATACCATTGTCCCGCCCCTCTCTGCCAGGTACAAACCCTACCTGGTCAGGGTGTATAGTCTCGTTAATTATCGATTTCATTCTTTCTGCTAATATTTTGGCAAATAGCTTTGTGTCTGCATTTAGGAGTGATATGGGCCTGTAACTGGAGCATAACGTATTATCTTTGCCTTCTTTTTAGAATGATGGCTATATTGGCTTCTAATGCTTCCCTCCTTATTGCCCACTTATCCCCAATCCCATTCATATATGAACACATTCGGGGGGAGAAGTAAGTCCTGGAATTTTTTGTAATAAGCAACGGTCAACCCATCGGGCCCTGGACTTTTACCTGCTGGGGTTTCCTGCAGTGCTTTCCTAAGTTCTTCTTCGGTAATAGGGGTCTCTAACAAATCCTTTACATTATCCGTGATTTTATTTAGTCGGGCCTCTTTTAAATATTTTTTTATTCTCTCCTTTTTTCTTTCTTTAGCCTCTTGCGACTCATTCTTATCTATCGCATATAGCTCACCATAGTAATTTTGAAAGACTTTCGCAATGTCACTGGTTTTATACATAAGTTCGCCCGAGTTTGCCTTTATTTTTTCAATAAAGTTAATAGATTTATTTTTTTTCATGACCCTTGCTAGACGTTTGCCTGGTTTGTTACCGTTTATATATCTTTCTTTCTTTGTTAGGTTGAAGGCCTTGCGTGTCTCTTGCTCTACCAGGTCCCTCATGTCCTCTCTCTTCCTGTGAAGGCATGTCAGCACCGCCCAGTCCCCCGATTTTTTATGTTGCTGTTCTAGCTCATAAATTTCTTTTGTCAGGGCTATCCTATCTTTCATCATTCTTCTCTTTTTCTCTGCCCCCACCATCATGATATCACCCCTTATGTGGGCTTTGTGAGCCTCCCAGACCGTTGCCTCGGCTACCTCCCCTGACCCGTTTACTTTGAAGTACAACTCTAGTTCTTCTCTTATTCTCTTATCTATGTCTTTATCTTGAAGTAAGTCTTCGTTTAGTATCCAGCTATTACCCCGTTTCTGTTGTTCCCCTATCTTTATCTGGAGACTCGCCGGCGCGTGGTCTGATAGGGTCATAGTAACAATACTTGTACAGGTGACCATTTCCAGTAGCCTATGGTCTATCAGAAAAAAATCCAGTCTCGAGTATGTCGCATGCACAGGGGAATCATATGTGTAATCACGTATATTCTCATGTTGCATCCTCCAGACATCAATCAATTGATATTGGTGAAGCTTCTTTTTCAATTTATACACCCAACATTATTCTGTCCCCCGTGCATGGGACGTACTATCTCTTGCTGGGTCCAAACAACAATTAAAATCCCCTGCGATTATAGCCCCCCCCCTTCTTAAATTCTTCAAATTTCGCCAAAACACCCATTACAAATCTTTTTTTCTTTTTATTTGGTCCATAGATGTTTGCCAAAGAGCAATCAAAGCCGTTTAACTTCCCTTTCAGGAAGAGGTATCGCCCCTCGGGGTCCGTCAATCTTGTCTCAAGCTCAAATTTTACTTCCTTGGCAAACCCTATGGTGACCCCCTTTTACACCCCTGGTCGGGGAGTCTCCATAAAACCAAACTGGAAATTCTTTAGAGTAAATTTTTTGATATCTGCCCATCCACAGGTGTGTCTCCTGTAGCAATGCTACGTCAGCCTTCAAAAACTTCAGCTCTCGCAACATTTCTCGCTTAGTGAGGGTATTCAGCCCCCTAACATTATATGTTATTATTTTTACACTAGACATTGTTGCTTCTTTTTTTTTTCTTCAAGACAGCGTACAAGGGAGCAGGAGTCCTAGTTCTAAAACCCCATTCTACCCTGTTTCTCCTTCTCACCCTGCCTCCCCCCCCCAACCCCTCCCCTCCCCCCCCCGGGATGATTAGATCTCTTCATGATCTAGCAAACCGAGGCCCACCTACTTCTCCTGAGCCCCCGGTAAATCTCCTGGAGGTTGAACTCGGCAAGGCCGTGATCTGAGCTGTCATTCCCCCCCATGGTGTTTTTTGGGGGGTACCCCAGCCTGTTTCCCTCCCCCCTCATCCCACCTCCCCCCCACCACTAGCCCCCATCCACCCGCTCCCCTCCCACCGCAAGCACTGTTTATCATTCCCTAATGGGAGACAAAGGGAAAAAAGAGCAGAGAGAGAAGAAAAGAAAAAAAAAAAAAAACACAACACTTCTCTCCACTCTCTTTCCCAATTTACAGTCCCCTATAAATCATTTCTTTCTTCCTGTTGATCTTTTTGGGTAAATAACTGGTTGACAGGATTGTACTGCCTCAGGACCCACTGCCTTCTTATTCCGCTCCAACCATCCTGGGATCTCTATTATAGGAATATTTAATCGTTTGCAGAAATTTGGTGTATCTTCTGGAAATCTTAATACAGCAGAGCGTCCATCTTTGCGTCCTGTCAGGCATGCAGGGAATCTCCAAGAAAATTGGGCATTACAATCTTTGAGTTGCACCAACAAGGGTTGTAAAATTCTTCTTCTGATTAAAGTTTCAGCTGCCAGATCTGGGAAGATCTGAAAGATGGTTTCTCCATACTTCGCCGGTTGGTTGTTTTTCAGGCATACTCTGATCTTTGTCTTGGAAATTATGAAATCTGGCGATGACGTCTCTTGGTGCATCCCTGGCGATCTCGGGGGGTTTCCTAATCCGATGTATTCTTTCAAATTTAATTTTGCTAGTTTTACTCCCCCTTCTCACCATATGACCAAAAATGCCCTCCATTTTTTCTTGCAGATCCTCCTTTTCTCCTTGTGTCTCCGGCAAGCCTCTTATCCTGAGATTCTTCCTTCTGTTCCGGTTTTCTTGGTCTTCAATTTTGTATAATATGTGCCTTTGATCCATTTGGATCTTATTTACTTGTGCCTTGAGGTTTCTCATCTCTTCCCCCTGCGTGTCCAACCTTCCCTCGGTGTTCTCTACTCTTGCTATTATATGGTGCATATCTTCATGCAGCGTTGCGATCTCTCCTTTTATGGATGTTTCCAATGTCGCAAACATCTCTGCCATTTCACTCTTGGTTGAGAGCAGTTTTTTTTGTTTAGAGTCCATTTTAACTTCCTCTTCTGCTGTCGCTAACATGTCACCGCCCGTCTGGTTGGTTTCTGTAGCCTCCAGTTG
Organism: Lithobates clamitans; assembly: GCA_037952925.1. Classification (NCBI taxonomy): domain Eukaryota; kingdom Metazoa; phylum Chordata; class Amphibia; order Anura; family Ranidae; genus Lithobates; species Lithobates clamitans. The sequence goes on from JBBGZY010003066.1 coordinate 291,308, forward strand.
TTTTCTTACCCCCGATTTTTGGGTGCACTCTGCAACTCTACTTTTACTCATCCCCTGTTTATTGGGGCTTTCTCTACTCCCTTCCCTGTTCCCTTCTTGCAACATGTACTTTTTGATGGTTCCTGGACTTGCGCTTATTCTAGGCTGGATAGTGGGGTGGGTTCACTGCAGATCCTCTCCCGGTTTTGCCTCTCATTTCTCACTCATACAAACCTACCCGCTGAAGTATTTTATTTAGGTGATACCATCACACTCTCCTATCCGGGGGAAGGGTTCTAAATCCTCCTGGGGCTTTCAGCCAGAGCTGATTGACCCTCGTTTCTTCTTCCTGGCTAAGCCCAACCACCACCGCTCTCCCCAACCTCCGCCGTCAGCCCTGTACACTGAAAACCACACAACCTCCAAAGTGTGCGCTGTATTCCGGAAGTTCTGGCATAAACAAAATATTATATATTATTAAATCTTAAAATAATCTTTTAATTTGTTATCTTTTGTTATCCTGTTTAAACATATATTATCTCCAACTCCCACTCATTTACTGATTTCAACAGGTCTTCGCAACCCCATCTGCTTACAGTCCCAATGAGGTCACCCAACTTAACAGCAGTCTATGTCACAGCATGTATCTGACCTGTGGACCTTATATTATATCTACAAATGAGCTAGTAGCATACCAGAGACACCTCTTGTCACTCATTACCATATAGCTTCTTATATTATCAGTGTTTTAGCAAGTCATAGCAGTTTCTATAAATCCACAGTTAGTTCCCATGGTCTATGGGTGATACCCCTAGTACTTGAGGTTTTGTGGGTGTAGAGGTTTTCTCCTCATTCCAACCTCTCTCGCACTCCACGCTGCAGACACCGCGTCCTGTCAGCTGTATCTCGGCCGGCCTCCTCTCTCCTCTTGCTGTTAGTGTTAGGGGGCCAGTATACTGGAGCGAGGGAATCCTCTTCCCGGCTGTTACACCCAGAGCGGCAGAGTGGCCCGAGTCAGCGGCGGGGGGGAGGGTGGCAGGAACACCTGCCGTGTGCAGTGGGATGGATCCTGATCGGGCAGTGGAGGAGAGCACGCTGTCCTTGCCCTACTCCGGCATCTCGTGGGGGGAGGATCGCGGGCTTCCTAGGCTCAGACACAGCTCCTACACAGCCTCACATCCGGTCCCTCCCTCCGATACTGATGGAGTTATTGCAAAGGAATTTTCAAAGGCATTTTTTTTTCTAGTGATACCAAGAATAATATTATGTTTTTTTTTTTTTTTTATTTGTGCAAGTTACCAGAACACCATTATCCCGTAGTTTAAAGGATCAAAGATACAACTATGTTGGTGTCCCTTGTTAATTTTACATTGTATTTTTTAAAATGTAACTGCCTACTCCCAAATTGTCATTTGCAGCAAAACACATAGCCAAGTATTATTCTCCACAATTTGTTAATTGTGCATTAAAAAAAAATAAAAAAATAAAATTAGACATGCTATCTGCCAGTAGAACTTAACCAAAAAGTGCATTCTATGTATCCAAAAATATAGAAAATATACCAAATCAAATCATTATTCAACCAAAAAAAAAAGTCAAAGCAATAACTCCAAGGCCAATAATAAATAACACGTTATCTCCTCCAACATGTCTGGTTGATGAACGGCTGTTCAGAAACGAACTGAAAAGCGCAAACTGAAAAACTGAAAAGCGCAAACTGAAAGGCGCGAATCAACATTTACCAAACTTCTACTAACACGAAATTAGCAGAAGGAGCCCAAAGGGTGGCGCTAAAGAGCTGAAAAACCACGTAGTACATCACTACGTTTGTAATTGTTGGCCAACATTTGTGTGACCGTGTGTATGCAAGACCAGTTTGAGCCAACACCCTTCGGACAAAATTCCACGGTCCGATCGTGTATGCATTAAAAGTCAGAGCCTACCTCGTTCTTGGCTGAAGGACATCCATATCATCTAGCCTATGACTGCTCAATTTGTGGCCCTCTAGATGTTGTGGAACTACAAGTCCCATGAGGCATTACAAGGCTATCAGTTACAAGCATGCCTCCCAAAGGCAGAGGCATGATGGGATTTGTAGCTCCGGAACAGTTGGAGGGCCAAAAGTTGAGCACCCATGATCTAGCCCACAGGTGTCAAACCAGCGGCCATCCAGCTGTTGTGGAAGTACAAATCCCGTGAGGCTTTGCAAGGCTGATAGTTACAAGCATGACTCCCATAGGCAGAAGTATGATGGGACTTGTAGTTCTGCAACAGCTGGAGGGCTTCCAATTTGACACCCCTGAATTCTAGCCCCTTCTTCCCCTGCCTTACTTTCCCTGGTCTGTCCCTTTAATTAATTTCAGTTCTTTCAGTCATGGAGGCTCAGCATCACATGTGGGTGGTCTACATGCTAATGTAGTAGATAGAAATCTGTTATAGCACGAGAAAACAAGCCAGGAAACTCTAGAGTGGTGAAGTCCTAGCAGAATAGTTCATAATGCCAAATAAGGTATAGCAGCTGGCTTCAAAAGACTTGGGCATTGGCTCAAAACCAGAGGATACAAAAGCTCAGGAGCCAGTCTGACCAGTGGCGGCTGGTGCTGTATATTTTGGGGGGACGGCAAACAAGACATCCCGCCGCCACCCCCCACCCTCCCGTCTGTCGGTCGGCCCCCTCACTTAATACCCCCTCCCCCCATCGGTCGCTCGGCCTTGCACTTGCCCCATCTAGGTCGTGGGCAGCTTCGACTACTTCCTGTGTCTCCTCCTCCTTTGATGGCGGCTTCCCTCCTTCTTCCCTCGGCGGCCAATACGATCGATTCTTCTCTTGGCCAATCGGGTCTCAGGACCTGCTTCCTGATTGGCCAGGAGGAGAATAAGGAAGACAATAGTGAATACTAGTTCGCCATTGTCACGCAAGTGGGTGTGCTCAGGGCGCAGTGGTCTGCGCCCCAAGCCCACCCTTCTTTGAAGCCAATTAGAGCCTCCAGCTCTAATTACATGCTTCATAAAAAAATAAAACCCCCATTGAAATCCATGTGTCTGGCACCCTGCATGTGGATTAGGAACCAGGTGCATGTATTAGGGGGGCAGAGCCCCTGCTCCACATATAGACGGGCCGCCACTGAGTCTGACAGCATGGGAACTTTGCCAATGACATCAGGCACTGGAGGGCATGACTACACGTTTTGAGGTGGCAAAGCAAGGCCTCTTTCTCAAGCCTGTCTTTAACAGGCTCGAGAAAGGCGTTGCCACCTTGAAACGAGTAGCCATACCCCCTCTGGCATCTGATGTCATCGTCCAAGTTCTCATGTTGTCAGACTGGCTCCTAAGCTGATATATTCCTGGTTTTGAGCTCTTGCATCTCCTGGTGGTGTTGCTCCCATCTGTTTCAGACCACCCAGGTCCTCATGGATGGCGGCTATTAAGCTTGATATGGGCTTTTATTCCTACTTCATATGAGTGGCTAATTTGCAGTTTTTACTAATAAAATATTTATTCTCCTGCACTTAGAAGTGCCCCCTTGTGTCTCCTTTGCATGCTAATGTAGTCTGACTAGGAACGACCCCTCCAGACTGACACCCAACCATCAATGCATTTTGATATTTGCACAACTAAAGTTGTGGAGAAGTTTAAAGCAGGGTTAGGTTATAACAAAATCTCCCAAGCTTTGAACATCGCACGGAGCTCTGTTCAATCCATCATCCGGAAATGGAAAGAGTATGGCACAACTGCAAACCTACCAAGACATGGCCGTCCACCTAAAATGACAGGCCGGAAAGGAGAGCATTCATCAGAGAAGAGCCAAGAGGTCCATGGTAACTCTGGAGGAGCTGCAGAGATCCACAGCTCAGGTGGGAGAATCTGTCCACAGGACAACTATTAGTCACACACTCCACAAGTCTGCCTTTTATGTAAGAGTGGCAAGAAGAAGGATATTGTCTTAAGAAATCCATAAGAAGTCCCATTTGCAGTTTGCGAGAAGCCATGTGGAGGACACAGAAAACATGTGGAAGAAGGTGATCTGTTCAGATGAGATCAACATTGATATTTCCAGCCTAAAAGCAAAACGCTATGTGTGGCAGAAAACTGACACTGCACATCACCCTGAACACACCATCTCCACCGTGAAACATGGTGGTGGCAGTATCATGTTGTGGGGATGCTTTTCGTCAGCAGGGACAGGGAAGCTGGTCATAGTTGATGGGAAGATGTATGGATCCAAATACAGGACAATCTTAAAAGAAAAACTGTTGAGTCTGCAAAAGACTTGAGACTGGGGCGGAGGTTCACCTTCCAGCAGGACAACGACCCTAAACATACAGCCAGAGCTACAACGGGATGGTTTAGATCAAAGCACATTCATGTGTTAGAATGGCCCAGTCAAAGTCCAGACCTAAATCCAATTGATAATCTGTGGCAAGACTTGAAAATTGTTGTTCACAGACATTCTGCATCCAATCTGACAGAGCTTGAGCTATTTTGCAAAGAAGAATGGGCAAAAATGTCACTCTCTAGATGTGCAAAGCTGGTAGAGACATCCCCAAAAAGACTTGCAGCTGTAATTGCAGCGAAAGGCGGTTCTACAAAGTATTGACTCAGGGGGGGGGCTATACAAATGCACACCAAACCTGCTGTATACAGCTAAAGGAGGTAAATTGTACAAAAACTGACAGTGGGGTTGCGATTAATTTACATGCACAACGCAATGTGTATAATGTCACATGTTTTACTTTAAATAGTTTTAATATACACATACAATTTCATAAGATTTAGCATTATTACTAACATAGACATGAAAACTCACGAAAAAAATATAAGAAACATTTTATTTGGGTAACAAAACATTTATTATTTTCAAATAGTTTTTTCTGTTCAATTAACTTTTGCATAGAGTATAATAATTAGGTACAGCAATGGGATCAAACAGAACCCCACCCAAACCATTTATTAATTTCATGCAATGTCTCGCTCACCTATCAGGCTTATAGGGTCATAGCTGATTACTTTGCATAACTTGTACTATATTGTACAGTGTTCTATCTTTATCATGTAGCTATGCAAATATCTTTTTGACATAAGACATAAACATAATGGAAATATTTAGAGTGACTCTAAAAAAAACCTTAAAAATAACTTTTCCTTGTAAAAAGAGATATAATATTCACATGTCCTGCCACTCATGCAATCTTTGTACTATTGAAGAGTTACAGTGGCTGCAATGCCAGATGCTTGTTTTCCTTGCTGGGTGCTTTAACTTGATCCTCTGGCCCCTACCACACAACAGCGTCCTGTAGGTATGCAGGAGTCAGCAGATAAAACCACAGCAGAACTCAGTGGGGTTTTTTTTGAGTGTCATAGATCTTCAAGAGAAAAGAAAGTTTATGTCTGCGGGTGGCTCTGAGGAAAGGAGATGGGGCCCCAGAAACACATCAGTATTTTCAGCATTATCTATTGACAGGCATGCTGTTAATTGCTGGTAGCTGCTGTTGGTGGTCCATCCTTCACATTCATTAGGTTTGATTATAATGCAAAGAATAGAAATGGAGCCACTTGACTTCAGAGTCCAAAGTAAGTTTATTTGTTGCACAATACAAGGTAAATCCACCTGCTCCCTGCTTACGCGTTTCACTCTATCCACTGCTTAGTCATAGAGTCATAGTCTCATGGACTGTTTGGAGCTGACATCCTTCTGTTGGTGCAGCAGAGGTGAGAAACCTAGAGTGGAGCACTTTGGTATTATTTGCAGCATGTTGTTTGATTATCATTTTGATGTTCTACTGTTTTTTTGTTTGTGAGAATTGTTTACATTTTAATGCTCATTAAATTAATACCTATTTTGGAAGGCCAGTGTCCTCTTTGTTTTTTCTGGTTATGTATTGCAGAACATGTGAGTAGTAACTCTTTTCTTCAATGGAAGCAGTAATTTACAAGTTTTTGAATGCTAACCACCAAGTTGCTTTAAAGTGGACTTGAACCCAAAAAAGTGAAGACTTCCTATCTTACAGGGGTCATCTAGAAAAGGTAAATTTGCCTAAGCAGTGCCCTGAAAATCAACCTCTTTTTCTAAAAATCCTCTTGAAAAATAGAAGAACACTTCCTGGTATGTGAGGGTGTCTAGGCACGCCTGTCCCTTCAGCTTTACCTGCAGTGTGAGGTCCAGGGTACTTGTTGACAGATGCATTTAGCTTGTCTGCCACTAGGTGGCTCTGTTCCTAATATAGTGTTGCAGAGGGAATTGTGTAATTAAAGCAGCGTTCCACTCAAAAGTGAAAGTGCTGCTTATTAGCCTCCTCCCCCCGTCTGGTGCCACATTTGCACGATGCACGCTGCGCTTTCTGAATGACCCTTCGGCAAGAAAAGGAGGAGGGGGCCGAACTTCCAAGTGATCTCACGCGGCAAGATCTCTCGGAAGTGGGGACGGGTACCTGTCAAAAACAGATTGGCATTTCCCTGGTGGTCTAGGGTGGCATACCTGGTGGTCCAGTGTGGTGGCCATCCCTGGTGGTAGTGGCGGCGTCCTGGTGGTCCTGGGCGGGCATCCGAGGGGGGGCTGCGCTGATAAACAATCAGCACAGACCCCCCCTGTCAGGAGAGCAGCTGATCGGTTCTCCTCTACTCGTGTTTGTCAGACGCGAGCGAAGAAAAGCCGATCAACGGCTCTTCCTGTTTACAGCGTGATCAGCCGTGATTGGACACGGCTGATCACGTAGTAAAAAGTCTCTGTCAGAGACTCTTTACCTAGATCGGAGTTGCGGTCGGCCAGACTGACACACCACAACAACGATCGCCGCGATGTGCGCCCCCGGTCAGGATATCGCAACCACTTTACCAACGTCATATTGATATATAGCGGGCGGCAAGTGGTTAATATACAACTGCCACAATGCTGCACCTGTGATCATTTATGACACCAGCCATTGGATGGTTTGACAAATTGGTTGAGGGCACACCCAATGGGAGTGTTACATTTCTGGCACGTGGCGGGAAACAAACTGGTAAATGGACGGGTTTACTTCCGCTTTAAGCAGCCTGCAGTCTTAAGTCTTATGTGAAAATGGATACCCAGTCTAACTAAATACATTTTGCAACCAAATTTTTTTAGCATGTCATTGAACACAAGCACAATATATACATCTCAAGCCTTCCTGTTTGCCGCCATCATGTATGGAGTCTAAATGCTTTCCGATTTTGCATTTAACACAGGAGTTTCAAAAGGACAGAAACAGAAAAGATCAGGGCGAGTATATTTTTGTGAAGGTGATTGCCGCCATTATCACAAATGTTTTCTAAATCCACAACCGACTTGTTCATGTGCCACACTTGGTGGACTGGGTCGCACAACTGTTTGGTGGCACACCCGCGTGCTATTGTTGAGGAAGGTACAGGCCCTGTGGAATAAAAGATAAAGTCATAGGTATAACCTTATTGATTCAGTTTGTCTTTATAGGGTTAAAGCTTAAACTCTGGGCACAAAGACTTTCATATAAATATATTCCTCAATAACCGCTAAGGATATGCAGTCACTTTGTGTGCATGAAATGCCTTTGTAAACCTAGGTCCAACCCCGAAAAACAGCAGTGACGTCATCACTGTGCTGTGCATAGCCTGTGCAGAGAGCAGAGGTGTGGGAGGGGTCCAGCAGGCTCCACCTACTGCAGGCTGCCTGTAGAGAACTATGGAAGGGGGCGGAGACAAGACCAGTCACCCTGCACAAGGAGAGAGAGCGGCAGTGACAGGTCTTTATTACAGGAAGTTCCTGCTCAGATCTGGAAGAAATGCACAAAGCACACCGAAATTCAAGAAAACACACGACGAATGTGTTTAGATAATACAGTCGTGGCCAAAAATATTGGCACCCCCGCATTTCTGTCAGATAATGCACCACTTCGCCTAGAAAACTATTGCAATTACAAATATTTAGGCATTCTCTTTGTTTTTTCCTTTTGTTTGTGTTGGTGTGACACCAAGAAACAAAAAGCCAAATCTGACACATTCCATGCAAAATTCCAAAATTGGACTGGACAAAATTATTGGCACCTTCTCAAAATTTTAAGAACTAATTGCATTCCAAGTTTGTGACGCTCCTGTAACTTTGTAATCAACCACTTGCCGACCAGCTGGCGCAGTTTTTTTACTGCGGCAGAATGGCACGGCTGGGCGAAATGACGATATGTAACGTCGCTTCGCCCTGTGGCCACTAGGGGGCGCGGGCGCGCCCCCTGATCGCCTACGGAGCCGATGCGAGTGCCCGGCGGTCGCGATCACCGCCGGGCTCCTGCGATCTCTTGTGGCACACCGAGAACCCGGGATCTGTGTGTGTAAACACACAGTTTTCGGTTCTATGAGGGGAGTAATGACAGATCGTCTGTTCATACAAATATGAACAGACGATCTGTCATCTCCCCTACACAGTCCCCTCCCCCTTCAGTTAGAACACACACTAGGGAACACAATTAACCCCTTGATCGCCCCCTAGTGTTAACCCCTTCCCTGCCAGTGACATTTTTACAGTAATCAGTGCATTTTTATAGCACTGATCGCTGTATGAATGCCAATGGTCCCAAAATTGTGTCAAAATTGTCCGACGTGTCCGCCATAATGTCGCAGTCCCGATAAAAATCGCAGATCGCTGCAATTACTAGTAAAAAAAATAATAATAATAAAAATGCCATAAAACTATCCCCTATTTTGTAAACGCTATAACTTTTGCGAAAACCAATCAATATACGCTTATTGTGATTTTTTTTACCAAAAATATGTAGAAGAATACATATTGGCCTAAACTGAGGAAAAAAATCATTTTGTATGTATTTTGGGGGGATATTTATTATAGCAAAAAGTTAAAATATTGCGTTTTTTTAAAAAGGTGATCTTTTTTTGTTTATAGTGCAAAAAATAAAAACCGCAGAGGTGATCAAATACCACCAAAAGATAGCTCTATTTGTGGGAAAAAAAGGATTTTGTTTGGGTGCAATGTCGCAGGACCGTACAATTGTCAGTTAAAGCGGTGCAGTGCCGAATCGCAAAAAGTGCTCTGGTCAGGAAGGGGGTAAAATCTCCAGCGGCTGAAGTGGTTAAACTCACCGCCGTGTATTTACTGTGGCAATGTGGCGCTATTGCGCGCAACGATGTACCTGTACGTCATTTCGTTCACTAGCCACTAGATGGCGCCATCGCGCCACCGCAGGCGCCATTGCGCAGTGATTGGCTAGCGGGGATGTCAATCAACGGGTGTTTGCTGGAATATAACTGGCTTCAGAAATTCAAATTTCAAAAAGAAATGAATAAAATAAAACAGAGTAGAATGAAAAAGAATAGAATAGAAAATAAAGGAATAGAATAGAAAATAAAAGAATAGAAAAGAATAGAATAGAATAAAATAGAATGGAAAATATAGGAAAAGAAAAGAATAGAATAGAAAAAACTGGAATAGAATAGAATAGGATAGAATTGAATAGAAAATAAAAGAATAGAGTAAAACAAAACAGGATAGAATAGATTAGAAAGTAATAGAATGGGATAGAAAATAAAAGAATAGAACAGAAAAGAATAGAATAGAAAATAAAAGAAACAAATAGAATAGAAAGAATATAACCGACTTCCAAAATTCAAATTTCAAATAGAATCGAACCAGCTATTGTTTTTTTTTTTTTTTATATATATTTATTGGATTTTCCAAGTAACAAAGGGAAAAACAAACACAGGCTATAGAGCCAGAAGGCCCAGAATCATAGATCTAAGATACAATGCCAGCACATGGCACAAATAAAGACCCAACAGGGGCAGAAGGAGAGGAAAGGGGGGGGATAAATAAAAAAAGGGGGGGGGGAGGAAAGAAAATGTATCCTAGCTATTCTTCACATAGAATTTGGATCGATTCAATAGTTTTGATTCAAATTCGTTTTGAATTCTTCAAATCCATTTGAAAAATTCAAATTCATTTGAAAACGAATAAACAAAACCAAACAAAATTAAATGAATGAAACAAATTTAGTTTTCAAATGCAAACAAATAAAATTAGTAACTTAAATCGATCCGAAATGAAACAAATGTTTTTCCTTCTGCACATGTCTACTGGATTTCCTAATTGGATATCCAGTCAATCAAACTGGCTGCATCGGAAGAGACAGGCGGCACCCCACAGGGCCCTCCCTTTGCTCCAGGCCACTTTTTAAACTCCTAAAGCCCAGAGACTGCTGTTGGGTTCCGCCATCTTGGATATGATGTCAGCAGCCCCAGCAGACTCACTGCTGTCACTCACGTGACATTTCAAAGAATTGCCCTTCATTCCTCCCCTTGCTAAGTTTGTGTAGGAAGCGGAAGGGGTGCAAAGGAGCTGGGCCAGCACAGAAAGTAATTAGACACTCCCAGATAAGGATAGGGCTAGGACAAGCAATGAGGGAAGTGGCTGTGCAAGAAGATCAACTCTTCCTGGAGTAGTCAATGTTTAAAGGAAACTCAAAGGCACTTTGTATTGCATACATCTTTAAGGCAGGGCAAAAAGGGACAACTCCCCCGGGCCCAGTCATTGTTGTGGGGCCCAAAGCAGCCGCCCATTGAGCCTACACTGCCTGAAAATAGTTGACAAGTGGATTTGAGAGGGCCCAAGAAAATGTTTGCCCAGGGCCCAATCAATACTAAATACGGCCCTAATTGTATGTGAATGAAAAATTAGGAAAAGGGGGTATCAGCACCTACCTTTAAGATTGGTGATCTGAGTTATACATATCGTCTCATTTCCAATACAATCCGTGGGCATTACTTTGACACATGACTTGGCATTTGTAAGGTAGCAGGATGGGCATTTCTTGCCATTCTTTTCTTTCGAGACTTCCGGAACTATCAGAGAAGAACAAAATCACATATACGTTTTATACAGAAGTCTTATTTCCTCCTTCTTTATGACTCTCTCCCTTCAGTGGAGCTGAGATAAAAGCTCCCCACCAGGAAATTATTATCCCCCGGAACCCTAGGTATGGGAATTTAGGATGGTATTTGGATGGATTATTCGGGTTCTAGGCGTGCAGTTTTGCATGGATTTCCATGGATTGTGGACCCATTAATTATAAGGAGGTTTTCCACAGATTTCCTGATATGAATAAGGAGAAAAGCTGGAGTCAACGCGTTTCAGAATAAAACACTGCACTCATGCTTTCTTTCAAAGCAGGTCAGTGAGATGTACCAATGCTCAGACAACGGCCCCGGTAATCCACAAAACAAATAGAGAAAAATCTCAGCCACTGCCCACTATACAAGCCTACCGTGTAATAAGTGAGAACAGCCTCAGCAAAACTCCATCCTGGCCACGAACCCCGACAGGGACGAAACATGTTGGGGGGAGTGGCCTGGGTGGAGTTTGGCTGAGACTGCTTTCACTTATTACACACTGGGCTGGTATGTTGGGCGGTGGCTGAAATTTTTCCCTATTTGTTTTGTGGATTACATGGAGTTAGGCCTGACCTTCACCCTCAGTGGAATGGGGGACATAGATCAGAGATCCTAAAGTAAGTTTAGTTTCACAATGACCCCTGAAGGCTCAATTCACACAGTGAAAATAACATTCTCCTTCTTTAAGCCCAGATGAAGGAGGCATTCTTGAAGTCTCTGAAACGTGTTGGCTCCATCTTTTGTTGTGCATTTTCAAGTGTTTTTCTGCTCAAATGCAATAATTAAATAATAATAATAATAATAATAATAATAATAATAATAATAACACAATTCATTAAATTAATAAAAAAATACATATTGTAAAAAAATAATAATGATCATAAATAAAATAACCCTAACCCCAACCCCTAACCCTAATAGTAACCCCTAAACCTTAACCCCCAACCCTAAAAGTAACCCCTAACCAAACAAAATAATAATAATCATAAATAAATAACTAAAATAACTATAACCCCAACTCCTAAGTAATAACTAATAATAATCCATAATCTTAACCCTAATATAAACCCCTAACCCTAACCTTGAACCCTACCCCAAACCCCTAACCCTAATATTACCCTCTAAACCCTAATCCTCAACCCTAAACATAACCCCTAACCCTAACCTAACTAAATAATAATAATAATAAATAAATTAAATAACCCTAACCCTAATAATATTTCGTAATATTACCCCTAATCCTCATCTTAACCCTAATAATAGCCCCTAAACCTAACCTCGAACCCTAATCCTAACCCCAACCCTAAACCTAACCCTAACCAAACTAAATAATAATAATCATAAATAAATAAATAAATAAAATATCTATAACCCTTACCCTAAGTAATAACAAATAATAATCCATAATATTACCCCTAATCCTAATCTTTACCCTAATATTAACCCCTAACCCTAACCTTGAACCCTAATCCTAACCCCAAACCCTAATATTAACCCCTAACCTTGAACCCTAATTCTAATCCCTATCCCTAATATTACCCTCTAAACCTTAACCCTCAACCCTAAACATAACCCCTAACCCTAACCTAAATAAATGATAATAATCATAAATAAATAAAATAACTCTAACCCTAAAAATAATTCATAATATTACTCCTAATCCTAATTTTAACCCTAATAATAACCCCTAACACTAGCCTCGAACCCTAATCCTAACCCCAACTTTAACCCTAATTTGAAATATTACACCTAAGTCTAATTTTAACCCTAATAATAGCCCCTAAACCTAACCTCGAACCCTAATCCTAACCACTAACCCTAATAATAACCCTAAATATAACCCCTAACCCTAACCGAACAAAATAATAATAATCATAAATAAATGAATTAAATAAAAAAATAACCATAACCCCAACCCCTAAGTAATAACTAATAATAATCTGTAATATTAACCCTAATCCTAATCTTAACCCTAATATTAACCCCTAACCCTAACCTCGAACCCTAATCTTAACCCCTATCCCCCAACCCTAATACTAACCCCTAACCAGAATATTAACCCCTAAACCCTAAACATAACCCCTAACCTAACAAAATAAATAAGTAAATAAATAAAATAAAAAAACAAATAAATAAACGGGAGTGGAACTTACGGATGGGCTCAGGAGGGGTGCAGTTGTCGGTGTCACAGCAGGTGACGCTGGTCAAATATCTGCCATTGGGCAGACTTATACTTCCAGTCTTTGAACAAAGTTCTTTTGGTCCACATTGTCTGATGTACAAGTTCATAGTCACCATATCACCTTGGAAATAGGAGAAAATAAAAAGGAACATGTGTTCTTTAGTGTAATCCAAAGATGGAGTGTTTTGTCACCTTTTACAATACAAGTTAAGTTATGTGTTCTTCATACTACAATGATAACACATGATTTAAAGCCAAACTCCAGGCAAACAGCTGAATACAGACCTACCAAAGGATTTGGATTTCTGTCCATCCAGTCCTGAGATTTACACAGCCCTGCCACACAGTACAGCCAGGGAAGGAGACCTGATTTTTCTCTGCTGCCCTTCAGTAACACTTACAGGTCCCCCAACCTGTTATTGGACAGCGAAAGGAGAAGCAGCAGACTGATGAGCTCATTCCTCTGTAACTCTTCCCCCTATCAATGTGTCCTTGACCTAGTTAGTCTCTTGCTTTTTGACTGTCTAGACCCCTGTCTGGACCTGCATACATTCTTGTTTGTCACCTGACCTGACCTCTTTGAACCCAATTGCTCCCTTGCCTGCTGCCTGTCGTAACCCCAACCTGGACCTGCCAACTCTCTTGCTTGCCGCCTGCCTAGACCTCTCTTCAAACTCAACTACTCTCTTGCCTGCAGCCTACCTTAAACCCCTGTCTGGGCCTGCCTACTCTCTTGCTTGCCACCTGCAGAGACCCCTGTTCAGAGCCATCTATTCTCTTACATACCATCTGCCAGAACCCTTGCCAAGTCTTGCCTACTCTCTTACCAGCCATTTGCCTTGACCCCTGCATAGACCTTCTACTTTCTGGCTTGTTGCCTGTGGAGACGTTTGTTTGGACCCAGCTATTCTCTTACATACCCTCTGCCTTGACCCATGCCTGGACCTGCCTTTTCTCTTGCCTGCCGCCTGCCTTGACCCCTGCCTGCACTTGCCTACTCTCTTGCTTGCCACCTGCCTGGACCTCTGTTTGGGCCCAGCTACTCTCTTACCAACTATCTGCCTTGACCCCTGCCTGGGCCTCCTACTCTCTGGCTTGCTGCCTGTGTAGACCTTTGTTAGGACCCAGTTATTCTCTTACATACCCTCTGCCTTGACCCCTGCCTGGACCTGCCTATTCTCTTGCCTGCTGCCTGCCTTGACCCCTGCCTGCACTTGCCTACTCTCTTGCTTGCCACCTGCCCAGACCTCTGTTTGGGCCCAGCTACTCTCTTACCAGCCATCTGCCTTGACCCCTGCCTGGTCCTCCTATTCTGTGGCTTGCTGCCTGTGTAGACCTTTGTTAGGACCCAGCTATTTTCTTATATACCCTCTGCCTTGACCCATGCCTGCACTTGCCTACTCTCTTGCTTGCTACCTGTCTGGACCTCTGTTTGGGCCCAGCTGCTCTCTTACCAGCCATCTGCCTTGACCCCTGCCTGGGCCTCCTACTCTCTGGCTTGCTGCCTGTGTAGACGTTTGTTCGGACCAAGCTATTCTCTTACATACCCTCTGCCTTGACCCAAGCCTGGACCTGCCTATTCTCTTGCCTGCCACCTGCCTTGACCCCTGCCTGCACTTGCCCACTCTCTTGCTTGCCACCTGCCTGGACCTCTGTTTGGGCCCAGCTACTCTCTTACCAGCTATCTGCCTTGACCCCTGCCTGGTCCTCCTACTCTCTGGCTTGCTGCCTCTGCAGACCTTTGTTAGGACCCAGCTATTCTCTTACATTCTATCTTCCTTGAACCCTACCTGGACCTGCCTGCTCTCTTGCTTGCCACCTACCTGGACCTCTGTTCCGATCCAGCTACTTTACTTACCAGTCATCTACCTTGACCCTTGCCTGGGCCTCCTACTTTCTGGCTTGTTAGACCTTTGTTCAGACCCAGCTATATTCTTACATACCATGTGCCTTGACCCCTGCCTGGACCTGCCTATTCTCTTGCTTGCCGCTTGCCTAGACCTCTGTTCAGACCAAACTACTCTCTTGCTTGCCTCCTGCCTTGACCCCTGCCTGGAAATGTCTACTTTCTTTCTTGCTGCCTGCCTAGACCTCTGCCTAAACCTTACTACTCTCTTGCTTGCCGCATGCCTCAACCTCTGCTCAGACCTTACTACTATGTTCCCTGCTGCCTGTCTTGACCCACACTATCGCTGTCACTCTGCTCTCTCCTCCTATCACCATGTCTTTGCTATCACATAAACACTGCAGCACAACTGATTGGCTCCTTTTGTTGCTTCTCACTCCGCCGGTCTAAGCTCTGCTGTATTGGAACAGCAAGAGGCTGATACTAACTCAAATTCAGGTACTTACACCGCTTATATTGAGAAAAAAAATGATAGAAAAATGATTCTGGGATAGCCATACCTATATTGTTTACGGCGCGGGTTAACAGGCAGACAGTGTTCCCGGAGGAACATACTTCGGAAGATCCATTGCAGATTTTGTCCGCTGCAACTGAACATTCTATACAAGTCAGGGAGTAACCTGTGCAACAAAAAAAAAGTACCATTAAAATCCCAATATTATTAAACAGTATGCAAACTCCAACAGTAAACTTTTTTTATTTGCTCTCTTTTGATTTGTTAAATATACCATTCAAAGCTTTGTGATATATCTGTAGATAAAAAAAAATCTGTTGATCCTGCCAGGCGGTGATTTGAGTTTAAAAAACAAGGTAGATAAAGTAGATAGATGAAAGATAGAAAATGTAAAGAGATATAGATAGTTACAATGCATCTGGAAAGTATTCACAGCGCTTCACTTTTTCCACATTGTGTTATGTCACAGCCTTATTCCAAAATGGATTAAATTCATTATTTTCCTCCAAATTCTACAAACATTACCCCATAATGACAACTTGAAAGAAGTTTATTTGAAATCTTTGTAAACTTATTAAAAATAAAAAAACGAAAAAAAATCCCATGTACATAAGTATTCACAGCCTTTGCTCAATACTTTGGTGAAGCTCCTTTGGCACCAATTACAGCCTCAAGTCTTTTTGAGTATGATGCTACAAGCTTGGCACACCTATTTTTGGGCAGTTTCTCCCATTCTTCTTTGCAGGACCTCTTAAGCTCCATCAGCTTGGATGAGGAACATCGGTGCACAGCCATTTCCAGATCTCTCCAGAGATGTTCAATTGGGTTCAAGTCTGGGCTCTGGCTGGGCCACTCAAGGACATTCATAGAGTTGTCCCGTAGCCATTCCTTTGTTATATTGGCTGTGTGCTTAGGATCGTTGTCCTGTTGGAAAAGAAAACTTCACCCCAGCCTGAGGTCCAGAGCGCTCTGCAGCAGGTTTTCATTAATGATGTCTCTGTACATTGCTGCATTCATCTTTCCCTCGATCCTGACTAGTCTCCCAGTTCCTGCCACTGAAAAACATCCCCACAGCATGATGTTGCCACCACCATGCTTCACTGTGGGTGATAGTATTGACTAGATAGATAGATAGATAGATAGATAGATAGATAGATAGATAGATAGATAGATAGATAGATAGATAGATAGATAGATAGATAGATAGATAGATAGAAAAGAAGGGGAAGGAAGGAAGAAGATAGGGAAAAAAAGTAAGGTGGGGAGGAAGTTTAGAAGAAAAGGAGGAAGCTATTAAATATTAGAAGTTGCTCAATCTCTGTCTTGAACATTTAAAAATAAAGGATAAGAAATATAAGCGCCACTGACTCCGCATATAACATCCAGATCGATATTTGATTTAAAATCACTAGAAAAAATCTAACATGTTTCGCCCCTTTCTTTGGGGCTGAGAAATCTGTACAGGACAATACTAGGAAGGAAAGGAAAGAAGTATAGTGAAGGATAGAAGGAAGTATGGGGGAAAGAAGGAAGGAAGGAAGGATGGCATGGAGGGTGGATAGGAAGGGAAGGAGGGAGGAAGGGTAGAAAGGAAGGATGGGTGAAGGAAGGAAGGAAGGAAGGAGGGAGGGAAGGAAGGAAGGAAGGAAGGAAGGAAGGAAGGAAGGAAGGAAGGAAGGAAGGAAGGAAGGAAGGAAGGAAGGAAGGAAGGGAAGGAAGGAAGGAAGGAAGGAAGGAAGGAAGGAAGGAAGGAAGGAAGGAAGGAAGGCATGGAGGGTGGATAGGAAGGGAAAGAGGGAGGAAGGGTAGAAAGGAAGGATGGGTGAAGGAAGGTAGGAAGCAAGGATGGTAGGGAGGGTGGATAGGAGGGAAGGGAAGGAGGAAGGGAGGAAGGGTAGAAAGGAAGGATGGGGGAAGGAAGGAGGGAGGGAGGGTGGAAGGGAGGGAAGGAAGGAAGGAAGGAAGGAAGGAAGGAAGGAAGGAAGGAAGGAAGGAAGGAAGGAGGGAAGGAAGGGAAGGAAGGAAGGAAGGAAGGAAGGAAGGAAGGAAGGAAGGAAGGAAGGAAGGAAGGAAGGAAGGAAGGAAGGAAGGAAGGAAGGAAGGAAGGAAGGAAGGAAGGAAGGAAGGAAGGAAGGAAGGATGGGTGGATGAAGGAAGGGAAGATAGCAGGGTGGGAGGATGGGAGGAGAAAAGGAGGAAGCTATTAAATATTAGAAGTTGCTCAATCTCCGTCTTGAACATTTAAAAATAAAGGATAAGAAATAAAAGCGCCACTGACTCCGCATATAACATCCAGATCGATATTTGATTTAAAATCACTAGGAAAAATCTAACATGTTTCGCCCCTTTCTTTGGGGCTGAGAAATCTGTACAGGACAATACTAGGAAGGAAAGGAAAGAAGTATAGTGAAGGAAAGAAGGAAGTATGGGGGAAAGAAGGAAGGAAGGATGGCATGGAGGGTGGATAGGAAGGGAAGGAGGGAGGAAGGGTAGAAAGGAAGGATGGGGGAAGAAAGGAAGGAAGGAAGGAAGGAAGGAAGGAAGGAAGGAAGGAAGGAAGGAAGGAAGGAAGGAAGGAAGGAAGGAAGGAAGGAAGGAGGGAAGGAGGGAAGGAAGGAAGGAAGGAAGGAAGGAAGGAAGGAAGGAAGGCATGGAGGGTGGATAGGAAGGGAAGGAGGGAGGAAGGGTAGAAAGGAAGGATGGGTGAAGGAAGGTAGGAAGCAAGGATGGTAGAGAGGGTGGATAGGAGGGAAGGTAAGGAGGAAGGGTAGAAAGGAAGGAAGGGGAAGGAAGGAATGAAGGAAGGAAGGAAGGAAGGAAGGAAGGAAGGAAGGAAGGAAGGAAGGAAGGAAGGAAGGAAGGCATGGAGGGTGGATAGGAAGGGAAGGAGGGAGGAAGGGTAGAAGGAAGGAAGGAGGGAAGGAAGGAAGAAAGGAAGGAAGGAAGGAAGGAAGGAAGGAAGGAAGGAAGGAAGGAAGGAAGGAAGGAAGGAAGGAAGGAAGGAAGGGAAGGAAGGAAGGGAAGGAAGGAAGGAAGGAAGGAAGGAAGGAAGGAAGGAAGGAAGGAAGGAAGGAAGGAAGGAAGGAAGGAAGGGTAGAAAGGAAGGATGGGTGGATGAAGGAAGGAAGGGAAGATAGCAGGGTGGGAGGATAGGAAAGAAAGGAGGAAGGATATGAAAGAAAGGAGGAAGGATAGGGAGGAAGGAAGGAAGGAAGGAAGGAAGGAAGGAAGGAAGGAAGGAAGGAAGGAAGGAAGGAAGGAATTGAGAGAGGAAGGATAGAAAGGAAGAAACAATGGATGGGATGGAGGAATAAAGGAAAGATGGCAGGGAAGGAGGATAGGAAGTAAGGGAGGCAGGGAGAAAGGAAAGGAAGGAAGGATAGAAAGGAAGGAATGTATGAATAGGAGGGAGGAAAGAGGGAAGGGAGGGATGATAGGAAGAAAGGAATAGAAAGGGAGGATGGGAGAAAGGCAGGATGGGTGTATGGGAGGGAGGAAGGAAGGAAGAAAGGAAGGAAGGAAGGAAGGAAGGAAGGAAGGAAGGAAGGAAGGAAGGAAGGAAAGGAAGGAAGGAAGGAAGGAAGGAAAGAAGGAAGGAAGGAAGGAAGGAAGGAAGGAAGGAAGGAAGGAAGGAAGGAAAGGAGGGAGGGAGGTAGAAAGGAATTTAGAGAGGAAAGATAGAAAGGAAGAAACAATGGATGGGAGGAAGGAATAAAGGAAAGATGGCAGGGAAGGAGGATAGGAAGTAAGGGAGGCAGGGAGAAAGGAAAGGAAGGAAGGATAGAAGGGAAGGAATGTATGAATGGGAGGGAGGAAAGAGGGAAGGGAGGAATGATAGGAAGGAAGAATAGAAAGGAAGGATGG
The DNA here is from genome assembly GCA_037952925.1 of Lithobates clamitans. Lineage (NCBI taxonomy): Eukaryota > Metazoa > Chordata > Amphibia > Anura > Ranidae > Lithobates > Lithobates clamitans. Next base: position 310,583 of record JBBGZY010003066.1, read on the forward strand.
GAGAAAGGCAGGATGGGTGTATGGGAGGGAGTTAGGAAGGAAGGAAGGAAGGAAGAGGAGATGGAGGGAGGAGGGATAAAAAGGAAGGAAGGAAGGAAAGAAGGAAGGAAGGAAAGGGGAGATGGAGGGAGGAGGGATAAAAAGGAAGGAAAAAATGATGGGAGGGAGGGAGGAAAGAAGGATGGGAAGGAGGGAGGATGGGAGAAAGGAAGGATGGGTGAATGTGAGGGAGTGGAGGGGGAAGGAAGGAAGGAAGGAAGGAAGGAAGGAAGGAAGGAAGGAAGGAAGGAAGGAAGGAAGGAAGGAAAGAAAGGGGAGATGGAGGGAGGAAGGATAGAAAGGAAAGAAGGAAGGGAAGAAGGGAGGAAGGAAAGGAAGGGTTGAAATGCTGTAATAGATATCTAAGCTCAGTCTCTCGGACATCAGAAAACGTCTATTTGTAGTTCAGCAGGTGCGGACTTTACATACAAATAAACCAGACGTTTGTTGTTTGCTGTTTGTACAGAGAGATCCGGGGAATCGGAGCTCCGGGGATTCCGTATAATGTCCTCTGTGTACAATGAAATGACACAATAGTCTGCCAGGTGTTTAATAAATGACATCTGTCATCCAGCAATAACTGGTAATATTAATGCTGTGATGTGGGGGGAGGGGAATTATTGGCGACTCGTCCAGCACTGAAGCATATTTTAGAAGTAGAATTTGTCATCTTTTGTAATCGGTGATTTCTGTGGGGTTCTCATGGATCGTACACACAAAATAAATGGAACTGAACACACATTAGCACACGTATGTATAACACACATGTTTTTTATGCCTGTGCTTTAAGCTGAACTCCAAGCTATGTGTTAAATCAAAGGATGAAATACATATAAGAAATCGGCTTTATCTGCCAAAGGATTTCTTTTTCTGTCTATCCTGTCCTGGGATTTACACAGCTCTGCCACATAGCACAACCCAGTCTGGCAATGGACCTCATTTTAGACCTGATTTTCCACTGCTGCAGTTAAGTAACACTTACAGGTCTTGTCCCTCCCCCCAACCTGTGATTGGACAATGAATGGAGAAGCAGTGGACCGATGAGCTCACCTCTCTGCCACTCTACTCCCTCCTCCTATCGGCATGCCCCCCTGTGCTGTAGCACAGCTGGTTGGCTTCTTTGTGCTGCCTCTCCCTCCTCCAGTCTGATCTCTGTCTGCATAAGGACATGCTGATAGGAGGAGAGAGCGAAACATAAGTGCTTCTCTTTTCAGTGTCCAATCACAAGCTGAGGGGGGTGGGGGTGGGGAAGGGACAAGACCTGTAAGTGTTACTGAACTGCACCAGATTAAAACCAGGTCTCCTCCCTTGCCAGACTGCGTTGTGCTATGTGGCAGAGCTGTATAAATCTCAGGACAGGATAGACAGAAAAAAAAATCCTTTGGCAGATAAAGGCGATTTCTTATATGTATTTCATCCTTGTATTTAGCTCATAGCGTGGAGTTCAGCTTCAAGCACAGGTCTGCTTGCAAGAAGAATCGCTCTTTTTTTTCCACAAACTCTGCCTGGTCATTCTGATGACATTTAATAATTGTTTGTACATGATAATGTCAGCTGAAACCTCGTGTTTACATAAGACTCAGGGGTTTTTAATCCGTCCAGAAAATCGCCCAAAAATTGGTGCCCAAGGCAATCCAGAAATATGTCGTCAAGGATTTAGCACATAGTTGAATTTCTGCCAGCAGGTGGCGATCTTTCCAAATTTTTTTTTTTTTTTTTACCAGGCTACCTGCTTTACTAAGAAAGACTGTTGATAGAAAAACAAAAAACCTAAAAAAAAAAAAAAGGTTTTGATTATAACTACGCTTATAGGGGGTCCAATCATCAAACATTCATTGGCCGAATGTGAAAATCATTTGTGCAATTTTTTTTTTTTTTTTTTTTTATGTGCATATTTTTTTATTTGGTCGTAGCCGTATTAGTACACTTGCAAACAAAAAACAATTGAATATTGTCAGGGATACTTTTTTTTTTTGTATTGCACTAACATCCAAATATTTAGACGAAAGCTTTTGGGGGTGTACCCCCTTTTTGAAGGTCCAAGAAGAGGGGTACACCCCAAAAGATTGTCCTGAAAATTTAGATGTTAGCTCAAATAAGAAAAAAAAAATAGTATCACGGACAGAACTCAATTGTTCCCGTAATTTTCCTAATAAATGACTCCCTACATCGTCCATGGCCAAAACGCGGTATAGATTTCTGAAATACATCAATTAGAAAATATACTGCATTTTGGCCACTAGATGGAGCCGATGATATAGGAATTACATGCAATTAAAGTGGTAATACTGTCAGTATTTTTTGGCAAAAAAGGCCCCACCCCCTGCAGTGTTATGCCATAAAGCCGTGTAAATTAGACTTTACAGCAATAGTCAGCTTCAACACAGAGATTTTCCGTGCAGTACTTTTTTTCTGCCCCTAGATGTCCTTAGTTTGATGACCAACATCCTTTAACCCACTTCCTCTGAGCCCAGGGCAATCAGTGAAAGGCGAGGCAGCTCAGTGATGAGCTCATGTCTCCTCCCAACTCCTATTAACATGCTCTAAGTCAGCACATGGACTTATTAGCTCCTTTTGCTGCTTCTTCCTCCTACACTCCAGCCCTGCTGTACAGGGACCACAAGAGGCTGATACCAGGTCAGATTCAGGTCCTGACACTGAGGCCTCACTGCAATATTCAGCTCTAATCCAGAGATTTTCCCTGCAGTACTTTTTTCTACCACTAGATGTCCAAACTGATTGGCGTCCTTGTGCTGCTTCTTCCTCTCGCGCTCCAGCCCTGCTGTACAGGGACTGCAGAAGGCCAATACCAGGTCATATTCTGGTCCTTACACTACTTGTGATTAAAGAATAAATGTATGATGAATTACTGATTACAGAGCCGCATCATCTATGTCTTCATATCTGCCCGGAGTTCAGAATAAAATGTAATGACTTCAATCAATGTGAAGACTCCGGTCTGCATTCTCCATTAGCCTGACGTAGAATCTGGGAATCTGCAGCGCGGCCGCCCCCGGTACACACATTACTGTAATGAGATCAACAAGAATTCATATCTCGGGAGGACGTGATCTTCTGCGATTATCGAGGGGGGAGGTGACAGATTCCACAGCCAGGCATTCAAACAGCATAGGAAATGCTTAAGAGTCCAGACCTTTAGAAGAAAAGACGGAAGGCCCTCTAGTGGTGAAAATAGTTATTTTACATTTGTTTTATTTCTGATATACAGTGGATACAGGGCTGGTGCAAGAATTTTTGACACCCTAGGCGAAACCTGAATTTGCCACCCCCTGGCTCCACCCATGACTCCACCCCCTTTCCCCTGCCCATGTTAACCCCAACTTTTTAATGAAGTGCCCATCAAATGCAGCCTCACCAGTGCCCATCAAATGTAGCCTCACCAGTGCCCATCAAATGCAGCCTCACCAGTGCCCATCAAATGCAGCCTGCCTCATTTGTGCCCATCAATGCAGCCTCACCTGTGCCCATCAAATGCAGCCTCACCAGCGCCCATCAATGCAGTCTCACCAGTGCCCATCAAATGCAGCCTCACCAGTGCCCATCAAATGCAGCCTCACCAGCGTCCATCAAATGCAGCCTCACCAGCGCCCATCAAATGCAGCCTCACCAGTGCCCATCAAATGCAGCCTTACCAGCGCCCATCAAATGCAGCCTCACCAGCGCCCATCAAATGCAGCCTCACCAGTGCCCATCAAATGCAGCCTCACCAGTGCCCATCAAATGCAGCCTCACCAGTGCCCATCAAATGCAGCCTCACCAGCGCCCATCAAATGCAGCCTCACCAGCGCCCATCAAATGCAGCCTCACCAGTGCCCATCAAATGCAGCCTTACCAGCGCCCATCAAATGCAGCCTCACCAGCGCCCATCAATGCAGCCTCACCAGTGCCCATCAAATGCAGCCTCACCAGTGTCCATCAAATGCAGCCTTACCAGCGCCCATCAAATGCAGCCTCACCAGCGCCCATCAATGCAGCCTTACCAGTGCCCATCAAATGCAGCCTCACCAGTGCCCATCAAATGCAGCCTCACCAGCGTCCATCAAATGCAGCCTCACCAGAGCCCATCAAATGCAGCCTACCAGTGCCCATCAAATGCAGCCTCACTAGTGCCCATCAAATGCAGCCTCACCAGCGCCCATCAAATGCAGCCTCACCAGTGCCCATCAAATGCAGCCTCATTAGCGCCCATCAAAGCAGCCTACCAGCGCCCATCAATGAATGTTTGCTTGCTTACATTCATTCAGGAGTCGGGACACAGACACAGTCCTCCGCCACCGCTGCGCCTCTGACACTATGTGCGAACGGAGCGGCGGCTGCCTGCTGATGCTGAGACTTAGTTGCTTGCTGCAGAGAGAAGAGAGTAGAAACACCAGTGGCTGGGTGCCTTAGGCAGCTGCCTAGTTTGCCTAGTGGTAGCACTGACCCTGAGTGGATATAAAAAGTCCACACACCCCTGTTAAAATGCCAGGTTTCTCTGATGTTAAAAAAAAGAGACAAAGCTAAATCATTTCAGAATGTTTTCCACCTTTAATTTGACCTATAAACTGCACAACTCAATTGAAAAACAAACTGAAATCTTTTAGGGGGAGAAAGTAAAAGAAAAAAAAAGAAAATAATGGGGTTGCATAAGTTTGCACACCCTCTTTTAACTGGGGATGTAGCTGTGTTCAGAATTAAGCAATCACATTCAAACTCATGTTAAATAGGAGTCAGTACACACCTGCCATCATTTAAAGTGCCTCAGATTAACCCCAAATAAAGTTCAGCTGTTCTAGTAGGTCTTTCCTGACATTTTCTTACATCCTACAGCAAAAGCCACGGTCCTCAGAGAGCTTCCAAAGCATCAGAGGGATCTCATTGTTAAATGGTATCAGTCAGGAGAAGGGTACAAATGAAGTTCCAAGGCATTAGATATACTGTGGGACACAGTGAAGACAGTCATCATTCAGTGGAGAAAATATGGCACAACGGTGACCTTACCAAGAACTGGACGTCCCTCCAATATTGATGAAAAGACGAGAAGAAAAATGGTCAGGGAGGATGCAAAGAGGCCTACAGCAACCTTAAAGGAGCTTCAGGAATATCTGGCCAGTACTGGCTGTGTGGTACATGTGACATAAATCTCCCATATTCTTCATATGTCTGGGCTATGGGGTAGAGTGGAAAGACAGAAGCCTTTTCTTATAAAGAAAAAACATCCAAGCCGGGGTAAATTTTGCAAAAACACATCAGAAGTCTCCCAAAAGCATGTGGAAAAATGTGTTCTGGTCTGATGAAACCAAGGTTTAACTATTTGTCCATAACTCCAAAAGATATGTTTGGTGCAAAAACAACATTGCACATCACCAAAAGAACACTATACCCACTGTGAAGCATGGTGGTGACAGCATCATGCTTTGGGGCTGGTTTTCTTCAGCTGGAACAGGGGCCTTAGTCAAGGTAGAGGGAATTATGGACAGTTTCAAATACCATTCAATATTGGCACAAAACCTTCAGTCTTTTGCTAGAAAGCTGAACATGAAGAGGAACTTCATCGTTCAGCATGACAACGACCCAAAGCATACATCCAAATCAACAAAGGAATGGCTTCCCCATAAGAAGATTAAAGTTTTTGAATGGCCCAGCTAGAGCTCAGACCTGAATCCTATTGAAAATCTGTGGGGTGATCTGAAGAGGGCTGAAAATGTTATTTGCCTGACTGTGTAGGAGTGGGGAACCCTGTCATCTGCAATCACTACGGGGGTAGAGCTACATAAAAAAGAAAAATGTTTGCATTGGGGGCCTGTCCCTGTGGTCAAATGTTTGGCAAAAATCCAGTTTTAAGTTTGCCCAGTGGTCATTTAATTCGATGGGCAACTTAAAGGGAAGCTATGTATGCAAGAGAGGAAGAGTCAAAGCCTAACATAAATTGGGCATGAACATAATATAATTCTATTACACTCTATACATACATAGAACACTACACCCCCAACATGACCGACCACTGGACATGATCATAATACAATACTACTACACTCCATAAATAGAAGACTACACCTCCCAACATGACCAACCACCAGATATGACCATCATACAATTCTATTACACTCCATACATAGAAGACTACACCCCCAGCATGACCAGCCATTACATATGTCCATCATACAACTCTATTACACTCCATACATAGAAGACTACACCCCCGAACATGACCGACCACTGGACATGATCATAATATAATTCTACTACACTCCATACATAGAAGACTACACCTACCAACATGACCGGCCATTACATATGACCATCATACAACTCTATTATACACTCCATACATAGAAGACTAAACCCCCAACATGACCCACCACTAGATATAACCATTTTACAAATCTATTACACTCCATACATAAAAGACTACACCCCCAGCATGACCCACCACTAGATATGGCCATCATACAATCCTAATACACTCCATACATAGAAGACTACACCCCCCGAACATGACCGACCACTAGAGATGACCATCATACAATTCTATTACACTCCATACATAGAAGACTACACCCCGAACATGACCAACCACTGGACATGACCATCATACAATTTTACTACACTCCATACATAGAAGACTACACCTACCAACATGACCGGCCATTACATATGACCATCATACAACTCTATTATACACTCCATACATAGAAGACTAAACCCCCAACATGACCCACCACTAGATATAACCATTTTACAAATCTATTACACGCCATACATAAAAGACTACACCCCAGCATGACCCACCACTAGATATGGCCATCATACAATCCTAATACACTCCATACATAGAAGACTACACCCCCCGAACATGACCGACCACTAGAGATGACCATCATACAATTCTATTACACTCCATACATAGAAGACCACACCCCGAACATGACCGACCACAGGACATGACCATCATACATATTTTATAGTTTATATATAAAATCCCAAAGCTCCAGCATAACCACATAACAATATCATTATTTACTATTCAGCTCCAGTAGACACTTGAAGTCTACATTGTCTGGGACATTTGGTCCCGATCTTTGTTTATTGCAGATCTAGTTTCGGAAGATTATTCAGGTTGTGTTGTAGTGGGTGGCAGGCGAGTTTAACCTTTAAGTTACACGGCTAAATTGCAGTTTGTAGTCTCCAAATAGAATTTGGCTGGGTGTGGTATTTCGTTGGCCTGTAATACTGGATATACGTTGGCCTCCTACCAACAATCCATTGGCATCGAAGCCGGTGGACTATCACAGCTGTCCTTGCTGTGAACTGTTGTCATACAGAGTACAGAATGGTTGTAAGCCAAAAACAGGACTACTGTCTGTAGTAACTAATGTAGTATGTATGTGGTCTGATTGGTGCTTTGATTGGTTGATGAGGGCAGCCCCTCCACTTTGGTTTTCCAACATTTTTCTGGTTGGCCGCGTCATTGCTGGTATTCTCGGCTTGTAATTCAGCGTGGCATTGGATATCCTTATGAGGATGGCTCAGTTACAGCTGTCATATGTGCTTCAGTGCATGCAACAGTACAGCGCAATGGGCTGCACCTGTTATATAAGCTTAACCTCTTCAGCTCTTTGGACATGTCTAGCATGTTCGGAGTTTGAAGAGGTTAAAAGAAGCTCATGGCTGCAGTTGGTAACTATCGACTCTTCTGCAAAAGTGACCCGGGCAGCAGTAGAGCTGTTACATAACTCGCGGTTGGCACCCCTCCCTCGCCGGCACCCCTCTATCCCTGGTTTCTGGGCTTTCCTGCTTCTCCTGGGAGCCCTGGACCACAACAATAATCACTGTCAGGATGGCAAGGAGAAGAAGCTTTGTTCTCTGATGTCCTCTGTAGGGTTTGAACCTAGAGGTGCTCAGCTCTGAGCATTTCTAGGTTCACAGCTTTCAAACTCCCAGCCAGGTAAACAGCCAATCAAACACAGACCTGTGCTTAAACAGCGGGTGGGGGGGGGGGCTTTAAGGGTCTAATAGACCCATGATTTCTCCATACAGAGTACCTGTCACCTGCTCAATGCAATCACATAGTGGTCTTGCTAAGTGAGAAATAAAATAAAATAGAGTTACAAAATTAAAAATCAAATAAAATAAATTAAATAACAAACAACTTAAAGCACCCCATCACCTAGTGCACACAAATATGAATGCAAATGCACACATAGGGGCCTAGGTGTATATAAAGAGGCGTGGGCTCTTTACCATGTGATCAGCTGTGTCCAATCACAGCTTATCACAGTGTAAACAGGAAGAACCGTTTATCGGCTTTTCCTCCGATCGGCTGCTCTCCTGACAGGGGGGTCTGCGCTGATAATCAGCACATTGATTATCAGTGCAGTCCCTTTGAGGATGCCCACTTCAGACCATCAGGGATGCCCACTTCAGACCACCAGGTAAGCCCACCAGGGATGCCAATAAGTGCCAATCAGTGCCCATTAGGATGGCACTCTGTGCCAATCAGTGATTGGCTGTCAGTGCCTCCTGACCAGTGCTGCCTATTAGTGCCACCCATCAGTGCCCATCAGTGCTGCCTATCAGCACCCACCAGTGCCACCTATCAGTGCTGCCTATGAGTGCCCATCAGTGCCACCTATGAGTGCCCATCAGTGCTGCCTATGAGTGCCCATAAGTGCCAGCTATTGGTGCCCATCAGTGCTACATATCAGTGCCCAGCAGTGCTACTTATCGGTGCTGGCTATGAGTGCTCATCAGTGCCACATATGAGCGCCCATTAGTGCTGTCTATGAGTGCCCATCAGTGCCACCTATTATTGCCCATCATTGCTGCTTATCAGTGCTCCCTTTGAGTGCCCATCAGTCTCACCTATGATTCCCCATCAGCGCCACTTATCGGTGCCCATCAGTGCTGCATATCAGTGCCGCCAATCAGTGCCCATCAGTGCTGCATATAAGTGGCTCATCATCAATGCCAACTCATCAGTGCCATTCAGTACTGCCTCATCAATGCCCCTCACTGAAGGAAAAAACTTACTTATTTACACATTTTTGTAACAGAAACAAAGAAAAAAAATGTTTGCCAAATTTTCGGTCTTTTTTTATTTGGAGCGCAAAAAATAAAAACCTCAATGTTGATCAAATACCAGCAAAAGAAAGCTCTATTTGTGGGAAAAAAAAAAATTATAAAAATGTTGTTTGGGTACAGTGCTGCATGACCGCGCAATTGTCATTCAAAGAGTGACAGCGCTGAAAGCTGTAAGTTGGCCTGGGCAGGAACGGGGGGGGGGGGGGGTGATGGGGGAAGTGCCCGGTATTGAATTGGTTAGACTGTGCACAAAAAAAAAAAAATCAAATTGCTCTAGAGGAGTAGTTGTTGTTGAGTAGTAGTCACAATTGGGCTTCTCTTGGATTCTGGACAACCTGTCTACATGCCCCAAAAATTAGGAGAATTTTTTTAGAAGTGCATTTCTTATCAGCCGTGTGCTCCCCATGACTGGTGGTACATTGCAGGCGCCCTGGTGGGACCCCCTGGTGGGACCCCCTGTACAATTTGCAAAATGAATGGGCTGCATATAAAAAAAACACAACTAAGATATTATGAAACTTAAAATTCAACTCCAGCCCAAATATTTTTAAACGATTGCATGGAGTAGGGAAATGTTAAGCTCTCCTTTCAGTTTTCATCGCTGTCTGATCTGTTTTGGGAGATTTGTTGCACTGAGACAGGACAGGAAGTGAAGGAAAATTCCCCCTCCTGCCCCCCCCCCGTCCCAATGGGCACAGAGTCATAAAAAACAGTTGATTATACACTCCCCGGCCATTTTATTAGGTACACCTTACCAGGGCCATCTTAATGCAAGGGCACTCCTGGGCACTGCCCAGGGGCCCCAGGTACATGGGGGCCCCACAATAATCTTGCATTACATCATACTTGTCAACTGCCCCGAGTTTGATGGGGCAGTCATGCTTTTTACTAAACTGTGCCCTCCTGATGCCAATATTGTGCCCTCCTGATCCCAATATTGTGCCCTCCTGACCCCTCTGTACTGTGCCCTTTGTGTTGACTAGTTTTTGATTTAAGGAATGTTTTCCTTTTGTAAAATCGATTTTATTGAAAGTACTAATGTTAAATTCTATCAACTATTTATACTTTATTTCTTGAAAGTAGGTGTGTAAATTGGGGCAAGCTGGTAGGGGCCCCAGTGCATTACTTTTCCCAGGGGCCCATGATGCTATTAAGACAGCCCTGCACCTTACCTTGCTAGTACCGTGTTTAACCCCTATTTAGCTTCATTCTTCATGGCATAGATGCAACAAAGTGTTTTCAAAACCTCAGAGATTTTGCTCCATAGTGACATGATAGCATCACGCAGTTGCTGCAGATTTGTCGGTTGCACATCCATGATGCCAATCCGCTTTTCCACCACATCCCAAAGGTGCTCTATTGGATGGAGATGTGGTGAGTGTGGAGGCCATTGGAGCACAGTGACCTCATTGTCCAGTGGTGAGATGATTGGAGCTTTGTGACATGGAGCATTATCCTGCTGGAAGGAGCCATCAGAAGATGAGTACAATGTAGTCATAAAGGGATGGACATGGTCAGCAACAATACTCAGGTAGGTCGTGGTGTATAAACCATGCTCAATTGGTACTAAGGGGACCAAAGTGTGCCAAGAAAATATCCCCCCCAACAATTACACCCCCACCACCAGCCTGAACCGGTGACACAAGGCAGGATGGATCCATGCTTTCATGTTGTGTACACCAAATTCTGACCCCACCATCTGAATGTTGCAGCTGAAATCCAGACTCATCAGACCAGGCAACGTTCTTCCAATCTTCTATTGTCCGATTTTGGTGAGCCTGTGTGAATTATAGCCTCAGTTTCCTGTTCTTAGCCAACAGCGGCACCCAGTGTGGTCTTCTGCTGCTGTAGCCCATTAGCTTCAAGGTTTGATGTGTTGTGCATTCAGAGATGGTCTTCTGCCTACCTTGGTTGTAACGAGTGGTTATAGGAGTTAGACTTCTTTCACAGTGAAGACACTTTTCAGGCGTTTTAGCGCTAAAAATAGCGCCTGTAAAGTTTCCTCGTGGGTTCTGGCCTCGGCCCACCACCCTCAATAGTATTTGAAGAGAAAGAAGATTGGTCGCACACCATGGAAGGAAGAACTTCTGTAGAAAAGTTACTTTATTGTCAAGGTGCGGAAGGATGTAGACAGGACCTTACAGGAACATTGGTAGACGGCTTTCACACGGATAACTCGCGCTTGTTCACAACAATGCGCGCAGGACGGGAAAAAAGGTCCCGAAGCCGCATCTTTGGGGCGGTGCGGGAACAATGTATACAGTGCTCCTCCACCGCCCCTGCCCATTGAAATCAATGGCTAACGCCCGCACCGCCTCAGTGTGAAAGGAGTTTTACTGTTGCCTTTCCATCATCTGGAACCAGTCCGCCCATCCTCCTCTGACCTCTGACCTCCAACAAGGCATTTTCCTCCACACCAATTACCTTCGGAAGTTACCTAATTAGTAAATAGAGTCCACCTGTGTGTAATTTAATCTCAGTATAAATACAGCTGTTCTGTGAAGCCCACAGAGGTTTTTTAGAGAACCTTAGTGAACAAACAGCATAATGAAGGCCAAGGAACACACCAGACAGGTCAGGAATAAAGATGTGGAGAAGTATAAAGCAGGGTTAGGTTTTAAAAAAATATCCCAAGCTTTGAACATCTCACAGAGCACTGTTCAATCCATCATCTGAAAATGGAAAGAGTATGGCACAACTGCAAACCTACCAAGACATGGCCGTCCACCTAAACTGACCGGCCGGGCAAGGAGAGCATTAAGCAGAGAAGCAGCCAATAGGCCCATGGTAACTCTGGAGGAGCTGCAGAGATCCACAGCTCAGGTGGGAGAATCTGTCCACAGGACAACTATTAGTCGTGTTCTCCACAAATCTGTCCTTTATGGAAGAGTGACAAGAAGAAAGACATTGGTGAAAGAAAGTCATAAGAAGTCCTGTTTGCAGTTTGTGAGAAGCCATGTGGGGGACACAGCAAACATGTGGAAGAAGGTGCTCTGGTCAGATGAGACCAAAATTAAAGTTTTTGGCCTAAAAGCAAAACGCTATGTGTGGTTGAAAACTAACACTGCACATCACCCTGAACACACCATCCCCACTGTGAAACATGGTGGTGGCAGCATCATGTGGTGGGGATGCTTTTCTTCAGCAGGGACAGGGAAGCTGGTCAGAGTTGATGGGAAGATGGATGGAGCCAAATACAGGACAATCTTAGAAGAAAACTGGGACTGGGGCAGAGGTTCACCTTCCAGCAGGACAACGACCCGAAACATACAGCCAGAGCTACAATGGAATGGTTTAGATCAAAGCATATTCATGTGTTAGAATGGCCCAGTCACAGTCCAGACCTAAATCACATTGAGAATCTGTGGCAAGACTTGAAAATTGCTGATCACAGACGCTCTCCATCCAATCTGACAGAGTTTGAGATATTTTACAAAGAAGAATGGGCAAAAATGTCCCTCTCTAGATGTGCAAAGCTGGTAGAGACATCCCCAAAAAGACTTGCAGCTGTAATTGCAGAGAAAGGGGGTTCTACAAAGTATTGACTCCGGGGGGCGCCATACAAATGCCCCCCCACACTTGTCACATATTTATTTGTAATAAAAAATTTGAAAACCATTTATCATTTTCCTTCCACTTCACAATTATGTGCCACTTTGTGTTGGTCTATCACAAAAATCCCAATAAAATACATTTACATTTTTGGTTGTAACATGACAAAATGTGGAAAATTTCAGGGGGTATGAATACTTTTACATATTAATGACACCAGAAGGAAACAGACTCTCGTGTCAACCCGACCATTGCTACAACATCTACTTATAAATGACTAACAGCAGGGGGGGTCCCGTCATACCAACTCGTCAGGAATGCATCATGACTGGTCCTTTAGCTTCTCCTGCATACAATGCCAGTATGTTTATTTTGCGTAAAAAAAAATATAAAGAAATGTCCAGGTTTTCAAAATCTCTTAATGTTATTCATTTAATTTAAAACACTGGTATCTTCTTGCAAACCCCGTAATAAAAATGTTTTTCCAATAATAATATTCATTTAAAAAAAAATTATTCAATAGCAGACCTGAAAGTCTGCTGAAGTCTAAATCCTAAAAAAAAATTGCACTCCTTTGTGGATATACCGTACAGCCATAAAAAGGAAAAAAACTATATTTTTCCCCTTTATCTTAGATGTTAAAACAATTAGATAAAAAAAAAGCTAAAAATAAATATTTAAAGTTTAAACATTGTAAATATTGAAATTTAAACAGTCGTGCTAAAATTTTTGTGGTAACTAAGTTTATAGCTAATTTAAAAAAGAAGATAAGTAACAAACTAATAAAAAAAAAATAAAAAAAAGGAAAAAAAAAAAAAAAACAAACAAACAAACAAAAAACAATCTGTATTTGCATTTGAACTCTTTCATGATAAGATAACTAGCTTTTTAGCTAAAAAGGATACAATTGAAAAATTACTACACTGAAAAGTACGGTGCCATAAAAGGAAAAACAATTACAGATTTTATTTTCTTTAACTTTCTAGGAAAAACAACTAGAGGAGGTAAACATAAATATTTAAAGTGTACAAATTTGTATTTTATTAAAACCCAATAACGATATTGAACAAAAACCTTTTTGCAAATACCTAATTTTGTAACCAATTTATTAAAAGAAGATGAGTGAAAAACTAATAAAAAAAAACCCAAAAAACTATATTTGCTTATGAACCTTTTTTATGATAACTAATTTTATAGCTAATTTCATAAAAGGAGATGAGTGGAAAATTAAAAAAGAATAAAAAAATTAAAAAAAGGAAAAAACTGTATTTGTATATAAACCTTTTGTAATAACTAATTGTGTAGCTAATTTAAAAAAAGACGAGTGAAAAATTTTTTTTTTTGGTATTTGCATATGAACCTTCTTTTTGATAAATTATTTTGTAACTGATTTAAAAAAAATTGAAAATAAAAAACTGTATTTGCTTTTGAACCTTTCCATGATAACTAATTTTGAAGCTAATTTATTAAAAGTAGATTAGTGGAAAATTAAAAAAGAATTTTAAAAAAATGCATTTTTATATAAATCTTTTTTTAATAACTAATTTTGTAGCTAATTAAAAAAAAGACGAGTGAAAAAAATCTGCATGCATATGCATTTATTCATATGTATGCATATGAACTTTTTTTTTTTTATAAATAATTTTGTAACTGTTTTAAAAAAAATGAGAACATTTGAAAAAAAAAAAAAAAAAAAATTTCCTTTTTAACATTTTCATGATAACTCATTTTGTAGCTAAAAAAAAAGGAAAACAACTGAATTTGTATATAAAAGACGAGAACATTTGAAAAAAAAAATTCCTTTTGAACCTTTTCATGATAACTCATTTTGTAGCTAATTTCATAGAAGGAGATGAGTGGAAAATTAGAAAGAAAAAAAAAAAAGAAAAAGGAAAACAACTGTATTTGTATATTAACATTTTTGTAATAACTAATTTTGTAGCTAATTTAAAAAAGACGAGTAAAAAAATAAAAATAGATAAAAAATCTGTATGCACATGCATGTATGCATGTATTCATATGTATGCATATGAACCTTTTTTTTTAAACTGTTTTTAAAAAATGAGAACATTTGAAAAAAAAAAAAATTTCCTTTTGAACCTTTTCATGATAACTCATTTTGTAGCTAATTTCATAGAAGGTGATGGGTGGAAAATTAAAAAGAAGGAAAAAAAAAGGAAAACAACTGTGTTTGTATATGAACCTTTTTGTAATAACTAATTTTATAGCTAATTTTAAAAAGGCGAGTAAAAAAAAAAAAAAAATCTCAATGCACATACATGTATTCATATGTATGCATATGATTTTTTTTTCTATAAATAATTTTGTAACTGCTTTAAAAAAAATGAGAACCTTTGAAAGAAAAAAAAAACATTTCCTTTTGAACCTTTTCGTGATAATTCATTTTGTAGCTAATTTCATAGAAGGAGATGAGTGGAAAATTGAAAAAAAAAAGGAAAACAACTGTATTTGTATATTAACGTTTTTTTTTTAATAACTAATTTTATAGCTAATTAAAAAAAAAATACAAGTGAAAAATGAAAAAATAAAATAAAAAATAATCCGTATTTGCATTTTTTTTATATAAATAATTGTACCTGATTTTAAAAAATGAGAAAAGTTGAAGAAAAAAAAAAACTACTTCCTGAATTGAAAAGTGTATGATATCATTATATTAAATAATTTGAAATAACCAATTAATATACCAGAAAGAAGACACAATTTATGTTTTCGAGGGACAACTTACCTGTGGCTGGAAGGGTGGCCAGAATGCCGGCAATCAGGAGGTACATAGTCATGGCGGTCCTGTACTATTATAGGAGCACTGAGCCTGTTTCCCCCAACTGTCTGCACTATATTATAATTGACTCCTGTGTGTTGGCATAGATAGACTCCGAGGAGGGAGGGGGGAATGACATGTTCCATTTAAAGTACGAAAGCTTTTCCATGTCATCAGATGGCCTGAGCTGGCAAAGCCCATCACTGGTAAGTAAATACCATGACATCTTCATGTAATGCAACTGCATTAAGAACATATCTTGGATGCCAGGTGTAGCGGCTAAGCGTGAAATAATGATATGGGATTTTTTATCCACAGACAACAATGAACGGTCCAATGTCCATACCCAATCATCCCACAACGTCTTTTGGGCCAGCTTGTGCTTTACAGTAGATAGTGAACCTTAACTGGACCGCATTTAGCTGTGCCACCCTGAATAATCTCCAACATGCGCCCCATAGGCTTATTTCCGAGGCTTGTCAGATCCATCTAGTGGCCATAATGCAGTGCGTTCCTGATTGAGAGATATCTCAGGAAAATACCGCGTTGTGGCCACTAGATGGAGCTGCTGATCATTGGAAATATACATATTTGGCAATTTACAGGGATTATTGGTGACAGCTGTGCACATGCTTAAAACATTTGCACAGTAGAGACAGAGCTTTATCACCCTATAATTGAGACCCTATAATTGAGACGGGGACAGAATGTTGTCACCCAATAACAGGGACGGAGCATTGCCACCCTATAATAGGAGCACAGGGACAGAGTGTTGTCACCCTATAACAGGGACAAAGTGTTGTCACCCTATAATAGGGACACAGGGACAGAGTGTTGTCACCCTACAATAGGGGCACAGGGACAGAGTGTTGTCACCCTATAATAGGGACACAGGGACAGAGCATTGTCACCCTATAATAGAGACAAAGTGTTGTCACCCTATAATAGGGACACAGTGTCAGAGTGTTGTCACCCTATAATAGGGATACAGGGACAGAGCGTTGTCACACTATGGATTCAGGGTCAGAGCATTGTCACCCTATAACAGGGACAAAGTGTTGTCATCATATAATAGGGACACAGGGACAAAGTGTTGTCACCCTATAATAGGGACAGAGCGTTGCCACCCTATAATAGGGACACATGGACAGAGCATTGCCACCCTATAACAGGGACAGAGTGTTGTCCCCCTACAATAGGGGCACAGGGACAGAGTGTTGTCCCCCTACAATAGGGGCACAGGGACAGAGTGTTGTCCCCCTACAATAGGGGCACAGGGACAGAGTGGTGTCACCCTATAATAGGGACACAGGGACAGAGCATTGCCACCCTATAACAGGGACAAAGTGTTGTCATCATCATATAATAGGGACACAGGGACAAAGTGTTGTCACTCTATAATAGAGACACAGGGACAAAGTGTTATCACCCTATAATAGGGGCAGAGCGTTGCCACCCTATAATAGGGACACAGGGACAGAGCATTGTCACCCTATAATAGGGATACACGGTCAGAGCATTGTCACCCTATAATAGGGATACAGGGACAGAGCATTGTCACCCTATAACAGGGACAAAGTGTTGTCACCCTATAATAGGGACACAGGGACAAAGTGTTGTCACCCTATAATAGGGACACAGGGACAGAGTGTTGTCACCCTATAATAGAGACACAGGGACAGTGCATTGTCACCCTATAATAAGAACAGGGACAGAGCACTGCCACCCCATAACAGGGACAAACTGTTGTCACCCTATAATAGCAAAATTGTACTGTCCTTAGTTGACATCCCATTGGACAGTGCCATCTAGTGGTAACATGTTGAAAAACAATTTCTCTTTGGATAGATGATAGATAGATAGATAGACAGACAGACAGACAGACAGACAGACAGACAGATATACAAGTCAGCAATGGAATATTGTGTATTTATATATAAAGAAACAATCAGTTTTCTTTAGAAAAAAAAAAACAAAACACACAAAAAAAAAACCATGTCAAGAATGGCAATTAACAGCGCTATCAATAAATAAAAGAAATAAACCCTATGCAGTTCATAAATCTTAAAGGTATAAATCATTATCCCAAACATTGTATAGTGAGAATCAATTAATAAAGCTAACGGTCAGTGCATGTATTAATAACAACTATCCATTACACTAAACTGTGCACACAAAAAAAAGATAATTTGTGTGTCAACACATTCATGTCTAAAAAGCAAAGTTTTTTTTTTTTTACACTTCAGAATCCATCAAATAAGTAATGTTTTTAAATGTATTTAATTAATAAAAAAAACTATGCACAAAATACACACACACACATATATATATATATTGGTCATAGATACCTGATAGGTGCCGGCTTTGGTCAATAGCTTGCCCCAACTGCTCTACATTTTGACATACTTTCCAGGGTTCCCGATTAGCGTTCATTTTATTTTATTTTTGTTTTCAGTTTAGTTACTGTTTATCATTTTGCAATTGGTTGTAGCTTCTTGCACCCCTTGCAAAGTTTTAATTCCGCAGATATCTTTGTGATTACACATTCAGACTAAATTGTGTATGATTCTTCATGGTACTGTATCTGTTCAGCTGTCGACCTGTATTTTATGTGTCTGTGGACAACTTTATTTGTTATTTTATTTTTCGTTAAATTAAAAATTTGGAATGAAATGGAATTGAAAAAAATATATAATTATTTAGTGGATTTAAAAAAAAATGTTGATTTTTTGCATAAAAAAGTTTTTTGTGCACAGTTTATTTGTGGATAGTTATTATTAATACATGCAGTGACCATTCGTTTTATTGATTGGTTCTTGCCATACATTGTTTAGGAGATTGCTTTATACTTCATTTTATGAATTATATATATATATATATAATATATTGTTACGTAGTGCGGATCCCCTCTAACATCAGGATTCTCAGAGAGCCTCCCTACTTGCATCAGGGTCCCCAGAGAGCTCCCCCCCTGTACATCAGGGTCCCCCGAGAGCTCCCCCCCTGTACAACAGGGTCCCCAGAGAGCTCCCCCCCTGTACAACAGGGTCCCCAGAGAGCTCCCCCCCTGTACAACAGGGTCCCCAGAGAGCCCCCCCTCTTACATCAGGGTCCCCAGAGAGCCCCTTCCTTACATCAGGGTCCCCAGAGAGCCCCTCCTTACATCAGGGTCCCTAGAGAGCCCCCCCATTACATCAGGGTCCCTAGAGAGCCCCCCCATTACATCAGGGTCCCTAGAGAGCCCCCCCATTACATCAGGGTCCCCCAAACCCCCCCTTACTTCAGGGTCCCCAGAGAGCCTCCCCTTACATCAGGGTCCCCAGAGAGCCCCCCTCTTACATCAGGGTCCGACTCCCCAGAGAGCCCCTTCCTTACATCAGGGTCCCCCAAACCTTCCCCCTTACTTCAGGGTCCCCAGAGAGCCTCCCCTTACATCAGGGTCCCCAGAGAGCTCCCGCATACACCAGGGTCCCCAGAGAGCCTGCCTTTGCATCAGGGTCCCCAGATAGTAGTGAAGTAAAGAAAGTCATACACATATATAATATATGTGTGGGTGTACAGTATATATATCTCTGAGTGTGGATTCCCCCTTACATCAGGGTCCCCAGAGAGCCCCCCCCCTTACATCAAGTTCCCCAGAGAGCCCCTTCCTTACATCAGGGTCCCCAGAGCCCCCTTACTTTAGGGTCCCCAGAGAGCCCCCTCATACATCAGGGTCCCCAGAGGCCCCCCTTACTCTAGGGTCCCCAGACAGTCACCCCCCCCCCTTCCAGAGGTTCCCCTGTACCTGGCTGGTCTCCGCTGTGCCCCTTGGAACCCCAGCAAATCTCTGTACCCCCCCACCTGGGGGGAGATGGGAGGCAGTGATCAGCAGCTCTATGGTGTCCATGGGCGGCGGGATCTCCCTGGGGCTTGTAGTTCTCTCTCCTATTGTATCCACTGGAGAGGGTAGGGGCCTCTGACCCAGGCATGTATCAGCAACATTGTAGAAGCAGAGCGACTCACTGAAGAGTGAAGCCGATACATGCCCGGGTCAGAGGCTCCTCTCCTCTCCAGTGGATACAATCGGAGAGAGAACTACAAGCCCCAGGGAGATCCCGTGGCTGGCGGACACCATAGGGCTGCCGATCGCGGCCTCAATCTCCCCCCACTGCATGTTAAACGGACAGCCAGGGGTGCAGGGGGAGATGCCGGGTCTTGCCCCCCCCCCACATCGGCAGAACGACCCCTATAGTTCTGTCACTGCCCACCGGACTAGCAGGGTCCCTACACAAGCGCTCCATGCAGAGTGGAGACAAGCTTCGACTACGTTTATGAGTGGAGAGACCTGATAACTGGAACAAAGCTGCAAACACATGGGCAAAATATGTAAACGGTGTGCAGCATGCTTTCCACGAACCGACCCAGGACAAGACCACAGGCTGCACAGCATAGCCACGCCCACTGCGCTATTTCATTAAAAGCCTTCCTTAATCAGCAAAGCAATTTGATGAGGCTTGCTGTATTTGACAGCTGTGAGACACATGTAGGGAGTGCTGCATTTCTGATAAGGATCTGTTGCTGGATCGGCTACAACTAAAACGTCTTCCTTCCCCTTCTCTCTACACATTCTGCAAGGAGCGCCATTAAAGTTGGATTATAAAGAGATCTGCACTGATGTGTCCCCGAAAATAAGACCTAGCGTGATTGTCGGTGCTGGCTGCAATATAAGCCCTACCCCTCAAATAAGCCCTAGTTAAAGTCCTTGTAGGTCTTATTTTCAGGGTAGGGCTTATTTTCGGGGAAACAGGGCTTATTTGGGGGGTAGGGCTTATATTGCAGCCATCACTGACAATCACGCTAGGTCTTATTTTCGGGCAAACAGGGTATCAGAACCAAAATTAAACAAAACGAGCCTTGTGGCCCGTACACAGGATCCGAAAATCGGACAAAAAAAATGCCGCTTTTCGGCGCGATCGTACGATAATCGGATCATTAGTACAGAGCTTTCACGACAAATGTACTGACTAAACGAAAATCGTAAGAGGAAGATTTCCGTGCTCGTCCAGTCGAATAACATCGGATGAATCGTACGATAATCGGATCATTAGTACAGAGCTTTCACGACAATTCATCCGATGTTATTCGACCGGACGAGCACGGAAATTTTCCTCTTACGATTTTTACGTTTAGTCAATACATTTGTCATCCCGAAAATACAATCCAAATACATTACAACACAATGACATCACTTCCGATTTTTTTTTTTTTATGTCGTACGAGAATTTTCTTGACTTTAGTAACCTATTCAATTTCTACTTGCGAGTATTAAGCGAAAAAAGTCGTACGATATTCGGATCGTGTGTACGGGCCATTAGCAGAGCTCCCAACTGTCCCTGATTTGGAGCGATGTCCCTCACTCCTCCTCATTTGTCCCTCATTTTGCTCTGTCCTATATAGTTGTATAAAAGCCACGTGACCCGTGACGGCACGCGTAGGGATAGGCACCTTCCACTGTCAGCAGTGTACGAGCTCGCCGCTCGTTTGGTTACACTTTACCCTCCGTCACCTTCACTGTGTGAGTACCCCTGTTTTTGCTACTTATGAATAAAGCCTCTAATACTTTAAATGACTACACTAAATGGCATCCTTGTCTCTCCTTTGGCCGCAATGTTCCCTATGGATCTGAGGTTTAATGAATGACAGTCCGAGACCTAGGACCCCCCCCCCCCACAGGAGATACCACAAGCGCTGATTGCCTTATGCTGTAGCCTCAGTGTAATGAGGTAAGGGGCCATTACCTACCATTATAGGATTGCTGCATGGAGAGGATTGGTCTATACACTTCACATCCTCCACTTATCTAAGCAAGTGATGCTAGAATCCAGCTGCTGCCTGCACTATCTCACTGTTTGGCACGTTCGATGAAGCATTGGAGTTGTTTGCTGCTGCACAAGTCACTTTTCTATTGAACTGTAATATTGCTTTCATACAACTGTGAGCCCCTATTGTTGGCACTGGACACTTTACTTCATCTGTCACAGGCATTGTGGTCTCTTTGGACATCCATTGTAACATTGCACTTTTTTGCGGTTTAGTTTGCTTTTATGTGATCAATTCTTTAGATATTCATTTTTTTTTTTGCACTATAAGCGAAGTGTTTACACTGTATATCGAATACACTTATGTCGATATTTTTATATAGGACTATTTATATGTAGTCTGGCTACCCTGTTTCCCCAAAAATAAGACCTAGCATGATTGTCGGTGATGGCTGCAATATAAGCCCTACCCCCCAAATAAGCCCTAGTTAAAATCCTTGTAGGTCTTATTTTCAGGGTAGGGCTTATTTTCGGGGAAACAGGGTAGGGTTTATTTGGAAGTTAGGGCTTATATTGCAGCCATCACTGACAATCACGCTAGGTCTTATTTTCGGGGAAACAGGGTATCTCCACCTACTTTATATTTATATATTTTTTTGAGCACAGCACATCTTTACCCTTATTGTTTGTTTGAGGCTATTACCACATTGTATACCGAGTGCAGGAGATTAGCCTTCCACCCAGGAATATCCTAGCATGATTGCACCTTTGCACCAGTGCGTATTTAAGGATTAGCGCAGCACCATTCCCACTTGTTAGCTTACATTTGCTAAAATCATTTAAGTTCATTTTTTTTCCCTCATTAATGTACACACAGCACCCCATATTGTACACACAGCACCCCATATTGTACACACAGCACCCCATATTGACAGAAAAACACAGAATTGTTGACATTTTTGCAGATTTATTAAAAAAGAAAAACTGAAATATCACATGGTCCTAAGTATTCAGACCCTTTGCTGTGACACTCATATATTTATCTCAGGTGCTGTCCATTTCTCCTGATTATCCTTGAGATGGTTCTACACCTTCATTTGAGTCCAGCTGTGTTTGATTATACTGATTGGACTTGATTAGGAAAGCCACACACCTGTCTATATAAGACCTTACAGTTCACAGTGCATGTCAGAGCAAATGAGAATCATGAGGTCATTGCTAACCATAACATACAAGGCCATTCACAACATTGCCCCCATCTACATCACCAACCTCATCTGCAGATATCGCCCAAATCACCCCCTCCGCTCCTCATCCGATCAGACCCTTTGCTCAGTATTTAGTAGAAGCCCCTTTTGATGAGTCTTTTTAGGAAAGATGCAACAAGTTTTTCACACTTGGATTTGGGGATCCTCTGCCATTCCTCCTTGCAGATCCTCTCCAGTTCTGTCAGGTTGGGTGGTAAACGTTGGTGGACGGCCATTTTTTAGGTCTCTCCAGAGATGCTCATTTGGGTTTAAGTCAGGGCTCTGGCTGGGCCATTCAAGAACAGTCACGGAGTTGTTGTGAAGCCACTCCTTCGTTATTTTAGCTGTGTGCTTAGGGTCATTGTCTTGTTGGAAGGTAAACCTTCGGCCCAGTCTGAGGTCCTGAGCACTCTGGAGAAGGTTTTCGTCCAGGATATCCCTGTACTTGGCCGCATTCATCTTTCCCTCGATTGCAACCAGTCGTCCTGTCCCTGCAGCTGAAAAACACTACCACAGCATGATGTTGCCACCACCATGCTTCACTGTTGGGACTGTATTGGACAGGTGATGAGCAGTGCCTGGTTTTCTCCACACATACCGCTTAGAATTAAGGCCAAAAAATTCTATCTTGGTCTCATCAGACCAGAGAATCTTATTTCTCACCATCTTGGAGTCGTTCAGGTGTTTTTTTAGCAAACTCCATGCGGGCTTTCATGTGTCTTGCACTGAGGAGAGGCTTCCGTCGGGCCACTCTGCCATAAAGCCCCGACTGGTGGAGGGCTGCAGTGATGGTTGACTTTCTACAACGTTCTGCAATATCCCGACTGCATCTCTGGAGCTCAGCCACAGTGATCTTTGGGTTCTTCTTTATCTCTCTCACCAAGGCTCTTCTCCCCCGATAGCTCAGTTTGGCCGGACAGCCAGCTCTAGGAAGGGTTCTGGTCGTCCCAAACGTCTTCCATTTAAGGATTATGGAGGCCACTGTACTCTTAGGAACCTTAAGTGCAGCAGAAATTTTTTTGTAACCTTGGCCAGATCTGTGCCTTGCCACAATTCTGTCTCTGAGCTCTTCAGGCAGTTCCTTTGACCTCATGATTCTCATTTGCACTGAAGGTCCTATATAGACAGGTGTGTGGCTTTCCTAATCAAGACCAATCAGTATAATCAAACACAGCTGGACTCAAATGAAGGTGTAGAACCATCTCAAGGATGATCAGAAGAAATGGACAGCGCCTGAGTTAAATATATGAGTGTTAAGCAAAGGGTCTGAATACTTAGGACCATGTGATATTTCAGTTTTTCTTTTTTAATAAATCTGCAAAAATGTCAACAATTCTGTGTTTTTCTGTCTATATGGGGTGCTGTGTGTACATTAATGAGGAAAAAATTAACCTAAATGATTTTAGCAAATAGCTGCAATATAACAAAGAGTGAAAAATTTAGGGGGTCTGAATACTTTCCGTCCCCACTGTATATATTTATTTCTGCTATAAAACATAACCAATAAAAAAAAAAATGTAGAAAAAATCGAATTTCTTCATTAATTTAGGCAAATATGTATTCTGCTACATAATTTTGGTAAAAAATCCCAATAAGTGTATATTGATTAGCTTGTGCAAAAGTTTTAGCGTCTACAAATTATGAGATATATACTGGAATAAAAAAAAAAAAAAAGTGTATACTAGTAATGGTGGTGATCAGCGACTTAAGGCGGACATTCTGACACTAACTGACACTTTTGACACTTTGTGGGAACCAGTGACACTGGCTGGGAAGGGGTTAGACACAGAGGCGGCTGGTGCACTCCATTTTGGAAGGGGGGGGGGGGCAGCAAACTAACCACAAGCCACCCTACCCCCCCCAGTCGGTGGGTCCATCCCCCCACCTCTCCGTCACTCGCTCATCCGCCTGCCACCAGCCCTGCGCTTACTCCATCTAGTATGTAACCGGGAAGCTTCAGATCCTTGCTGCGTCTCCTCCTCCTCCTCGGTGGCTTCATGGCCGCTTCCCCTGCATCTTCTTTTTCTCTGCGGCTTCCCCTGTGTCTCCTCCTTCCCAGCAGCCAATATGGTCACTTCTCCTCTTGGCCAATCGGGTCTGAGGACCAGCTTCCTCAGGAATCAGGAAGAAAATAGCGCTTTTTAATTCGCTATTGTCATACAAGTGGGTGGGTTCGGGGAATAGTGCTCACCCTTTTTGAAGCCAATTAGAGCCTCCAGCTTCAATCATGTGCTTCGAATAAAAAAAAAAAAACCCATTGGAATCCATGCGTCCGGCGCCCTGCATGTAGATTAGGGGGGGGAGCGGCGTCTCTGAGCCCCGTATGGATGGGACGCCACTGATTGGACATCAGGGGAAATCAAAGGGTTACATGTGTGCCTAACCTATGTTTATGTGTATATCTAAATAGCAAGGATAACTTGCCACAAATTTGTGGCAGTGTTGAATAGTAAGTCTGGTAACTTGCTGCAAATTTTCACTGGCACGTTGTACACCTGCAGAGCACTTGAAGCACAATTTCTAGTTGGCATTTTTCCAATTTGTAGCAAATTTGCGTGGCAAGTCTCTAGCAAGTGCAAAGTTGCAGTGGTGAGCCTACAGCAAGAGCCCTGCAAATCTACAGCATGACAAATTCAGACACAGTGACCCCCTGTGGTGGGAGGACTATATTGCACAACAGAACTGAACCAGAACTTGCAGCAGACTTGCAGAATGTTTGCAAAGAAAGTTGATCTGGAGTCATGCAATGCAGACTTGCTGCAATTGTGCAACAAACATGTTAAGCCTGGTAAGTCTAGCAATAGCTTAGCAAGTCATTTTCAAATTTGCAGCACAATTGCTTGCTTTCTGCTGCTTTTACTAAGGAAAGTGGTGGATTTATTTCCCCGTCAGAACAGAGCTCTGCCTTGTTTACATAGTCAGAGCTCTGTTGTGTGTTTTCCCAATGATCAGCGGGTGCCATTGGGCATCAATTGGCCGCCACCCACTGATTTTGCACTGCTTTTATAACCATTCACAGCAGAAGCAGTGCGCCGGTGGTGCGCGCACGTGCACGCGCCCCCCCTACCTGGAAGTGCTGGATCACGAACTAGGTATGTGAACGGGCACAAAAGAGCCGCTTTGCTGCCGGACATCCTTGTAAGGTGGTCGGCAAGCGGCTAGTAGAGATGATCATTAACACAATAACCTGGTGACCCTCCCTTGTTCTTGTTCAGGCACTTTCTGTTTTAGGTTGACAACACTCTATCCTTGTCTCTTAATTGTACTCCTGTGTTGTCACCCAGTCACATAGGCTTCTGATGGAGATTACAAGTGGTTGTTCCAATATGTGTTAACCACTAAAATCACAGATCACCAACCATTACTAGTAAAAAATAAATAAAAAAATAAAAATGCCATAAATTTATCCCCTATTTTGTAGACGCTATAACTTTTGCGCAAACCAATCAATATACGCTTATTGCGATTTTTTTTTTACCAAAAATATGTAAAAGAATACATATTGGCGTAAACGGAGGAAGAAATTCGTTTTTTTTGTTTTTTTGGGATATTTATTATAGCAAAAAGTAAAAATAAATTTGCGCATGCGTTCCACCCCTACCAGGTTTGCTTATCTGACAGAACACCTGCAACGGCAGCAGACATCTTATTACACCCTTGAATTTACAACCAGTAATTTTAGCAATAAAGTGAGCGTATATAAATAAATATAGTATGTATGACACCTGTGATGCTGGACGCCAGCAGTAGGAAGGTGGCGGAGGCCATGTTGGTACACCCAGCAATGCTCAGCTCTAAACCTTTAGGCTTTCAAAAATAAAGATGAAAACAGCATCACAGATGTCAATATACTAGATTCATTCATGTACGCTCACTTTATTGTTAAAATGACTCTGAAATTCAAGATCAAGCTGGGTGTAGTAAAATGTCCGCTGCCACCTTCTGACTGCAGGCGTTCTGTCAGATTGGAAGATCTGGTAGCGGTGGACGCGGTGCACGCATGCGCAGCTGACGGAATGTCACTTCCATTACCTATTCTGACGGGTCGCCATTTCTGACGGAACGCAGGCAGCCTTTTACGGCTTGCTGACCGCCTCACGCAGATATACTGCGGCAGAAGGGCTCGTACAGGCAGAATCACGCACCTGTACGTTCCCCTTTAAGAGGCGGCCAGCGGAACGCGTGCACGCACAGCAAGCTCCGTGAGTCAGGTCGCGGGTCCCGCGGACTCGATCGCCGCGGGGATACCCGCGATTGCCTCACGGAGAGAAAGAACTGGGAGATGCTGATGTAAACAAGCATCTCCCCGTTTTGCCTAGTGACAGTGTCACTGATCTCTGCTCCCTGTGATTGGGAGCAGAGATCAGTGACGTGTCACACACAGCCACGCCCCCCACAGTTAGGAACACGCCCCTAGGACACACTTAACCCCCTACACTACCACCTAGTGGTTAACCCCTTCACTGGCAGTTTTATTTACACAGGAATCAGTGCATTTTTATAGCACTGATTGCTGTATAAATGACAATGGTCCCAAAAATGTGTCAAAAATGTCCGATGTGTCCACCATAATGTCGCAGTCACGATAAAAATCGCTGATCGCCGCCATTTAAAAAAAAAAAATTGAACAAAAATGCCATAAAACTATCCCCTATTTTGTAAATGCTATAACTTTTGCGCAAACCGATCAATAATCGCTTATTGTGATTTTTTTAACAAAAATATGTAGAAGAATACGTATCGGCCTAAACTGAGGAAAAAAAAAATTTTTTATATGTTTTTGGGGGATATTTATTATAGCAAAAAGTAAAAAATAATGCGTTTTTTTTTCAAAATTGTTGCTTTTTTTTTTGTTTATGGCGCAAAAATAAAAACCGCAGAGGTGATCAAATACCACCAAAAGAAAGCTCTATTTGTGGGAAAAAAAGGACGTCAATTTTATTCGGATACAACGTCGCACGACCGCGCAATTGTCAGTTAAAGCGACGCAGCGCCGAATCGCAAAAAGTGCTCTGGTCAGGATAGGGAGTCAATTCTTCCGGGGCTGAAGTGGTTAATGGGAGGAGCTGCTGGGCCCCTCCTACAGCTCTACTCTCTGCACAGTGATGATGTCATTGCTACTTTTACAAAATAAAATTTGGGTTTGCAAGGGCATTTGATGTGCACAAAGTGGATGTATATCTTTGTATGGAAATGTATTTAAATGAACATTTTTTTTTTCTCCAGGCTGGGGAGGAGCTTTGCATGTCTCTGTAGAGCGTAATCGCAGCCCTGTATCCATCTTAGTTCATACCAATCACACCTCCCAACTTTTTGAGATGGGAATGAGGGACACCTATCAGCAAAAGTATACAGGCATAGGACACACCCCTTGCCACGCCCCCTTAAAAGGAGAATTGTACGGAAAAAAAAACAAGATTGGTTAAACCCACAAGTGCTTTTTTACCAAAACTAGTCCTTTTAGAATTTACAAATGCAGCAATTTAGAAATCAGATGAAAGGTTTAGCGCTGAAAAACACTTTTTGATAGATAAAAAGTGCATTTTATATACATTTATATAGATCAGACCAAAATGAGGGACAAATAAGAAGGAATGAGGGACAGAGGGACATTGCTCCAAATCAGGGACAGTCCCTCGAAATCAGGGACAGTCCCTCGAAATCAGGGACAGTTGGGAGCTATGTACCAAGGCATTTATTTATCCACTCTTGACAATTTCTGGCTTCACGCGGGATAATCTTCTCTCATGCAAGTGTTACCAATTTAATCTCATTCCTACTAGGAGGACAAAGCTGGGGAGTTTTCCCAGGGAGGAGGACATGGAAGTATCACACACTGAAACATGCAATTAATTAAGAACGGACTCATTCCTGATTTTGCAGGAGAGGCGGAGTCAGATTCTCCGCACAGCCAAGAGTGAAATTCTGAGGAAACGACACTATGTTACTTTAATCAAATAAGGAGTGGAAAGTCCCTGACTCACCGACCACCGGATATAGCAACATTATGAAGAGTTCTGTTTACTTTTTATTTCAAGAAGAAAGTTACCCAATCGTTACTTTCATCAAAGAAGAATTCTGGCTATATTATATTATACAGTATGTAGTTACATTGGTCCAGCTTGGAAGCTGGAAATCACTGTAGTAGACCTGTAGTACCTCCCAATATTTTGAGATGGGAATGAGGGACGCCTACTAACAAACGTATGTAGGCATAGGACACGCCCCCTGCCACACCCCCTTAAAGAAAAATTAACCCCCCAAAAAAAGGTTAATTAAATCCACTTGGACTTTTTTATTAACCACTTCTATTCCTTTATATTGGCTTTTAAAATGTACAAATGCAGCAATTTAGAAATTGGATGAAAGGTTTAGCGCTGGGAAACACTTGTTGAAGGATAAAAAGTGCATTTTCTATACAACTATTCAGGGCTTTTTTTCAGCGGGAACGCGGGGGAACGCAGTTCCGGCACCTCCAGCACTGAATGTATGTAATAGCATGGGGTGTGGGGTGTGCTGGAGGGTCTATTGATGTTGGCTGCTGGGGGATCTATTGTCACTGGTGAGGATCTGATCTTGTGTGAGGGTCTATTGTTGCTGGTGGGGAATCTATTGCTGCTGGGGGGGTCTTATGTTGCTGGAAGGGATCTACTGTTGAGGGAGAGGTCTATTTTTACTGGCTGCTGGAGGATCTATTGATGCTGGCTGCTGGGAGATCTGTTGTTGCTGCTGGGGGGGGTCTAATGTTGCTTGGGTGGATATTTTGTTACTGGGTGTGATATTTTGTTGTGGGTGGTTCACTGTTGCTGCAGGGAATCTATTGTTGTTGGGGTGGAGTCCATTGTTGCTGGGGGAGTCTATTGTTGTGTGGGGATCTATTGCTGGGATTCTATTGTTGCTGGCAGCAGGGGATCTATTTTACTGATTTTCTTTTTTTCATTAACATGTTCCATATGAATGATTTAGCACCACAAGATGATACTTGGTTCTGTATTCTCTAAAAGGGGCAGTACTGGTAGGTGGGTAGGGGCTGGAATCAAGGGACGGTGGTCAGAGGTGGGTAGGGGGCAGAGACAAGGGGTGACTCAGACAGGGGGAGTTCCTGCACCTATTCTCCAAGAAAAAAAAGCCCTGCAACTATATAGATCAGACCGAAATGAGTGACAAATGAGGAGGAATTAGGGACAGAGGGACATTGCTCCAAATCAGGGACAGTCCCTCGAAATCAGGGACAGTTGGGAGCTATGGACCTGTAGTAGACACTGTTACTACACCCTTACTACAGTGATCTCCACTTGCTTCTGGGTCCTGAGCTGAGTGGCCAGCCCGAGACATTGTAAACACAGGAGGTCAGTCAGTCAGTACGGGTGCCATTTAGAGAACACTTAGCATTTTCTGAATGATAGAAATGCTTTCTCTCATTGGACAGCACCCTGCCTCTCTACCACGTCCAGAGAATGCTATGCATTCATTTAGAAAATGCAAAGCGATCTTTGAATGGCACCCATGCTGAGTGGGCGACCTCCTGCGTTCAGTATGTACAGTGCATCTGGAAAGTATTCACAGCGCTTCACTTTTTCCCAAATTTTGTTATATTACAGCCTTATTCCAAAATTGATTAAATTGATTATTTTCCTCAAAATTCTACAAACAACACCCCATAATGACAATGTGAAAGAAGTTTGTTTGATATCTTTGCAAATTTATTAAAAATACCAAAAGGAAAAAAATCCCATGTACATAAGTATTCACAGCCTTTGCTCAATATTTTGGCGAAGCTCCTTTGGCACCAATTACAGCCTCAAGTCTTTTGAGTATGATGCTAAAAGCTTGGCACACCTATTTTTGGACAGTTTCTCCCATTCTTCTTTGCAGGACCTCTCAAGCTCCATCAGGTTGGATGGGGAGCGTCGGTGCACAGCTATTTCCAGATCTCTCCAGAGATGTTCAATCGGGTTCAAGTCTGGGCTCTGGCTGGGTCACTCAAGGACATTCACAGAGTTGTCCCTTAGCCACTCCTTTGTTATCTTGGCTGTGTGCTTAGGGTTGTTGTCCTTTTAGAAGATGAGCCTTCACCCCAGTCTGAGGTCCAGAGCATTCTGGAGCAGGTTGTCATCAAGGATATCTCTGTGCATTGCTGCATTTATCTTTCCCTCCATCCTGACTAGTCTCCCAGTTCCCACCGATGAAAAACATTCCCACAGCATGATGCTGCCACCACCATGTTTCACTGTAGGGATGGTATTGGCCAGGTGATGAGCGGTGCCTGGTTTCCTCCAGACACAATGCTTGCCATTCAGGCCAAATAGTTCAATCTTTGTTTTATCAGACCAGAGAATTTTGTTTCTCATGGTCTAAGAGCCCTTCAGGTGCCTTTTGCCAAACTCCAGGTGGGCTGTCATGTGCCTTTTACTGAGAAGTGGCTTCCGTCTGGCCACTCTACCATACAGGCTTGATTGGTGATGTGCTGCAGAGATGGTTGTTCTTCTAGAAGGTTCTCCTCTCTCCACAGAGAAATGCTGGATTTCTGTCAGAGTGACCATCGTGTTCTTGGTCACCCCCCTGTTTAAGGTCCTTATCTCCGATTGCTCAGTTAGGCCGGGCGGCCCCCTCTAGGAAGAGTCCTGGTGGTTCCAAACTTCTTCCATTTATGGATAATGGAGGCCACTGTGCTCATTGGGACCTTCAATGCTGCAGACATTTTTCTGTACCCTGCCCCAGATCTGTGCCTCAATACAATTCTGTCCCTGATATCTACAACCAATTCCTTGGACTTCATGTCTTGGTTGTGCTCTGACATGCACTGTCAACTGTGGAACCTTATATAGACAGGTGTGTGCCTTTCCAAATCATGTCCAATCAACTGAATGTACCACAGGTGGACTCCAATCAAGTTGTAGAAACATCTCAAAGATGATCAGTGGAAAAAGGATACACCTGAGCTCAGTTATGAGTGTCATGGCAAAGGCTGTGAATACTTATGTACATGGGATTGTTTTGTTTTTTATTTTTAATAAAGATTTCATATAAACTTCTTTCACATTATCATTATGGGGTGTTGTTTGTAGAATTTTGAGGAAAATAATGAATTTAATCCATTTTAGAATAAGGCTGTAACATAATAAAATGTGGAAATTGTGAAAAGCTGTGAATACTTTCCAAATGCACTGTAAGCAGGTGCATCCAAGGGTTAACGTTTTTTTTTATGTTGTGCTGACTCATGATCTGGGTTCATCAGGTCAACTGTGTTATTTGTGTAGCTAAACATTGTAGATGTGTGTGCTTTGTCAGGTTGACCTGCTAGGGTTGGTGGATCTGAGAAGTAAGGGTTAACTTTGCTGGCTAGATTTTCCCACTCTTTCTCAGAAGGTTACCGCCCCCTTCAGGCCATACCACATAAATAGGGGCTCATTAGTGCCACAGGGAGCGATGGAGAGTTCTGTCCTTCAAATTATAGCCGTTACTCTGTCGGACTGAACCCCCATCTTGGGGGCCCAGACAGGGTTCCCTTTGGGTTAGGAACCTGAGGACTTACATGGACTTACTGCCTTTTATGGATTACTGTCAAATCATGGCTTTAAGGGATCACTTGCTGGCTCTGTGTATTATCTGACTAAATGGACTCTTACCTCTAAAGGACTGTTTTATGGACTTTGCTGCTAATTCAGGTATGACTACCTCATTGGCACTTATGCCGCATACACACGACCGGTTTTGCCGTTGGTATAAACTCCGAAGATTTCTTTGACGGACCTCAATTGGTCTTGCCTTCACATGGTCAAAGCGAAGTCCGACCAAAGTCCGACCGTCCAGAACGCGGTGACGTACAGCACGTACGATGGGACTAGAAAAAGGAAGTTCAATAGCCAGTAGCCAATAGCTTCCGTCTTGTACTTGCTTCAGAGCATGCGTCGTTTTTTAATCTGTCAGAACAGCATACAGATGATCGGTTTTCCCCACCGATGCATGTAATAATATGCCCAGACCATTATGACTCCATTTTGTTATGCTTTAGTTTAAAAATCTTGTAATTTTAGCTTAAATCTGCAACTATGAAACAATGCTTAGAAAAATTCTTGCACAAGCACTGTACTCTATGTATATCATTGTGGGTTGGTTTGTCCTTTCCTGTTTTCTGTTCTGTAGGCCGTGGGACAGGATTCATGACTTATGACTCATAACCAGATGGTCTGTTGACTCCTGTAACCTCATGTTAAATGTATTTTAAGGGTCACTGACTTGTAACCATATATTTTATACCAATACATCATTTACTAGCCACTCCGCCCTCCCCTCTTTCTATTGTTAAGTTGAACCATATATAAGCTGTATACGCACCTAATAAAGGTAGACATTTTACGAATGCACAACCTGCCTCTCCTTTCATTCGGTGTCTCCAGATATCTGAGGGCCCTGTTGCTGTACCTATAGAAGGGTGGTCGTCCAGAATACCTACTATTTCCTTTCAAAGCAGACAATGGACCTCACCAGTGGATACATCACAGCTCCCCTGCTCAGGTCCTTCTTGTCAGGTAGCCCCCAGGCAGCAGGGAGAGTCAGTAAAAGATGGTAGGGTTTGAGGGCAGGCTCTCAGCTCATTTGAAAGTACTTTATGGGCTGCTTGGACAGCTTGTAAAAATAGGGCTTTTTTCCTTGTCAGTAAATGTCTGTGAATGGGTAACGAGTGACCGTAAAAAATATGGGTGTAGGCTTTGAAAGCGTGCATATGCAGTTCCCGAAGCCTGCCAAATGCTGCTGGCGGGTCTGTGAGGGGTGCACGCCTGCGTTGTGGATGGTCTCAGGAGCTAGGGGGGAGTGGAGACTCTCTTGTCTTTCCCGGGCACTCACAATCCCTACTGCTGCCCAGCCCTAGCACCTGACTGCTTGCCCATGAGTGTCCATCCATCCATCTTTCACAACGATGGTAATAGCGCTGTGGGAATCACTATGGAGCAGCCTCTAGGGGTAAAATTGAACCAGTCTCTCTCTATGGGGGTAATGGGAGCAGTCTCCCTCTCTCTGGACCTGGTTGACTGAGGCACTTATGTGGAACAGTCTCTTTGGGGCAAAGTGGAGCAGTCTCTCTCTCTCTGGGCTCAGCTGGGGGGCAATATGGAAGCAGCCAACTTTGCTGGCTAGATTTTCCCACTCTTTCTCAGAAGGTTACCGCCCCCTTCAGGCCATAACACATAAATAGGGGCTCATTAGTGCCACAGGGAGCGGTGGAGAGTTCTGTCCTTCAAATTATAGCCGTTACTCTGTCGGACTGAACCCCCATCTTGGGGGCCCAGACAGGGTTCCCTTTGGGTTAAGAACCTGAGGACTTACATGGACTTACTGCCTTTTATGGATTACTGTCAAATCATGGCTTTAAGGGATCACTTGCTGCCTCTGTGGATTATGTGACTAAATGGACTCTTACCTCTAAAGGACTGTTTTATGGACTTTGCTGCTAATTCAGGTATAACTACCTCATTGGCACTTATGCCGCATACACACGACCGGTTTTGCCGTCGGAATAAACTCCGAAGGTTTCTTTGACGGACCTCCGACTGATATTCCATTCAAGTGGTCTTGCCTATACATGGTCAAACCGAAGTCCGACCGTTCAGAACGCGGTGACGTACAGCACTTACAATGCGACTAGAAAAAGGAAGTTCAATAGCCAGTAGCCAATAGCTTCCATCTTGTACTTGCTTCAGAGCATGCGTCGTTTTTTGACCTCTTGGAAGAGCATACAGATGAGCGGTTTTCCCGATAGGAATTGGTTGAGTCAGAAATATTTAGAACATGTTCTATTTCTAGGTCCGTCAGAATTTTCGAAAAAAAAAGTCTGGTGAGGCATACACATGATCGGAATATACGATGAAAAGCTTCCATCTGACTTTTTCTGTCAGACATTCCGCTCGTGTGTACGCGGCTTTAGAGAACTCTATACAAGAATGTGTGTGAAGATGTCGTTTGAGAACGGTTCCTGTGTTACCCTAGACTACTTCAGTAAAGATCCTTTGTTGTTCCTTTAATCAATGCAGTCTATGCTGCTTGCATTCCAGGGACCAATGGCGGTCATCCAGCTGCTGGAGTTACAGCAGGCTACAATTATGTTCCTTTGGGGCACATGCATGGTACAACATGGATGTGCTCTGAAGGGCAAGTCCATTCTAATTACATCATGTGATACACCATTTTTGGGTATATACATTTTTTTATAATGTATTATTTATTTATTATTATTATTATTATAATTTATTTTTTTGTGACTGTGGCTCTGGCCTTCCTGATAAGGGGAGGGGTTTTTGTGTGCACGCCTGTATTTATGCACTTGAGCATTAAGCTGCTGGTCAGCACAGCTCTGAGGAAGAGGGGCTGCCCTTGAAACTCGTCAGCTTGCCAGTATAGCGGGGTTTTGTTGGAGCACTTGTATCCTGCACCACACAACATATTCTGGTTTACATGCTCTTTTATGCTGTACTTTTGTGAGTATCCATTATTATTGGTTTTATGTCTTTCCAGTTAAATTTTTGGTAATGCACTAGGTGTTTGCACCTTCCCCGCTTGTTCTTTTTTTTTACATTGGATCCCCCTATCTGAGGAGGGTTGCATTCGTCAAGCATTTGGAAGGTTTATGAATGTGTTGCCTGTTAAGCCTTATCTCTCTGCGGAGGACCTCTGAGCGATGGGAGTGACTGTTTTTTCTTGTGTCGTTCCTTTAATCTGCCTGATCTAAAGTCTTTCCAAAGAGGTGCATGTATGGCGTATCAAAGAACAGGAATAAATTCTTTTTTTTTTTTGGTTCCAAGTTAATTTAACTTAAGCAGCTCAAGAAATGAAACAGAGTGTCAACCTTGGCAAAATTTAGCTTAAATTACTTGGCTCATCCCTACAAGTGAATATCAGAATAAAATAGTATCAGGAATAAGGGAATACAATGTGTGGGTTAAAGATCTTTGCAAGATGCCTTTTATGTTAGTTCATCTTTCAAAATGCAGAACTGCTTAGCTAGAAAGCTTGGCAGAGCAACAAGTCGTCACAAACTCTCCGAGACATAAAATAAGTTACAGTAAAGTTTCTTACCGGTGGCCACCAAGGTGGAGAGGATGCAGGAGAATAGAAGAATGGAGCTCCCCATGATTGCAGAAGAGGATGAGAAGAAGATGCTGGACTTGTTGACTGCCCTTTATATTATTTTCAGGGCGTTGGCTTCTTGGAATGATGCATCCGCATAGGGGCATGCTCAAGAGGCATCAGGGAGCAAAATGGTCTCAAAATTATTTTTCCAAGTTAGTGTGGCTGGTATCGTTTCTGGGAAAAAGGTGAAAAGGTGTGGGTGTGTGTAGGGGTAGGAGTTGCTGAAAGTGGACCTAACATCAGATAGAGGTTTTGGTATTAAGTACATGCATGCTATGCAATGAGGAAAACGTAACATTTCCAAGTATTTATTACCTCTCACTGAGCGAGATCATGGGGCTCCCCATGACAATGCCATCATCTGATATTCCCACCAGAAGGACAGAGCCATGTACATGTTGTTGGTTTGAGATGCTTCTCATTCAAAATTCAGGTTTCAGACTTCATTCATAATTCATTGCAGGTACCGACTCTGAGAACCTCGGTAGACGAAACACGTAAGGGCGGACCGCACGGCAAATGGAGGTGACGTGGCAGAAGTCACAGTAGTGAGGACCAGGTGAGACGCCGAGCACTCGGCCAACTAGTGGAGGGTACCTGAGTGTCACAGTTTCTTTTTAACAATTTTTGGATGGGGCTCTTTTTGGTTGATTCTTGTGAGTATGTTTTTAACTGAGATGAAAATAAATCCATGAGGTTTTTATGTTATTACACTATCTGAGTTTTTTCCTTAATACAAACTGCCAGGTGTGCCCCTCAAAGGGGGAGGAGAATTGAAGATTGAAGTATTGGAGGTAAACAGAAATTATACTACAAAAGCGCGTATTTCTATCATTAAAATGAAAGGCATTAAAAGTCAATGAGTGAGTACTTGGGAGTGGTGTGCACTGAGCTTATAGTGCTGGAAAAGTTTATCATGAATTGGACTTTTACATGTTGTGATATTTTCACTACTGGGAGTTGTCACTGGTGGAGTGGCTCAGACTAATTATATGGACATTATTTACTCATATGGACATTATTTTTGAATGATTTGAGTGAATGCTTATTTGAAAATTTAGTGTTCCAGTACCACAGCGCTGCCTCATATTCATTCTAACTAATTTTGGTGAGTATGGTGAATGCCATGGGTGCTCAAACTGTGGTCCTCCAGGCTCCAGCTGTTGCGGAACTGTCTCAGCCTTTGGGAGTCATGTTTGTTACTGTCAGCGGCTTGCAATGCATCATGGGACTTGTAGTTCCCCAACAGATGGAGGGCCACAGGTTGAGCATCCATGGTGTATGTCATTCATGGTATTAAATGACACTAAAATTGTCCCGCAATTACAGTGACTTAGGATGCCCCGTTGGGTAGAAAAGAAGTCCAATTCTCCTTTCTTTCCACCATATTGCACCAACGGAACCAATCCCGGACTGGGACTTTCACATTTATGTATGGAACTAAAGTTTGCTAGCTGTGCATAGATTTAATGCTAAAATATAAAACCGAGGTAAACGACCTTGAGACATTTTAAGAAAACCTTTATGTAGCAGAATAGGTTATATGTATGGTTTATATAGAGTAGATGTATTATTATTAGATCATAACAGAGTATTTTAGATTGTGATAATCAAGAGTTGGTATAGCTAGAGTGTCAGTATATAGGAGTCCCAGCTCTATGCCATAGCTTGGGTACACATTCAGAGATAGGGAGACTCCTGACTATCCCTAAGATAATATTGTCTAGTTGAGGAGTATGCTTCATTTAAAGTGTATCTAAGGCCAAAACTTTTTCATTTTGCACAGAGCGTTGAACAGGTATAACCCGGCAGGTTTTTCCTTTTTTGCCACCTGTGTCCTACAGGGTAGACCGCCCTTCAGGCTTGACTTCAGCCTTATCTACAAATTTTGCAACTTTATAGAAGTTCCTCTCCTGTACTGAAATGGCTTACTCTGATTTCACTGTACTGGAAGCTATAGCAAGTCAGGGCCCACGTCATTTTCCTGCCTGGAGGTCGTGCCATGTAGCCTTTTCCTCCCCAGCCTGATGGTCCCTGGCAATGCCGGGATAAGGTCATCCAGTGCCGAGGGTGAAGATGTCAAACGGTACTCAAGCTCCCCCTGATGTAGGCACCCTGATCATCTTTTTGCAGCTGAAATCTATGATACTGGTAATACAGTGCAACATTTGCTTTTCTGACAGTCAGTAGCAAGGTGCAAAAAAAAAAAAAATCAGTCAGTTGGCTGGCCAGCTTCCTCAGAGGGCCAGTATTGGGTGTGGACTGCACTACTCTAAGTATACAACCGATGCATGTAATAATATGCCCAGACCATTGTGACTCATTTTGTTATGCTTTAGTTTACAAAATCTTGTCATTTTAGCTTAAATCTGCAACTATGAAAGAATGCTTAGAAAAATTCTTGCACAAGCACTGTACTCTATGTATATCACTGTGGGTTGGTTTGTCCTTTCCTGTTGTCTGTTCTGTAGGCCATGGGACAGGATTCATGACTTATGACTCATAACCAGATGGTCTGTTGACTCTTGTAACCTCATGATAAATGTATTTTAAGGGTCACTGACTTGTAACCATATATTTTATACCAATACATCATTTACTAGCCACTCCGCCCTCCCCTCTTTCTGTTGGTAAGTTGAACCATATATAAGCTGTATACACACCTAATAAAGGTAGACATTTTACAAATGCATAACCTGCCTCTCATTTCATGTCTCCAGATACCTAAGGGCCCTGTTGCTGTACCTATAGAAGGGTGGTAGTCCAGAATACCTACTATTTCCTTTCAATGCACAGAATGGACCTCACCAGTGGAGACAACACAGCTCCCCTGCTCAGGTCCTTCTTGTCAGGTAGCCCCCAGGCAGCAGGGAGAGTCAGTAAAAGATGGTAGGGGTTGAGGGCAGGCTCTCAGCTCAGTTGAAAGTACTCTATGGGCTGCTTGGACAGCTTGTAAAAAAAGGACTTCTTTCCTTGTCAGTAAATGTCTGTGAATGGGTAAAGAGTGCCCGTAAAAAAATATGAGCGTAGGCTTTGAAAGCATGCATATGCAGTTCTGAAGTCTGCCAAAAATGCTTCTGCTCGGGCTGGGCAGCGAGGCGGGTCTGTGAGGGGTGCACGCCCGCGTTGTGGATGGTCTCAGGAGCTGGGGGGGAGTGGATTGGGTCTCTTTTGTCTTTCCCGGCACTCACAATGCCTGCTGCTGCCCAGCCCTAGCTCCTGACTGCTTGCCCATGTGTGTCCATCCATCCATCATTCACAATGATGGTAATAGCGCTGTGGGAATCACCGTGGAGCTGTCTCTAGGGGAAAATTGAAGCAGTCTCTCTCTATGGGGGTAATGGGAGCAGTCTCTCTCTTTCTCTCTCTCTCTGGGCCTGGTTGGCTGAGGCACTTATGTGGAGCAGTCTCTTTGGGGCAAAGTGGAGCAGTCTCTCTCTCTCTGGGCTCAGCTGGGGGGCAATATGGGAGCAGTCTCTCTCTCTCTCTCTCTCTCTCTGGGCTCAGCTGGGGGGCAATATGGGAGCAGTCTCTCTCTGGGCTCAGCTGGGGGGCAATATGGGAGCAGTCTCTCTCTCTGGGCTCAGCTGGGGGGCAATATGGGAGCAGTCTCTCTCTCTCTCTCTCTCTGGGCTCAGCTGGGGGGCAATATGGGAGCAGTCTCTCTCTGGGCTCAGCTGGGGGGCAATATGGGAGCAGTCTCTCTCTCTGGGCTCAGCTGGGGGGCAATATGGGAGCAGTCTCTCTCTCCCTCTCTGGGCTCAGCTGGGGGGCAATATGGGGGTAGTCTCTCTTGCTTTCTCTCTGTCTGGGGGCAATGGGAGCAGTCTCTCTCTCTGGTCCTGGGGCAAGATTGTCACCCTATAACAGGAATGCAGGGACAGACTGTTGTCGCCCTATAACGAGTTCAGAAAGTTTTCACCCTTC
Organism: Lithobates clamitans; assembly: GCA_037952925.1. Lineage (NCBI taxonomy): Eukaryota > Metazoa > Chordata > Amphibia > Anura > Ranidae > Lithobates > Lithobates clamitans. Next base: position 350,140 of record JBBGZY010003066.1, read on the forward strand.
AACATGGACTGAAACCTGTCAGCCTATAACAGAGGCAGAGTGTTGTCACCCTATAACGAGCAGAGAAAGTCACCCTACAACATGGACCAAAAGTTGTCACCCTATAACAGGGTGCTTGAAGAGCTCCGAGTAACATTTTACTGGTGACATCCCATTGGACTATGCCATCTAGTGGTAAACTGTTGAAAAACATTAGATAGATAGATAGATAGATAGATAGATAGATAGATAGATAGATAGATAGATAGATAGATAGATAGATAGATAGATAGATAGATAGATAGATAGATAGATAGATAATATATATATATCTATATATAGAGTATTTTTTCTATTTCTTGGTGCTTTTAAGGTCAGGTATATCCTAGACATGCTGTTCGATGAAAGTGCAGTAATTAATAATTCCTTCTCATGAACAGAAACCCGGAGGTGTTCTGCATTTTCGTATACACACGTAAAACCACAAAATAAAATTTAAAGTGGCACACAAACAACACCACGGAAGTATCAGGTAAAAAAAAAAAAAGCATTCGATTTATTTATTTCTAAGTTGTACACAATTGGAGACAAGATTCAAACAAATCCAAGTTATCTCTATTACAGAAAAAAGTTTCACCAATAAAGGGGACCTGTCACAGCACAAGTAAAGAAGTCACATTCCTTTCACAACAAGTCATCAATGGAAGATAGATTCATTATGATATTAAAGACTCCCATTTCTCGGTAAAGTAGGCCATGCAGTGCAATGCAAGATCCACGTATAATGTTCAGGTACCATTCCCCTGTAAAAATTTGCTGGCCTTTAATATTTCCAAAATGTATTTGTAAGGTAAAAAGTTGGATTTTATATAACCTTGACCCATCTTTTCCATTGCTGAGCATGAGGTTGTGGATGGGTGGTAGGCCTGCTCCTCCTCGTGCCTGGAAATGAGAACACTATGGGGGTTTATTTACTAAAACTGCAGAGTGCAAAATCTGGTGCAGCTGTGCATTGAAACCAGTCAGCTTCCATTTTTTTTTTTGCCAAAGCTTAATTGAACAAGCTGAAGTTAGAAGCTGATTTGCTACCATTGTTGGCTACTCTCCAGTTTTAGGAAATCAATCCCAATGTTGGTGGTCACACGATACTGTCTAGTGCCTACAGCTACAAGAAGTAGATAGATACGCTTTGTTCATATTTCATGTCTGAGGTTTACAACCACTTTAAGGGACAGAACACCAGAGAAGGTCACTATCCTTGCGGTGATATTCATGGGGAACAAAGAGTATCACAAATATTGTGATAAGACACGGCAATCCATTGCAAGAGCATTTTCCCCATAGATTTGAGCTACTCAGCGTTCTCTAGAATCTCGCTGGAAGCAGCACGTCGTCCCTCCTGCTTAGATAATGTGGGCAGAAGATAGGGTAAGGTAAGTATAAAACCTTTTTGCTTACAGGAACATTTTAAAAATACTAGAGCAGGAAAAATCTTACAGGGAGAAGAGGACTGGACTTTTTGAATGGACCTGGCAAATTATTGCAAGGCCCGCTTTAAATACCCTAGACCAGCGTAATAAGACATTTCTTAAACCAAAATTACTATTGTCTGATGTGGAGCTCCAGCTAAAACCAGTAAAGAGTGCTAAAAATGATATCTAATTTTTCTATTTTTACTAAATGCATAGGAATCAGTGAAGAAGTTAAAATAGAGGTGGTTTTGGTCGTCTGTAAATGCACAATGGGCTTTAAATGGCTCCTCTGGGATACATAATCAACTATTCTACAAAAATGTGAATAATGGCCCCTTTTTTTAACCTCATTCTTTTATTTTTTTTTATCATTGAAAAAAAAAGAGAGAGGAAAAAAAAGAAAAAATCAAAAGGATCAATACACATATAACAATGGCATAATACAAAAAAAAAGGAAAAAAGAAACAAGAAAAAAAAAATTGACCATAAATACACCCCAAAAAAATTTTTTTAAAGAAAAAATTAGCAGATCAAGGTTTTTTTTTTTTTTGTTAAGCAGATTTGAAGATTTTAAATTGAAAGTTTTCCAGCAATTTTGTGGTGAAATAAATTTAGCCAAAATCGCTCTGTTCATTCCTATTACCCAGAAGGTGTAAATATCATTTAAAGCGGAGTTCCAGTCATAAAAATAATTTTACATTATTCAGCTGCATTAAATATAAATAACAACCTTTGGAAAAAAATTTTTTTTATTTTTTTACTCACCTTTTCAGATCTGTCGCTAGGGGGTCCCTCATAATCTGCCTCTTCCTCTCCACGGCGCCTGACGTCATTTCCCTCGGTGCCCGTGCTTGCTAGTGCTCCTGGGAGATGTCTGTTGTCATTTCCCAGGAGTCACTGGGCAGCACTGAGGGCTTTTGTTGCCATCACAACGGGGGGGCGGGCACTTCCGACGACAACGCCCATTGTGATGGCAACGTTAGAAGTGTACGGCGCTGCGCCGTACATACGGCGCATGCACGAGAACGGGCGGTGCATGCTGGTCGCTCAGCTGCGCCAGAGCCCGGGAGATAGTGCTTGTGGGCTTCACATGCCCACAAACAAGATGGAAAGTGCCAAGAAGAAGGAATAAAACATATCATGCTCAATTAAATCGGCAATCGAGCAGCGATTAAAAAAAAAAATAATGTGAGTGCTAGTAATAAGTCTTTAAAAATAAAGATATTCATCCAAAAAAAAAAATTTTTTTCACATTTGGAACTCCGCTTTAACATTTTACCTGTCTTTCATGAATCACATTCAAATTTTCCTCAATGTCTTGGAGGAACAGTGGACAAAGCTGTGTTTCTAGAATGTTCTTGATAGCACAGGAAGTTATCAAATTATCTGGCAGGAACAACCAGTATTTTAAATTTTTTTTTTTGCGCATATTGAACACAAAAAAAAACTTTTAATAGCATGACTAACAGACCAAAGGCAACGAATAAAAGTCCATTGTTGGGGTTACACACACTTTAGGGTTTAAATGATTTTTTTTTTTCCTTTTTTCACCACTCTACATACACATTTCTTAGCTCTGTAGGTGGGTCTATCCTATGACTTTGACAAGGAACATGGGTGCAAAAATCAGCAAAAACAGACTATACTGAAGACTCCCGCTCCCGCTGGGACAACTGAACTTCATCTCTTGCACTGTGTCTCCGGTTTTAAAGTCCATCTCCTTCATACACAATCCCGGTGTGCCGCAACCTCTCAGAGAAGTGTTAGCAGCCGGCTCTGTGGAGTAAATATAAAACGACGTTACTATCAAACATCACCAGTCACTAAAATGTATTAAAATGTTTATTTGTAACATATTAACTTCAATTTGAAAAGTGTTTTTGATATTTTCAAGCCTGTAGCTTTCAGAAAGCTTTCTTTCGAGAAATACCCGCCATTAGGGTCTTTGTTTAGGCACTTAAAGGGGAATTCCATTTCGATAAAAAACATTCAAGAGGATCATCCAAACCCCACCTCTAATTAAGTGGGAAGAAAAGGGAACAGAGGGCGCACCAGTCTAGCGAATTACCTTTGCGACACTTTAATATTGTAAAAGGTTTAAAAAAATATACTCACAAACGAGTGATAAAATCAAGCAAATTGTATAAAGTCCACCATTTTTCCCATCCAGCGGGATCTGCTGGCCAGTAACAGATGTGGGATGTAGAACCCAAAGAAATCTGATGCTTTTCGAGGAGTATCTCGAGGGGATGCCCCTCGAAACGCGTCAGTTCATTATTAAAGTGTCGACAAAAAACAGAAAGGAGAGGGCGCACCGGCCTTGTGCGTTATCTTTAAAAAAGTTTATTAAAAAAGAAAACGTAAAAGTACTACTCACAAGGGTAGATAAAAATCACGCATAATGGTCTAATGATGGTAGCAGTCTCCAGACCTATGGACAAGACGTGCAGACCACTGCTGGCTGACGCGTTTCGAAGGTAGCACCTTCTTCTTCAGAGCCCGATAATATTAAAGTGTCTCAAAGGTAATGCGCTAGCCCTCTATTCCCTTTTCTTTCTAGAGTTTCTTCTGGATTTTCCCTGACCTGTGGTGAGTGGCAGCACAGCTGATGTGGTGGCTTGATTAGTGAAGACCCACGTTTTCAGGAGTATTTAGGAGCGCAGGAGTATTCATTTTTCTTTTATGCTGACTTCTAATTAAGTGGGGGCTGCCCACTCATGGCCCCGTGAACACCATAATGAATGCTTTATTGAGTTCTCAAATAAGTCTGACACTTTGATCCCGCAACATTTCCTGGGGCACAGCATCATCTGGACTAAGGAACCCTATGATTAAGCCCTTGTTGGTGGGGAGAAACATGTCAGGGGGCGCGGCCCACGGAGCTACATTGACTCCAGATTTTACATCTATACATCCACACTAGGATCGGCTATGGTTAGCAGCAGTTTTCTGCTTAAATGTTTATCGCTCACTGGATGAGTATTTCTTACACTGGCATCCCTACTATCCTGAGTACCAATGGGTCTCTACACCTCAGCCTGGAGTGGCACCACCAAGTACTAAGGCCCAAGATGCATGGACTGTTCCGGCAAATCTAGGATGAAACAGGTTCAAGTGACTGAAGGCAAGCTCTTTCCCCAAGGTCAACCCCCACAGTCCATTGGTTGTTCATACACTGGTTCCCTCTTCAAAAACTGCAGAGATCTCATGTCTTATAAAACCAGGCATAGCTTATAAGGGAAATCGTTTGCATTCATTTTACCCCTTCTAGATCAGAGTGGACAGCAGGCTTCTCAGCCCTCACTGCACGAACAGTCCCCACACCAGTGTTGAACAACCCATAGACTCTTTCCCCCACCTAGACCCAAAAGAAAGAAACTTCTGTATATATCTGTATATACATACCAACATTTAAGTCCTGGTCCCTGGGACACAAATAACCCAATCCACAGTTTACCTCAGGGCTTCCCAATTACCGAAGGGACTCAGCAAAACCCCACTAAGTGGGGACTGCCCACTCACATCCCCGTGAACACCATAATGAATGCCTTATTGAATTACTGGGAATGTGCAAATAAGGGTGAAACTGTGATCCTGGGACATTGCCCAGGACACATAATCAAGAAGGTCCAAGATGCAGGATTGTCCCAGAATATCTGGGACAGTTGGCATCTGTGCCAGTAGAGGTCAGATGTATATAGAACCTTGATTTAACCCCAAAAGATGGCAATAAACAAAAGATTTAAGAAATGAAAATATTTCTTATCTTCTGCATCTAGGTGGAGCCACAATCCATCCAAGGTGGTGGAGAACATCAGTCTGGAGATCCTTGGTGTGCTAGTGACATACTTTTCGCTAAGATGCAGAACTGTCCTGACAAATCTGGAACAGTTGGCATCTATACCAGTAGAGGTCAGATAAATAGAATTTTTATTTTACCGCAAAAGCTGTTAATAAACAAAAGATTTCATCTGGGTGGCGCCACAATCCAGTCAAGGTGGTGGAGAACATCATTCTTAAAAGGTAGTTCAGTGCTTCAATAGCCCCACCATAGGTACATTTTTTCTTTCAAGTTTCAAACTCTCCTGTCCCTAAGTATGGGAGAGTTCGTAAGGCAGCTTTGATATAAGAGGCCGATACCAAGTCAAATTCAAGTACTTACAGCACATTGTTTGCCTTTAAAAAAATAAATAAATTTAGTGATGCATTAAAGCGGGGTTCCACCCAAATTTTGAACATTATCTCTATGTATTCTCTTCCTTGCCTAGATGCTGAAATGCTGTGTAAAAAAATTTAAATCGCCGTAATTACCTTTTTTTTCTAATCTTCTTAGCACTCCCTGGTTTTCCTCCCATGGGAGTAGGCGTGTTTCTAGCCTCTCCCAGACCTCCCACAGTCCCCTGGGAGCTAGTCTCAGGCTTCCCAGCATGCATTGTGCAACAGCGTCATCACAACATCTCGGTGAATGCTGGGAGCACAGCATTCACCGCATCCAGGAAATACATGCTTGTGGGCTTCAAATGCCCACAATGAAGATGGAAACCGCCTTCAGTGAATTTTATAAGTTATCCTTTACAACGAAATTGGACACAGGCGGACTTTATACACAGAACATGTGAGTAGATAATCATGAGAAGAAAAGTTTGTGAATGAACTCCAAAAAAAAAAAACGATAGATAGGTGGACCCCCGCTTTAAGTAGTGATTTAGAGCTGCATTAATGGGTGCCTTTTATATCTGCCTGAAGCTCAGCTTTAAATTTTCTTTGTTTAGTCCCAATCATAATAAAGAAAGAAAATGTGTTCAAAGCCATACTTGTTGTAATAGTTAATGAGACACATTGCTTCTCATCCCCAGTGCAGTCTCTGCGGGTGCTGGAAGTACATGGTGTGTCCCCAGAACCTCGACAATCCATACAGGAGACCCCGTTCTTCTCTGTTTTAGTCTGTGGCACTAGGAATGAAGAAGAGATAATGGTCAGTATACATTTTTTGGTGTAATCTAAGCACAGTTTGACAGTATAACCAGACAGATTAGGGTGAGGTGAGCTAAGGAACCAAAAAGCCCAAAGCTGCTGTAATTGCACGCAAAGCTTCAGGCGATACCTCCCACCTCTGCGCATGTCCTAGGGAAAGGACACATTCTGGGGATTCCTCCCCTTCATCAATGTAATCTTAGGGTTGGGACACGTTACGGGGATCCTTCCCCTTCATCAGTGTACTGCTGGGGACAGGACATGTTATGGGGATTCTTCTTCTTCATCAGTGTACTCCTATTGACAGGACATGTTTTGGGGATTCTTCCTTTTCAGCAGTGTACTCCTAGGGGCAGGACGTGTTATGGGGATTTCTCCCCTTCTTTGGTGTACTCTTAGGAACAGGACTTATTCTGGGGATTTCTCCCCTTCACCAGTGTACTCCTGGGAGTGGGACACATTGCAGAGATTCCTCCCCTTCATCAGTCTGCTCATAGGGGCAGGACAGATTTTGAGGATTCCTGCCCTTCATCAGTGTACTCCTAGGGACAGGATGCCTTCTGGGGATTCCTCCCCTTCACTGATGTACTTCTACTGACAAGACGCATTCCGTGGAATCTTCTTCTTCCCCAATGAACTTGTAGGGGTGGGACACATTATGGAGATTCCTCTCCTTCATCAATTTGCAGTCTAGACTGTTGCTTTGAATGTTTCCATCTATGGAAGCTGATATTTTTCTATAACTAGCCACGGGAATTCATTTTGGAATGGTATATACCAGATAAGCTCTGTATTCTTCTATCTTTGTGAGTAGAGATGGTCAAACGACCCTGAACGGCGAACCCTATTGAAGTCTAAGGGAGCCATACAGGAAAAATCAAAAGTGCCCATTTTGAAGGGTTGTTGGGAAGAGGCCCTTGTCCCTTGTTGAGGGCATGTGTCCTGGTATGGTTCAGAAGGGGGGGGGGGGGGGGGCGCTCGCTCATCCCCTCTCCCTTTTCTGACCTGCCAGGCTGCGTGCTCAAATAAGGGTCTGGTATGGATTTTGGGGGGGGGGGGCGTTTTTTTTAAAGTTTGGCATGGGGTTCCCCTTAAAATCCATACCCAAAGGTCTGGTATGAACTAGGGGGAACCCCACGCTGTTTTTTTCTTTAATTTTTTTAATAGCCGGGTGCCGGCAATTGCAACCGCGAATCAATATAGATATGATTTGACTTCTTTTTTTCTTTAGAAATGTCATTCTTGCTGCAGCATGTTCTATACATGCTACAGATGTGCCACTTTACAGGCAGATTAAAGGAATTTTTAATTGCTACAAAATATCCTCTTTTGGTAGGATTTTTAAGGCAATGAAACACATTTTCTAAATACAGTGGAACCTTGGATTGCGAGTAACGCGGTTAACGAGTGTTTCGCAATACGAGCACTGTATTTCTAAAAATCCTAACTCGGTTTGAAAGTGTTGTCTCGCAAAACAAGCAGGATTCAGTCCAAAGCGGTGCGCAGTACCGCTTTTGGCCGGAGGGCGCCGGAGCCGAACAGATGCAGATCGTCGCCATTCGGAAATGCACGGAAAGGCCCGAGGACAGTTCAGCTGACCTCGGCAGACTTCGGAAAGGCTCGTGAACGGAATCTTTCCGAGGTTTGCCAAACTGTCATCGTGCCTTTCCGGCCGTTTCGGAGGCTCACCGGCGCCCCCCGCCTCTGGCCGCATGCGGTATTGCATGCTATTGAAGTCAATGCGGAACAAATTATTTTAGTTTCCATTGACTTCAATGGGGAAACTCGCTTTGATATGCGAGTACTTTGGATTACGAGCATTCTCCTGGAACGGATTATACTCGTAATCCGAGGTTCCACTGTATATATAAAAAAATGTAATTTTATTATTATTTCTTAAAAGTATTTTTTGAAAATGACATAACCTTAAAAAAGATCTTTTCCACAAAATCATACATTCAGGTCCTACAGGCAATCTCAAATGGTTTCTATGAAAATGCCTATAACTGTTCAGTTTAAATTCAACTACAGGGATGTAGTACTTACACGCAGGCATGGGAGGACTGCAGTTACTGGTAGAGCAACAGGAACTGCTTATTTTTATTACTCCATCAGAATAGGTAAAACTTTCCTTCTGAGAGCACATTGATTTTTCCCCACAAGATCTCTTGTACCGCTTCACTTCCTGCCCATCTGTAAAAGAGAGAGAAAACAAGATATGTCAAAGGGGTACGTGGCATCTTAGACTTAACTTGATCATAACACATTCACTGAAAGCAGAACTATTGCTGACTGGATTCCCGATAGGGAGATGTTCTCCTACTTCCACATGGATTTCCTGAGACAGGAAGGGAGAGGAAATCTCCCCGTTTACCCCTTTTACTCAACTGTAACTCTGTCGCCAAAAGGGCAAATAAAAGTTTCCTTTCAAAGAAGAAAGTAGAGGCTCACCTCTCCCACTGCCCACACTATTGAACACCATTCTAATGAATATAGACCATAAAGTCTCTTTGGAAACCAAAACGTCTAGGACTGTAGATCGCCTGGTCCCCAAAGAGACCATAAAGTCTCTTTGGAAACCAGAACTTCTAGGACTGTAGATCGCCCGGTCCCCAAAGAGACCATAAAGTCTCTTTGGAAACCAGAACTTCTAGGACTGTAGATCGCCTGGTCCTCTGCTGCTGCTGTTGGTGGTTCTATTTCTTGACCCCTATGGCACCACCCTGTCCTGTAGAGACTGTAGAGAGGGTTCTACAGTACTTAGCACAGTGGGGGACCAATTTTGTAGGCTTTCTTTATATCTCCATTGGCCTATAACCAAGCGATCTGCCGAGTTTTATCTCAGCTGTACCACCAAACATTCTAAATTGCAATGGAAATCAACTGAAACGTCTTCAGTCCCAGTCAAAGGACCACATCAGGTGTTCCCCACCTTCTGAAGAAGCAGACCGTTTCCTCAGGTCGAGCTTTTGGAGACTTTGAAAGTCTGCCATCCAGTTTTTTATTATTAACCTTTAAGAGTACTAATATGACTGAACTGCATCAAAGCAACCTACCTCCCAGTCACTGCTGTACAGAAATCATTGTATCAATTGCGATATTTTGGGTTCTGGATCACTAGCTAGCTGCTCTCGTAAAAGTGAACAGTCTTTATTTTTTGAAAAGGCAAACAAAAACAGCATTAAAAAAAAACAATCTCTGGAACAAATCAAACCTCTGGTTCATAGCCAGAATAACATTGTTCCTTAACAGGGTGTCAGGGTTGGGCTCAGCCCTTCTGTCTCTGATTTGGCTGCTCAACTGTTAGCTAATTGCCAGTTCCTATCTCTCCACAGTTACTCAGCTGTTTATGATAACCTGCTTGTCAGTCCTGCCTACCTAACCTGTCCAGTCCAGAGGAGCTCTGCCTTCACCTAGGTCAACATCACAGAGACTATCTCCTGCATTCCTGTTTAAAGACTTGCTTTGCTGACATCCCTTCTGGCTCCAGATCCTGCTTGCTGTTCCACTACATTGATCCCTGACTTCTGGCTTGGCTGACTATCCATTCCAGTTACTGAACTTTGGCTATGTTTTGACTACATTGGTTCTTTTTTCTTTTATTAATAAACAAGTGTTACTTAACTGTACTTCTGTCCGATTTCATGGTTTCTAACACAGGGTTTAAAGTCCCCACTTGCTCCAGGGATCCAAAGAAATGGTCACTGCAGCTTAGTAGTATTTCAGTAACCAAACAGCACACTCTTGCAGGCAGGATAACCCTTACAGGGCCAAGATACCCATAGTCAGGGTTGGAGGCTCTTTCCCTCCAGAAGCCTCCAAAAAATTCCAAAACAACTGTCAATCAGTATTCCCTCTCTGCCGGATAACCCTGGAACCCATCTCTCTGTATGAGTGAGAATCCCTGAGTACTCCAACTGTCTTTTGTCATCCCTGTTAAAGCAGTATTAAACCCAAATTCCTCCAATCAGTGTACTCCTAGGGACAGGACGTGTTTCGGGGACTCCTCCACCTTATCACTGTACTCCTAGGGACAGGACATATTACAGGGATCCCTCCCCTTCATCGGTGCACTCCTAGGGACTGGACATGGTTTGGGCATTCCTCCCCTTTATCACTGTACTCCTAGGGACACGACACATTATGGGGATCCCGCCCCTTCATCAGTGCACTCCTAGGGACTGGACATGGTTTGGGCATTCCTCCCCTTTATCACTGTACTCCTAGGGACACGACACATTATGGGGATCCCTCCCCTTCATCAGTGCACTCCTAGGGACTGGACATGGTTTGGGCATTCCTCCCCTTTATCACTGTACTCCTAGGGACGCAACACATTATGGGGATCCCTCCCCTTCATCAGTGCACTCCTAGGGACTGGACACAGTTTGGGCATTCCTCCCCTTCACCAGTGTGCTCCTAGGGGCAGGACACATTACAGGGAATATTCCACCCCCTCCTAGAATACTCCAAAACCAAAAATGTCATATACCTGTATTTCAGATTACCAATCATTAGATATGGTGGCTACATCAACTCACACATTGGGGACACATATATATATATATTAATTCCACAGCGCTGTCACTTTAAATTGTCTTTTTTCTATTCGGACTGCTGCTGGTCCTTGTATTAAACGCCTCTACTCTATTCACAGCGCTGTCCTAAAACCTTAACAATCTATCTTTTTAAAAGATAAATGTGCATTCCACTGGCCGAAAATGACGTCACTGGATAGTCCCGTCCAACGTGTTTCGCCAGGCGTCTTCAGAGGCACGGAAAGCTTATAAGCTGCACTTTCTATATGCATACAGGAGTTGCACTGAAGCACTTTGCATATGGAGCACTATAAGAAGAACTTTTGAAGCACTTTAATATATTTCTTTGATGTACAAAGATAATTTCACATATGGACATTTATTATTTTGACTTTTAACAGCAGTATTGTATAATGGTACACTTTATTTGCTGCATGTATTTTTCTTTGAATGAGTTCAGTGCACATTTTTTTTTTTTAAATAGATAGATTGATATGATTTTAGGACAGCGATGTGAATAAAGTAGAGACGTTTAATGAGGACACATACCGTACCTCCCATCCAGGACCCATCCCTAGCGTCCTGTATACAATACATATTCTTGAACCTTGCAATCAAAATCAGATTAAAAGTGGTTGAATAATTGCAGCACTGAGAACAAATTAATTTTTATTAAAGCAGTTTTTTTTTTCACTTACCTCCATTTAAAGTAGACTTTAAAGTTGCCATACAGAATTCAGATTCACATGTGATGGAGCTTCCTTTACAAGACTTCTCATCTTCCGCTTCACACTCAATACAGGATAAAGAGAATCCTGTAAAATAAAGGAGACATTACTAATAGCAGAAATAATCTATGACAAAATGAGCCGCTCTCTACTGAGCTGATAACCAAATATAAAGCACAGAGCCTACATACCGTGTTCTTTTGGTTATAGCATCTGGTTTTAAAGGCCAACTCCTGGGTAAAACCCGCTGCAACCTTCCAGTCACCAAATTTAAAAACAAAAAAAATCAAACATACATAACTTAAAGTGTTTGTTACCCCAGCGATTCATATTCCTGATATGTGGCTGCTGTACCATGTACTCGTATGAGAAAGTATTCTGTTCTTTTATGTATTGCTTCATTTGTGTGAAATTCCTGGTGTTCCTTCTACTTTCCTATTAGAAACTGACCACACTAAGCAGGAGTAAACACCGTGGTCAGTTCTCCAGCTGTGCTTGGAACTCAGCCTGCTCTCTTGTCCTGACACGCACCCCGCTGCACAGCCATTCACTGGAGAGTTCAGTGTGCTGTTGCTATTCCTCCCCCCAGCTCTTATGCAGCTGAGAACAGATATTATGTTATCACTTATAAAAAAAAAAAAAGGTATTTATATATATATATTTTTTTTTAATCTATACACGAATGTTTTTCCTTTTATTTCAGTTTTAAACAGAATGGGTTGCTTTTCAAACTGATCGTTTACTATCACTTTAATTCTAGGTGTAGGCAGGTTCCTATAAGGACTCACTTCTTTTCTGTGCTATGCCCTTGTTTCCTGTGGCTGAGCTCATTTCCTCTGTTAGCTGAGCCAGTAAGGTGGCAATTGCTACAATGTAGATGTGTGGTGGATCTGAGGAATCGATTGGATAGATTTTCACACCAATTTACCAAAGATCCATGTAAAAAGGGCTCACTGAAATGCCCTGGGGGAGCTGTTGGGAAACACTGCCTTCAAGATATAGGCTGTTATCCTGCTGGACCGTGGGGGGCAGGGGGTCCAGTCGGGGTTCCCTGAGGGGCTGGGAACCTAAGGACTCTGTGGACTCTTAACTGCCAGCTGTGGACTTATTGCCTTTATGGCTCACTGGCTTTGTGGATTACTGCCAATCATGGACTCTGTCCCTATAGACTCAGGTATGATTACCTTATGGGCACTAGAACACCTCTGTACAGGAATGTGTGAGAAGCTGCTTTACAAGAACTGTTCTTCAATTTTTGCCTTTCTTCAGTAAAGTTACCATTAACTTTAAGTTGCCTGGCCTGAAGTCTCCAAAAAGGCTGCCTACACTGCGTATCAAAAGAACAGGGCTTGCAAAACAACAAGGAGACTGAGATAGAGGAAGATGCAATACATGGGTCTAACACATAGAGTACTGTCCAGAAGAAGTTAATCTGTTGTTGCTGAGGACTACTATTTCTGTCACATGCAAGACATCCAATCAGCCAGGAGTAGACCTGTGCACTACTACCAAAAAAATTGTTTTGTTTAGTTTTTATTCATGTTTTTTTTTTGTTTATCGGATCATTTATGATCAGCATTCGCTACTTCGGATCATTCGTAACTTCGAATGCATTCATATTAGTTAAATTCCACTAGTTTAGAGGCCACATTCACTACTTCGAATAATTCGTAACTTCGGATCCCTGAGTATTTGATCCCCAAGCGAAACATGACTTAGTACTTGGTGGAAAAAACATTGTTGGCAAGCACAGAGGTCAGACGTTTCTTGTAGTTGGTGACCAGGTTTGCACACATCTCAGGAGGGATCTTGGTCTACTCTTCTTTACAGATCTTCTCTAAATCCTTAAGGTTTCTTGGCTGTCATTTGGCAACTCAAAGTTTCAGCTCCCTCCATACATTTTCTATAGGATTAAGGTCTGAAGACTGGCTAGGCCACTCCATGACCTTAATGTTCTTCTTCTTGAGCCACTCCTTTGTTGCCTTGCCAGTATGTTTTGGGTCATTGTCATGCTGGAAGACCCACCCATGACCCATCTTCAGTGTTCTGGCTATGGCCAAGGCAACAAAGGAGTGGCTCAAAAAGAAGCACATTACAGTCATCGAGTGGCCTAGCCAGTCTCCAGACCTTAATCCTATAGAAAATTTATGGAAGGAGCTGAAACTTCGAGTTGCCAGGAGACAGCCAAGAAACCTTAAGGATTTAGAGAAGATCTGTAAAGAAGAGAGGACCAAAATCCCTCCTGAGGTGTGTGAAAACCTGGTCACCAACTACAAGAAACGTCTCGTCTCTGTGCTTTCCAACAAGGATTTCTCCACCAAGTACAGTAAAACCTTGGTTTGAGAGCGTTTTGCAAGACAAGCAAAATTAAAAAAAAAAATTTTGACTTGATATACAAGAGATGTCTTGAAGTAGCGTCATGGCACAACTGAGTATAATATAGAAGAGAGGCGCCTCTAAGTGTAGCAATATGGTTACATTTAATGAAGGTACAACGTTTAGCAACTCACATGGTTGATGATTAAAAGAGGCACATCTAAGTATTCAGGCATCCGGGGTAAAGCTGTCCACATAGACCATCCTTCTCGCCGCCATCGACGTCATCTCTTTCACGCTGCGCTCCATGCCTCGCTGTCAGATCGCTCTACTGCAGGGTAGTCTTCCCAGTCACAATTGCAGACTGACAGTGTTGAGAGCCGGCGGTGTGGGGGATGGTCTATGTGGACAGCTTTACCCTGGATGTCTGCATACTTAGATGTATGCAGGCATCCGGGGTAAAGTTGTTACCAGGTAATATCTGGATTTGTAAAGGCATTTAGTGCACACAAAGTTCATGTATATCCTTGTTTTAAAATGTATTTTTAGGGGTTTTTGGACGCGGTTAGATGCCTGTGACTCCTTAGCGATTTGACCAATATTTCAAGAGACCAAGGTAAGGAGTGTTGCCCTGATAATAGACATGCACATGTCTCGATTGAGATTGTTGTGTAATTAAAATTAAAATATTATGTATGCGGTACTATGTTTATGAATTAACTGTTGATGTATTTATTATATGTATATGTTTTTTCAATAGAAGGCTTGTGCCTCTAGCTGGACAGCATCCCCTGAAGAAGCCCGATATATGGGTGAAACATGTTGGGAATTCTATCCTTCTATGCTGTATCCATAAAATCTTGCTGATTTGTACTTGCCAATTGCTGTGTTTTGAATAATTTTTTATTTTTCTAAAATAAAAAATGTTCTTATATCATTTAGTTGTTACTATTTTCGAATGAATTTGCACCTTAAAAATCCCATTTTCCTCCCTCTCTACGTAATCTATCAAGGAATGTGGTGCTATTACTAAGTTGATTTGTCTGTGATCAAAAAACTCCTTTCTTCTGTATTTGAATTGACTTTTTTTTTTTGTATCTGCAGTTCAACTTTAAGAGTCTTGGTTATTCCAGACTGGGAGAGGGGGGTGTCTGCATGTCCCCGTACAGCGTAATCTCAGCGCTGTATTCATCTTAGTTTATACTTTATACCGAGGCATTTCTTTTTCCACTCTTGATCATTTTTGGCAGCGCTCCGGACAGTCTTCTCCTTGTTCCGTCCCCATGCAAGTGTTACTAATTTAGTCTCATTCCTAGCAGGAGGACGAATATTCATGCTAAGCCAGGGAGTTTTCTAACAGGGAAGAGGACGCCGAAGTATCGTACACTGTAACGTGTAATTAATTGAGGGTTGACTCGTTCACAAGTCAGACTTTCCGTCAGTGTATGGGGGAGGGGAGGTCAGATTCTCTGCACCGCCAAGAGTGAAATGCTGAGCAAACTAAACTATGCTCTTTTATTCAAATAAGGAGTGGAAAGTCTCTGAATCACAAACCACCGGATATAGCAACATTATGAAGAGTTCTGTTCATTTTTTTATTTCAAGAAGAAAGTTACCCAAATGTTACTAACATCAAAGAAGCATTCTGGCTGTACTATACCAGCTTTGACCAAATTTAACTGTATATAGTATATACCATACCTGGCTGATGCCCCCTGGAAGCTGAAAAATCACTGAAGTAGACACCGCTACTACACCGCTACTACAGTGAACTCCACTTGCTTCTGGGTCCTGTGCTAACCCAGATGGCAAGCAATTGAGCTGCAAGTTTGAAAATGACTTGCTAAGCTATTGCTAGACTGAAAGAAATGGAGGATTCCCCATGGGGCTTTTTTAGCAGCAAGTATGAGTCAAAAAAGTTCATAAAAATCACTAGTCTTATTATCAAAAGATCTGGCACTCATATGCTCCTGATCTGATCTTAATAATTTCAACATAATACCCAGGTCTCTCGGCCCTTACGTTCTAAACACACTAAGCTGTGACCACTTGCAAGCCTCACCGGGCCGGGGGTTGCCCCTTTGGGGTGGAGGCGAGGACTATTCTCCGGTGGGGTCCGTGACCATCTGTGGGGGAATCTTCTGTTTTTCTTTGCTTTTTTTTTTTTTAATAAAGAGAAGTCTCTGAATTAGCGAGCCCATTGGGTGTAAAGGAAATGTAAGAACCCCCTGAAGAAGACCATACTCTCTAAGGTCGAAATGCATTGGGCCATTTCCTAAACATCGGATGGTACTACTATAATTAATAACACTGTGGGGAAACATCCTCTGATGTATATTTTTTAACCATACCACATGGTATCATCAATTGATTGATTTTTCTTCCCAGTCCAAACTGTCTTGCATTGTGTATGCCAGAGCTCATATTTTAACTTTTGTACTTCAATGATGCCCAACTGTCTTTTGATAATAAAACTAGTGATTTTAATGAACTTTTTTGACTCATACCTGCTGCTAAAAAGCCCCATTTCTTTCAAATACTTGTATCGGGGTGTGCAGCCCTATCAGACCCCCATGCATGTGTCATTCTATGCTATAGCTATTGCTAGACTTGCCAGGCTTCATAAATTTGTTATAATTGCATAATTGCATCAAGCTCCGCATTGCATGACTCCAGATCAACTTTCTTTGCAAACAAGTCTGCAAGTTCCGGTTCAGTTATATTGTGCAATAGTCCTCCCACCACAGGGGGTCACTGTGGCTGAATTTGTCATGCTGTAGACTTGCAGAGCTCTTGCTGTAGACTCACCACTGCCACTTTGCTCTTGCTAGAGACTTGCTACACAAATTTGCTACAAATTGGAAAAATGTCAACTAGAACTTGTGCTTCACGTGCTCTGCAAGTGTACAGCATGCCGGTGAAAATGTGCAGCAAGTTAACAGACTTACAACTCCACACTGCCACAAATTTGAGGCTAGTTATCCTCGCTATCTGGGAAGTGACCAGTGACTGATGCATCATCATGACCGTCGGCCACGAGCATCGGCACCCCTGCAGTGCAGCGGGCGCCTGCTATCCTGCTTAAAGGAGCCGACGTACAGCTACGGCTGGCTCGCGGGAATGTGCTGACCTGGCGCCGTATAATGACGGCGGCTGGTCGGCAAGTGGTTAAGGAGTGTAGTTAAATCAAACAAGCTCAGTCTGTCTCCCAGTGCAATCCCCCCCCGGTCAGTCTGTCCTCCAGTATAATCCCCCCTCGTCAGTCTGTACCCAAGTTAAAGCATCCCCCCTACCAATAAAATTAAAAACACTGGAAGCCGACGTGAGGGGAGAGGGGTATAAGAGGACTGGTGCTGCAGGGCTGTAACTGATGTGTCCAGGTTTCAGGTGGACTGAAACCTGGGCACAGGATTTAAAGCCCGGACTGTCCGGGTGAATCCCGGACAGGTGGCAACCCTAGCTGAAGGGCTCAGTTTGCAGGTAAGTCTGTCATAATGTGCTAGTATGCGGTGCATACTACTAGGGCAGCTGCTTTGGGTCCAAAAACAATGATTGGGCCCGGGGCAGCTGCCTCTTTTGCCCTGCTTTAAAGATGACCATGAGTACAGGCGCAATTCAGGGAAAGAGTAGTGTTTTCTAAACTGAATGCAATGCGTTCACTGATTAGACGAGATGGAGAGTGTGATGTCACTGCCCCCTCTCTCTCCTCCATCCAATCAGAGAATGTTTTGCAATCATTCAGAGAAAGGAAAAGCGATCTCTGAATGGCGCTTGTGCCAAGCGGGCAATCTCCTGTGCTCAGCAAGCAGGGGTGCAGCTGCTCAGCGTGGGACCCGGAAGCAAATAGAGATCACTGGAGTAGCGGTGCCTAAATTAGTGATTTCCAGCTTCGAGGGCGCACTTGCCAGATATGATATATACATAGATATAAGAAAGACCAATGGAATTATGTATATAGTAGCAATGTCTGGAATTATTCTTTAAAATTGCAACCAAAAAAAAACCAAATATTTTCTTTTGAAAAGCAAGTTGGCTTTGATGGGCTTGTAGAATTTATGGTCTTCAGTGAAAATTCTACTTATCTACTTAATTTTCGGCTTTCAAACATTTTCAGTTTTTCAAACAGCAAATCTTTCATTTTCCGGTTCCTAATAAAGTTTGAAAATGTGACACTGTCTATCTTCACATTCACTACGCATTTAACATGCTGAAAATAAGGCTTTCAAGCTGAACTCTGAGAATAAGGAAAAATCTATCCTTGAAGTAAAGGATCGTGGACTCTTAAGAAGATCATTTGGCGCTCTGTTTTTTATAATTCACGTGGACTTCTTAATGTGGTTGGCCAACTCTCAAATTCAACCACCATAGAAAATAAAATGCCCAGTGCCTTACACAGTTCTCTTCTTAGACCCTGGCTTTGACTGGCTTCCTCAATCCATGCAGCCATTCTCCCGCAGTGTCTGCTGTAAACAGCTTTGAGGTGTGGTCGTATGCTGTCCTCCTCACATACAATGCATGGTTAATAGCCCTGCACTGTGTGTGATTACTACACCCTGTACTGTAACCACCTGCCCCTGTACTGTACCCTCCTTCCCTCCAGTACTGTTCCCTCCTGCCCCCTGTACTGTGCCCTCCTGACCCCTGCACTGTGCCATTCTGTACTGTTCCCCACCTTCCCCCTGTACTGTTCCCCCCTGTTCTGTCCCCCCCTGTATTGTTCCCTCCTGCCCCTTTAAACTGTGCTCTCCTGCCCCCCGTGCCATCCTGCCCCCTCTATACGATGCTGTCCATGCTGTTCCCTCCTGTCCCTCTATATTGTCCCCTCCTGTACCGCCTGAACTGTGCTCTCCTGCTCCTCTTGCCCACTCTGTACTGTGCTGTTCGTACTGTTCCCTCTTGTCCCCCTGCATTGTGCCCTCCTGTACCTCCTGTAACTGTGCCCTCCTGTACTGTGCCCTCCTGCCCCTTCTGTACTGTGCTCTCCTGCTGCCCCCTCCTGCCCTCCTTCCCCCACTGTACTGTGCTGTCCTCCTTGATTGTACTGTGCCATCCTGCCTCTTCTGTACTGTGCTGTCCTGCTCCCTTGTTCTGTGCCCTCCAGCTCCCTGTGTGCAGTGCTCTCCTGACCCCGGTATTGTGCCCCCCTCACCTGCCCGTACTGTGCCCTTCTTCCCCCTCTGTACTGTGCTCTCCTGCCCCCCTGTACTGTGCCCTCCAGTTCCCTGTGTGCAGTGCTCTCCGGACCCCAGTATTGTGCCCCCCTCACCTGCCCGTACTGTGCCCTTCTTCCCCCTCTGTACTGTGCTCTCCTGCCTCCCTGTTCTGTGCCCTCCAGCTCCCTGTGTGCAGTGCTCTCCTGACCCCCTTATTGTGCCCCCCTCACCTGCCCGTACTGTGCCCTTCTGCCCCACTCTGTACTGTGCTCTCCTGCCCCCCTGTACTGTGCCATTCAACTATCTGTGTGCAGTGCTCTCCTGAGCCTGATATTGTGCCCCCCTCACCTGCCTGTACTGTGCCCTTCTTCCCCCTCTGTACTGTGCTCTCCTGCCCCCCTGTACTGTACCCTCCAGTTCCCTGTGTGCAGTGCTCTCTGGACCCCGGTATTGTGCCCCTCTCACCTGCCCATACTGTGCCCTTCTGCCCCCTCTCTACTGTACTCTCCTGCCCCCCTGTAGTGTGCCCTTCAGCTACCTGTGTGCAGTGCTCTCCTGACCCCAGTATTGTGCCCTCCTCACCTGCCCGTACTGTGCCCTTCTGCCGTCTCTGTACTGTGCTCTCCTGCCCCCTGCACTGTGCCCTTCTGACCCTCCGTAATGTACTTCCTGCTTCCCTTCCTGTACTGTGCCCTTTTACCCTCCCCCCCCACTTTGCCCCGCTTCCCCCCCATACTCTTCCCTTCTGATCCCCTGTGCTCTACTCCACTGACTTTTTTTATATTGTTTGGATATTTGTGTTAATTAGTTTTTGATTTATGGCATGTTTTCCTTTTTGTTTAAAATCAATTTTATTGAAAGCACTAGTAAATACTTTATGTTTAATTCTATTAACTATTTATACTTTACTTCTTGAAAGTAGGTGCGTAAATTGGGGAAGGCTGGTAGGGGCCCCAGAGCATTACTTTGCCCAGGGGCCAATGATGCTATTAGGATGTCCCTGCCTAGCAGCACCCACCTAAAATCTTATACTCAACTGTCCACATTCCTGTGAGATCCACATGGTAAAGCCCATGAGGAGCCCCCCCTGTAAACTCTTCCAGCTGGTCTATTTCTTCTTCTATGCATGTGCAGAATATCCAACTAATTTCTATGGAAAAGCCCTTGATCATGCTACCCAAAAGTTCAAGGCCTGTCCTTAAGAATGATTTGGATTCAGTTTGCAGCAGTGTTGTGGATTTCACAGGAGCGTGGACTGGTAAGGTATGAGGCTTTGTGGAAGGGGGTTGCTGGAGAGTGGAGAGAAGCTGACTTAAAGCAGGGGGTATCAATTTATAAAGTATAGGGGCCTCAGCTGTGGCCCTAAAAGCATAAAAATCCTGAACATAATATTTAATTATTTAGTATGTGTAATTTTCTAGGAGACTATTAGAGACAGCAGACGCATTATGCCGCGTACACACGGTCGGACTTTTCAGCTACAAAAGTCCGACAGCCTGTCCGACAGACTTCCGGCGGACTTTCGGCAGACTTGCGGCGGACTTCCGACAGACTTTCTAACGAACGGACTTGCCTACACACGACCACACAAAAGTCCGATGGATTCGTACGTGATGACGTACACCAGACTAAAATAAGGAAGTTCATAGCCAGTAGCCAATAGCTGCCCTAGCATGGGTTTTTGTCCGTCGGACTAGCACACAGACGAGCGGATTTCGGGGTCCGTCGTAGTTACGACGTAAAGATTTGAAGCATGTTTCAAATCTAAAGTACGTCGGATTTGAGGCTAAAAAAGTACGTTGAAAGTCCGGAGAAGCCCACACACGATCGGATTACCAGCCAACTTTAGTCCGTCAGCGTCCGTTGGACTTTTGTAGACGAAAAGTCCGACCGTGTGTACGCGGCATTAGAGAAGATAGTCAGAGACAGCAGACGCATTAGAGAAGATGGTCAGAGACTGCAGGCGTATCAGAGAAGTGGTCAGAGACTGCAGACATATTAGAGAAGATGGTCAAAGACTACAGACCTCTTAGAGGAGATGGTAAGAGACTGCAGACATCTTAGAGGGGGTGGTCAGAGACTGGACATATTAGAGAAGATGGTCAGAGACAGCAGACATCTTAGAGGAGTTTGTCAAAGACTGCAGACATGTTAGAGGAGATGGTCAGAGAGTGCAAACATCATAGAGGAGATGGTGAAAAACTGCAGACATCTTAGAGGAGATGGTCAAAGACTGCAGACATCTTAAAGGAGATGGTCAGAGACTGCAGACATCTTAGAGGAGATGGTCAGAGATGGCAGACATCTTAAAGGAGATGGTCAGAGAGTGCAGACATCTTAGAGGAGATGGTCAGAGAGTGCAGACATCTTAGAGGAGATGGTGAAAGACTGCAGACATCTTAAAGGAGATGGTGAAAGACTGCAGACATCTTAAAGGAGATGGTCAGAGACTGCAGACATCTTAGAGGAGATGGTCAGAGAGGGCAGATATCTTAGAGGAGATGGTCAGAGAGGGCAGACATCTTAAAGGAGATGGCCAGAGAGTGCAGACATCTTATGGGAGATGGTCAGAGAGTGCAGACATATTAGAGGAGATGGTCAAAGACTGCAGACATCATAGAGGAGATGGTCAAAGACTTCAGACATATTAGAGGAGATGGTCAGAGACTGCAGACATATTAGAGGAGATGGTCAAAGACTGCAGACATCTTAGAGGAGATGGTCAAAGACTGCAGACATCTTAAAGGAGATGGTCAAAGACTGCACACATCTTAAAGGAGATAGTCAGAGAGTGCAGACATCTTAGAGGAGATGGTCAAAGACTGCAGGCATCTTAGAGGAGATGGTCAAAGACTGCAGACATACAGTATTAGAGGAGATGGTGGTCAGAGACTGTAGACATACAGTATTAGCTTTGATGAAGGCTTCATAACCGAAACACATCAGCGTTTAGCCTGTATCCGTGTACCCATGAAACCAATAAAGTACTTTTATTTAAGAGCATCTGAGTTGCCAGCCTTCCTGATTTAAGAATTGTATTAGGAGGAGGAGATGGTGGTCAGAGACTGCAGACATATTAGAGGAGATGGTGGTAAGAGACTGCAGACATATTAGAGGAGATGGTGGTCAGAGACTGCAGACATATTAGAGGAGATGGTGGTAAGAGACTGCAGACATATTAGAGGAGATGGTGGTCAGAGACTGCAGACATCTTAGAGAGGATGGTAAGACTCAGTTACAGTGTTGTTGGAAGATGGAAACAGAAGACAGTCAGGGACTGGGGACTAATTATGTGAGACTGCTAGAGATCACTATCATTACAGGCCCCCTGCAAACCAATGCTCCCCCTTCCACTACTGGGGTTTGCAAAGGGCCACACAGTAAGTATCAAAGGGCCACATGTGGCCCTCGTTCCTTCCTCACTGGCCGTGAGTGACAACGCGTTGCTGTCTCTGAGCCAATGAGGAGGGAGAGAGCTGGGACAGCAGCCGCTCCCCTGCACATCGCTGGATCGGGATCGGGCTCGGGTAAGTATTAGGAGGGGCTGCAGGGGGAGCTATGTACTGAAGGTTTTTTACCTTCATATAGGTAAAAAAAAAATGTCAGGCTTTACAACTACTATAAACTACCCAAGTACAAACAAACACACCCTCATTTTAGAATCTGAAAACATTAGGCTTTGGGGTGTGTCCCTGTAATATAAACTAACATTTTTGATTTAAATATTGTTTTTTTTTTACAAAAAAAAAAAAGACAGTGGAAAAAAATAAATAAAAATGTAACACAAAAAAAGGTTAAAAAACAAAACTACAAAGAACACTAAGGGGTCTATTTTTTAATCTCTTTTTATTAAAAAGGGGGGGTCTATTTTTAAATGTTTTCTCACAACTTTCCCCCACAATTCACACATTCACTTAAATTTAATTTTAAAAAGGTGTCAATCATTTATAACTAGACCCCCAAATAAATTGAATGAAACTCCCCCCAAATACGAACAAACACACCATTGTTTTACAATCTGAAAACAATAGGCTTTGGGGTGTGTCCCTTTGATAGAAAAAAAAATATTTTAGCTTGAAATATTACTCTTCATTTCACAAAAAGAAAAAGAAATACAAACAAACCTTGAAAAAAATAAAAAATTTAGTGCACCAGCACATAGAAGGATAAAAATACAGAACACTAAGGGGTCTATTTTTCAAGATTCACACACCTTTCACCCAGAATTCACATATTTTTTCAATAAAATTGAATTAAAAAATGTGTAAAACATTTATAAATAAACCCCTAAAAAAAAAAATCGCAAATATATTAAAAAAAAAATCGCAAATATATTTTAAAAAATCGCAAAATTAAAAAAAAGAATAAATTGTCTTTTTTTTTTTTTTTTCCAAGTAAATTTAACCTAAGTAGTTCAAAGAAAGACACATTTTTATAAATAAACCCCTAAATAAAAAAATAGACTACCCCAAATGCAAGAAAAAAAAAATTGCTAAGTTTGAAAAAAATATATAAATTGTCTTTTTTTTTTTCTTCAAGTAAATTTAACTTAAGGAGCTCAAGAAAATAAACAGAGCCTTAGCAAAATTGAGCCCAAATGACTTAGCTGATCCCTACAAATGAATGGCAGAATAAAACAGTATGAGGAATCGGGGAATACAATGTGTGGGTTAAAGATCTTTGCAAGATGCCTTTTGTGTTCGTTCATCATTCAAAATGCAGAACTGCTTAGCTAGAAAGCTTGGCAGAGCAACAAGTCGTCACATACTCTCCGAGACATAAAATAAGTTACAGTAAAGTTTCTTACCGGTGACCACCAAACTGGAGAGGATGCAGGAGAATAGAAGAATGGAGCTCCCCATGATTGCAGAAGAGGATGAAGAGAAGATGCTGGGCTCGTTGACTGTCCTTTAATTAACTTCAGGGCGTTGGCTTCTTGGAGTGATACAGTCAGGGAGGGAGTGCTCAAGAGGCAGCAGAGAGCGAAATGCTTACGGTGGCCTCAAAATGATTTTTCCAAGTTAGTGTAGCTGGTATATTTATGGAGAAAAGGAGGGGAGGGGGGGTTTGCTGAGAGTGGACCTAACATCATACATACAGTATCTCACAAAAAGTGAGTACACCCCTCACATTTTTATAAATATTTTCTTCTATCTTTTCATGTGACAACACTGAAGGAATGACACTTTGCTACAATGTATAGTAGTGAGTGTACAGCTTGTATAACAGTGTAAATTTGCCGTCCCCTCAAAATAACTCAACACATAGCCATTAATGTCTAAACCGCTGGCAACAAAAGTGAGTGCACCCCTAAGTGAAAATGTCCAAATTGGGCCCAAAGTGTCAATATTTTGTGTGGCCACCATAATTTCCCAGCATCGCCTTAACCCTTTTGGGTATGGAGTTCACCAGAGCTTCACAGGTTGTCACTGGAGTCCTCTTCCACTTCCCTATGATGACATCACGGAGCTGGTGGATGTTAGAGACCTTGCTCACCTCCACCTTTCCTTTGAGGATGTCCCACAGATGCTCAATAGGGTTTAGGTCTGGAGACATGCTTGATCAGTCCATCACCTTTACCCTCAGCTTCTTTAGCAAGGCAGTGGTTGTCTTGGAGGTGTGTTTGGGGTCGTTATCATGCTGGAATACTGCCCAGCGGCCTGAGTGAGTGTTAATGTGAGTGTGTGTGCGTGTGTTTTAAGTATGTTGGATTTAGCTATTGTGCACTTTTTGAATGTATATTTGATTTTATGGTACAATTGTGTTTTTTTTGTTCAACTGTTGAAAATGTTCACATTTTATGCACATTATATGCAACAGCAGTATTTGCTCTGTAAACCTTTTTTATTTATATAAAGTGTTCGTGAACTTAAACTGTATCGCTATGCTGCGATTCCTGTAGGCTTTGCGTGCGTGCGTGCGGGGGGGGGGGGTTGGGGGGCCTCCATGTCCATTTTGCTTGGGGCCCCCAAATTCCTTCAAACAGCCCTGATTTGCGGGCTTTTATCCCGCCTTGCGGCGCTTTCCAAAGCGCCGAGTAGCTGCTGCCCGGCGCTCGTAGTATCTATTACTACGGCGGTTTGATTGACATCTGAGTTTGATGTTACTTTCTGTTTTCGCTCTCCCATTGCGCCCGGGAGAGAGAAAACAGGAAGTATGAGAGGAGCGGACCCCTCCATTGCTGCTGTGGATGGAGACACCGCAGGAGAGGACAACACACAGCAAGGTAAGTACCGCTGTGCTCCCGCAGAGAACAGGGGGGAGGGGGGATCGATGTGACACAGGCAAGGCTTTATTTGGTGGGACACAGGCTGGCTGTATTTGGTGGACACAGGCTGCATTTGGTGGGACACAGGCAGGCTGCATTTGGTGGGACACAGGCTGCATTTGATAGGACACAGGCTGCATTTGATAGGACACAGGCTGCATTTGATAGGACAAAGGCTGCATTTGGTGGACACAAGCTGCATTTGGTGGGACACAGGCATTTGGTGGACACAGGCTGCATTTGGTGAGACACAGGCTGCATTTGGTGGGACACAGGCTGCATTTGGTGGGACACAGGCTGCATTTGATAGGACACAGGCTGCATTTGGTGGGACACAGGCTGCATTTGGTGG
Organism: Lithobates clamitans; assembly: GCA_037952925.1. Classification (NCBI taxonomy): domain Eukaryota; kingdom Metazoa; phylum Chordata; class Amphibia; order Anura; family Ranidae; genus Lithobates; species Lithobates clamitans. The sequence continues at coordinate 375,920 of JBBGZY010003066.1, forward strand.
ACACAGGCTGCATTTGGTGGACTCAGGCTGCATTTGGTGGGACACAGGATGCATATGGTGGGACACAGGCTGCATTTGATAGGACACAGGCTGCATTTGGTGGGACACAGGCTGCACTTAGTGGGACACAGGCTGCATTTGGTGGACACAGGCTGCATTTGGTGGACTCAGGCTGCATTTGGTGGGACACAGGATGCATTTTGTGTGACACAGGCTGCATTTTATGGGACACAGGCTGCATGTAAGGACGGACTTTGCTGGGGACACCTGATGGCATCTGGTGGCAGGCAACGTGGCTAGTGACACACTCAGGGCTCCCACTGATTCTGCATTATGGTATGTTGAATGATTTCATTTTATATTACAATGTAATAATAGAAATAATGCACTTCAATCATCCTGACACCATAACAACCATGGTGCCAGGATGATTGAAGTGCTAACACCAGGTGTTTGGGATATCTTTCAGACGCTAACCACACTACCTTTGTGCCACGTCCACTATTTAGCTGAAATCACGCCCATTTTCACCAAGTGGGAGGGGTCAAAAGGAGGCTGGTGCCCCCCCCCCATCCTAAAACCTCACCAGCTGCCACTGTACTGTATGTTGTGGTATTAGGTGCATGCATGCTATGTAATGGGTAAAGGGTAAATGAGTAAACTTTTCCAAGTTTTTGTTACATCTCACAGAGGTTATAGCACTCCCTTTGGCAATGCCTTCATCTGCTTTTCTTTCCAGAAGGATAGATCCATGTTTGTTTAGGCATCAGTTTGAGATGCTTCAGATTCAGAATCCAATGCAGATTGAGATGATCTGGGGCGCAGTCAGAACTGGTTTCTCAACAAGGGCAAAACCAACACCATTATAATCCTTCTATGGCATCATCCCACTTGTAATGCCAATAGTTATTTCACTTTAACTTCAGAGTCCCAACTGGCACTACAGGAGGTAGATAGGGACTTTAACTGTGCCTTAGAAGGAACACATATTAACAGATATAAAAAAAAATATAAAAATAACTTTATTACAGTTGATATGTGCATTACAAGCACAAGTTATTTCTTATTCGCCATAACAATGTAGACTGAAGAATACAATACCAAAGAGTTGTAATGGATCAACGCGTTTCACAATGTTATTGCCCCCTCAGGATCTTTTAACCAACAGATTTACATCAGTGGTAATGAAGAGCAAACAGCACCAGGGATAAAACGATATATATCCTTAATAAGGGCAATCCACCTCGTCAAATCCCCCAAAAGTTGTCCCACAACAGGGCAAAAGGGTGGACAGGGTCCATCAAGTCCACAGGAGGATCCTAATAGTGGTACTCTTTGCCGAGTAACATCAAGCCACACATGTAGATAGTCATATGGTTCACAAAAATGTCATCATAGTCAGAACTCGGTTTTGGACCGAACCCAGAAGATAGCTGTCAAAGCCTTGGGTTGGAGATTCTCCACCCTCTAGTCACACGTATACAAAGGGGCCAGAATTTCCCTTGATATCGTTAATATAGTCATGTCCCCATAGATCATGTGACCAAAGTCTACGATCCTCAACTCATAGACTTTCTTAGGGCCTGTGTCAACCATCTTTGGTGGGCAAGTGCACTGTGTTTTGTACATCAGTTTGAGAAGCTTCACAGTCAGAATCTATTGCAGTTTAAGTTGACCAGAAGATGACCTGAAGTTGACTTGCTTCATCTGTTTTTGCATTCCCATAGACTTGTATGTGGAGAAAAGCAGTTCTAAAATTACCAAAAGCTCTTTGACACGTGCCCTTATAGTGACACCCCTGGCATAGACCCAAACAGTGGAGAAACACAAGCAGTTGTCTTGCTTCTGCTTCTTTTGCATTCCCATAGACTATGAGGAGAGAAGCAGCTCTAAAATTAACAAAACCCATTGACACATGCCCTTACAGTGAAAACCTTTGCTTGGGCCCATACAGTGGTGAAGAACCAGCTGTTTTTTGTATTTCCATAGACTTGTAGGTGGAGAAAAGTAGTTCTGAAGTTAAAAAAAAGCACGTTGAAACGTGCCCTTATATTGGCACCTCTGGCTTAGACCCCAATGGTGGTACCAAGGCAAATTGGATTATCCTTGATAGCTCTTACCTCGACCTTGCAAACATTTACCTCAGCCTGCACATTTTTACCTGCTCTGTGTGACACCATCGCTTGGTGAGTGTTTCGGAGGTGGGATTTATGGGTACATGTGTTTTTCTTATTTCCTTGACAAAGGTAGACTGTGAGCCATTGAAGAGTTGGGCAGAATAAACTCCTCTTTTTTAGACACATACTCCTGGTTAAGACTAGGAATGAGCTTGAGCATAGTCAGAACTGGGTTCGGTCAGAACCTGTGAGTTAGCTGTCATTGCCTTTGTATACATGTCACCCTACAGTGGCACATACAAAGGGGCGAGGATTCCCAAGACATCAATGACCTATTATGGTCAAATGACCATATTAGGTTAATGACATTGACCTTATATGGCCATGTGCCCATAGCACATGTGTCAAAAGTCTATGATCCCCAACTCATAGACATTTTTAGGGCCTGTGTTGACCATCTTCATTGGGCAAGTGCAGTGGGTTTTGTACGTCAGTTTGAGATGCTTCTCATTCGGAATTCAGTTGACCAGAAGTTAACTCGTGGTTGAGCCGTTTCAGCTGCTTTTGTACACCCATTCACTTGTATAGGTAGAAAAGCAATTCTAAAGTTAATGAAAGCCACCCAACACACATCCAGTGATGCCCCAGGTTTAGACCAAACATTTTGGAGATCTTTCCCATTGTGGTCTTTCAGAACAGTTGGAAGCTTTGATATAGTAAAATACCCAATTAACTGCTGCTGACAGTAGGGAAGGTAGAGAGGAGCTGATGCCACGAGGAAAGCGTTCTACCTCCCCCACTTTCTGTGAGCCGTTATGATACCAGAAGTGGCAGAGCTATAGGATAGGCTTTGCTACAGACTTGCCTCAACTTCCACTTTTAATATCTACAGCGAGGGAAAAAAGCATTTGATCCTCTGCAGATTTTGTACGTTTGCCCACTGACAAAGAAATGATCAGTCTATCATTTTCTTGATAGGTTTATTTTAATAGTGAGAGACAGAATTACAAAAATATAAGGAAAAACGCATTTCAAAAAAGTTATAAATTGATCTGCATTTTAATGAGTGAAATACATATTTGATCCCCCATCAATCAGCAAGATTTCTGGCTTCCAGGTGTCCTCTATACAGGTAACAAGCTGAGATTAGGAGCACTCTCTTAAATAGAGTGCTCCTAATCTCAGCTTGTTACCTGTACAAAAGACACCTGTCCACAGAAGCAATCATTCAATCAGATTCCAATCTCTCCACCATGGCCAAGGCCAAAGAGCTGTCCAAGGGTGTCAGGGACAAGATTGTGGGCCTACACAAGGCTGGAATGGGTTACAAGACCATGGCCAAGCAGCTTGGTGAGAGGGTGACAACAGTTGGTGCGATTATTCGTAAATTGAAGAAACACAGAATAACTGTCAATCTCCCTCGGTCTGGGGCTCCATGCAAGACCTCCGACAACAATTTCCGACAACAAGGTCCTATCACACATTTTCCGTCAGAAAATCTGACCGTGTGTACGGGGCATAAGAATACAAGCGGGGGGAGGAGCTCTGACATGTAGCAGCCCGTGACTGGATGCCGGAGCCCCGTCTTCACCCGCCCACCCGAAGCTCCCACCACGCTAGAGGAGAGGGGAGAGTAAGCTGCAAGTGGCGGTAACGGCTGGAGATGCGGGGGGGTGCGGAGCAACAGAGAATGCGACCACCCGTGATATTCAACCGCCACTCTCTCACGGACGTTCAGACACTCGGACATCCTCATCAAAAGGCTGGCATCAGTGCGGCTGTCTCTCTCTCGCCCGCCACCTCATCTGCCCCCGACTCAGTCGGACTCAGTTTGGCATGCTATCCCATGCTGCAAGCTGCAAGCTGCATAGCTGCATGGAAGAGACATGCACCTGGGGAGGATATGCTGGCTGATGCGGGAGCTGTTCTTTCCCCCACTTCCTCGTCGAGTACCTAAAGAGGGAAGCAGAGGCTGCGAGTGGGCTGGTGACAGGACCTGACCTCCACCCTGATTGCTGCGGACCGCTGCTTCGTGGGGTGAGAGAAGCATGGGGAAGCGGGAGGACTACAAAAGTAAAGTATAAATAACCGTACATGTTTTGAACTGTTTAAACGGAACTGTTTGCTTCATGAGAAAAGCATGTGAAAAGCATGAAAATATGAGAAAGGAATGCTGCGTGGGGTGAGAGAAGCATGGGGAAGCATGGGGATATGGAAAATTTACTAACTTCAAAATAAATATTGGAGATTTTGGCCAGTAGAAGAGTCTCTCAGGTGATGGTGGAGGTGGAGCGAGCTCCAGCGCTATGGCGGGGTTTGCTCCTCTGTCAGCTTTTCATTCCGGGACACTGTATTGTCCTTGAATGAAGGTGCCCGGGACCTGGGACAGACCTGCCGATTGCGATACTGTCCTGGGCAATCCGGGACATGTGGTCACCCTTGTGCAAACCTGGTGGCCAACTACAAGAAACGTCTGACCTCTGTGACTGACAACAAGGGTTTTGCCACCAAGTACTAAGTTATGTTTTACGGAGGGGTCAAATACTTATTTCACTCAGTAAAATGCAAATCAATGTATAACTTTTTTGAAATGTGTTTTTCTGGATATTTTTGTTGTTATTCTGGCTCTCACTGTTAAATAAACCAACCATTAAAATTATAGACTGATCATTTCTTTGTCAGTGGGCAAACGTACAAAATCATCAAGGGTGCAAATACTTTTTTCCATCACTGTAAAGAGCCCCTGTGCATTGTAGGATTTCATTACTTAACCGTTAGCCCAGCTTTCCATAGCACACAATGACTACGCCTTCTGAGCCCTTCATTATTAAATGTCAATATTCACAAATAAGATTTCCAACCCAGGTTTTTAATCTTTTTTTATTATTATTAAATAAGACTAAAATTGTCCAGCAATTACAGTGACTTACTACACCTTGTCTGGTAGAAAAGTTGTCCAGTTCTCCTTCCTTTGTCGATCGTATTGCACCAACGGAACCAGTCCCGGACTGGGAGTTCCACATTTATGTTTGGAACCCAAGTTTGCTAGCTGTGCATAGATTTAATGCTAACATATAAACTGCAGGGAAACAGCCTTGAGCCTTTTTAAGAAGACCTTGATGTAGCAGAATAGGTTATATGTATAGTTTACTGAGAGTTGATCAATGTATTAGATCACAACAGAGTACTTTACATTTGTGATAATCAAGGGTTGGTATAGATAGAATGTCAGTATATAAGAGTCCCGGCTCTATGCCATAGCTTGGGTACACATTCATACATAGGGAGACTCCTAACTAACCCTAAAATAACATTGTCCAGTTGAAGTATATGCATCAGTTAAAGTGTATCTAAAGTCAAAACTTTTTAATTTCGCATAGACTGTGGAATAGTTATAACCCACCAGGCTTTTCTTTTTTTTTTGCCACCCGCGTCACATCGGGTAGTCTTCAATCTGAGCTTAACTTTGTACAGGCTCCTCTCCTCTACTGAAATGGAATATTTTGATTTCACTGAACACTGCAAGCTTCTCGCGATGTGCATTAGAAACTACAGCAAGTCAGATGGAACCTCAAAAAAATATTATAAAGAAAACAGCGCTGTGTAAAAGATGAGTAAACAGCTGTCAACACACCTATAGACCCAGGCAGTAGAAAAATATACATAAAAAGTGTAGGCGCTAAAAACTCAAAAAAGAGATTATAATAGAACAAGTGAAAAAATCATGTAAGGTGTGTATATATTAGTATACCATATGATTAAATGTGATATAAAAACCAAATAGTATATATAATATGTAAAAATGTGAACCAATGTACAGAAAACTTCTGTAGAATTAGTGTAAATTACGAATAATACACTGTATGTAATATATAGCATTAAAGTATCAAAGCATGTGAAAGGTGATACAAAATAAATCATGTGAAAAGTGATACAAAATAAATTATAACAATCCAAAAAAGTTATAAATAGAATTATCCCCACAAGGTTCAAACACATTAAAGTCCACCAACAATATAAAGGAAGTGAAAAAGCCACCACCCAGGGTCTTAGGGGGCTTACCAGAAGTAAATGACTCTGAACGACTTATGTCGGCCAAGTCGCAACAGGCTATGAGACCAACGGGTCACACGAGTATGGTACTTTTAACGCCCAAATTGGATTGAGGTTGGAATAAAAGGTGTGTGAAGAAGCTGTGTGAAAACAATTGAAATTCCCGGAAAAGGCACTGATGTTTAGTAAGAAGCCGTCACCAGAAAAAATTAGAGGCTTACCAAAGGTTGTTGACCTGGGGAGACTTATGCCATCCAAGTCAAACAGGCATGGTGACCGACTGGTCGAAAAAGTATTTCCCCTTTAAATATCCTCAATGAAATCCAAAACAGGGCAGCAGCTTAACGTCCACAGTTATTCTCAACAGTCGTGGAAATAGTATCTCAAATGGAAGGCCACAAACGAAAATTCATATGCCATGCAAGAGATGGATAGAAGAAACTCACATAGCGTAATAACGTGAATACTGGTTTATTAAAAAATGTTGAAAACAAACTCACATTTTGGTAGATCATCAAATGTTTCACAAGTCAAGTAGCGGTAATAGTGAGGGGTCCACCCTCACTATTGGGTGGACCCCTCACTATTACCGCTACTTGACTTGTGAAACTTTTGATGATCTACCAAAATGTGAGTTTGTTTTCAACATTTTTTAATAAACCAGTATTTACGTTATTACGCTATGTGAATTTCTTCTGTCCATCTCTCGCATGGCATATGAATTTTCGTTTGTGGCCTTCCATTTGAGATACTATTTCCACGACTGCTGAGAATAACTGTGGACGTTAAGCTGCTGCCCTGTTTTGGATTTCATTAAGGGTATTTAAAGGGGAAATACTTTTTCGACCAGTCGGTCACCATGCCTGTTTGACTTGGATGACATAAGTCTCCCCAGGTCAACAACCTCTGGTAAGCCTCTAATATCTTCTGGTGACGGCCTCTTCCTAAACATCGGTGCCTTTTCCGAGAATTTCGGTTGTTTTCACACAGCTTCTTCACACACCTTTTATTTCAACCTCAATCCAATTTGGGCGTTTAAAGTACCATACTCGTGTGACCCGTTGGTCTCATAGCCTGTTGCGACTTGGCCAACATAAGGCGTTCAGAGTCATTTACTTCTGGTAAGCCCCCTAAGACCCTGGGTGGTGGCTTTTTCACTTCCTTTATATTGTTGGTGGACTTTAACGTGTTTGCTTCTTGTGGGGCTAATTCTATTTATAACTTTTTTTGGATTGTTATACCGTAATTTATTTTGTATCACTTTTCACATGCTTTGATACTTTAATGCTATACATTACATACAGTGTATTATTCATAATTTACACTAATTCTACAGAAGTTTTCTGTACATTGGTTCACATTTTTACATATTATATAGATACTATTTGGTTTTTATATCACATTTAATCATATGGTATACTAATATATACACACCTTACATGATTTTTTTCACTTGTTCTATTTTAATCTCTTTTTTGAGTTTTTAGCGCCTACACTTTTTATGTATATTTTTCTAATGTCAGATGGGACCAGCCTAATTTCCTGGCTGGAGGACCTTCAATACCATTAAGTTTTTTTGCACCCAGCCTGATGGTCCCTGACAGAGCCAGGACGAGGTCATTCAGTGGCGAGGGTGAAAAAATGCCAAACAGTACCCCTGCTCCCCCCTGATGTGGGCACTCCTGATTATCTTCTGGAGCTGGGATATATGATACTGGTACTACAGTGCAACTTCTGCCTGTCTGACAGCAGCAAGGTGCAACAAAGAAAATGTCAGGTGGCTGGCCGGAATCCTCAGAGTGCCAGTACCCAAAATGGACTGCACTACCCTAAGTATGGCACTGATGCAGACAATGGATCTCACCAATGGAGACATCACTGGTCCTCTTCTTGGATGCCTCCTGTCAGATAGAGCAGCCCCCAGGCAGCAGGGAGGGTCAGTAAAAGATGGAAGGATTGAGGGCACGCTCTCAGCTCAGTTGAATGTATTTAATGGGCTACTGCTTGGCACTACCCGCCAAACACATAAAGACACTGCGCCCAGGGCAGCTCCCCCTTCTGCCCCCCCCCCCCCCCAGTCCTGGCCCTGGTCCATGGCCTGAAGTGCCGGGACAAGGTCATCCAGTGTGCAGGGTGAAAATGGAAAATTGCACCCCCTGCCTATCATACCCATCAGTGCCTGGATAAGGTTATCCAGCGGCCAGGGCAAAGATGCCAAACTGCGCCCGCCCCCCCCCTTCTCTCAGGGTTAGGGTCAAGGTGCCCCCATTCCTACAACAAACCATTGTGCCCAGGGCAGCCTCCCCTCCTGCCCAATCCTTGTCCCGGCCCTGATTTTCACCAACCCCGGCTCTCTGTTGAAGGGGGCGGGGCCAATATATCGACATGCGCCCAAATGTTTGTGGCATGCAATTAAATAGAACCAATATTTGTGGTACACTACACTAAGCTGAAAGGTTTAAAATTGGTGCACAAATATGAGACTAACCATGCCAAATTGTCCCTGGGTTGTGGGTAACTAAAAGGAAAAGAAATATCCCTGCGTTGGTGGTGTCACTAAAATGAAAAAGTGTACCTGAGTCGGTGATGGGACTGGAAACCCGTCAATAAATAGTGTGCCATTCTTGTATAACGTGAGGACATTTACAACACTTGCATGCTATTAGTTTTTGGCTACTGTAGAAGAGAAGCAGGGAGCTGCTGGAGCTTCATGTGTGCCCCTGCCTCTACATAGAGACACTGCGTCTGGGGCACGTGCCCCTTCTGCCCACCCTTTGTCCCGGCCCTGCTGGCCCCCCTTCATTGGATTTCAATTCTTTAGATCATGGAGGCAAATTCTGATACTTACAGAAAAACATTTCTAGACCCCCCCAAAAAAATGTTGGTTTTGCCATTTACCAGCCTTTAGATGTGGTGGCTGCATTCCTTTTCCCTTTCAAGCTATTTTTTCTTTGTTTTTACTGTTTGATCCTGTCAGTAACACACTTCCAGACCTAAAGTGGCAATGCTCACTCACTACACTCTATCTACAGAGGAGCAGCATCCTCACCGCTAGGTTGTTCACTCCTAATTTTCACTGCAAGCACCACCCCCTCTCCTAATCTCCATTACATGGGTAGGAGCAGTTTTGTAGTTTACAGAAAATAACTTGGAAGGAAGATAACAGTGTTTGAGATTCCATTTGGGTGCACAGGAAGTTACAAGGACACTGGATTTCTGGCAGGATCTACAGTTTCTTTTCCTGCACTTGTAGAATATGTACTTTTTTTTTATAAGCAAGATTGTAGAATATGTACATAGCCTGAAAATAAAAGGAAACAAATTCAGTCACCACGTCGAAGGACTGATATACATTATACATCATATACTTTATATATATATATATATATATATATATATATATATATATATATATATATATATATATATATATATATATATATATGGATATATGGATATATATATATATATATATATATATATATATATATATATATATATATATATATATATATATATATATATCTCCATATATATATATATATATATATATATATCTCCATATATATATATATATATATATATATATATATATATATATATATATATATATATATATATATATATATATATATATATATATATATATATATATATATATATATATATATCTCCATATATATATATATATATATATATATATATATATATAGATACACTTGAAGCAAAATAGCCAGGTCCCAGTCTGTGATTGGAGAGTTAAGGAGCAGCAACAGACTGGCAAAGTCATCTCTCTGCTCCCTCTTTCTGTCAGCATATTCTGTATACTTTAAACCACTTAGCGGATTTACTCATATTGTCAGAGATGGTGGTGGGCCATGAATAGCACTGTAGGGGTAAGGACTAATCAGCGCATGATGGGCCTGAAAATCAAAAGGAAGATGGCAGAAAGGAACCACAGTAATGGGCTGTAAAGAAGAACATCGCTACTGGAACACGAAGAATCGTAGATCATTGTGAATGGTTTCATTTTATCTGCTTTTAGTTTAGGAGCCTCACAGGTTTGGTTAGTAGTACAACCTCGAGCGGACAATAAATAGCTGTGCTCGCCTGTAGAGGAAATAAAAAAGGTGATTTTAATAGGATGGAAAGACGACAAATTTGTCATAAAAATGAAGATACGACAGTACTTTATCCAGCTGATAGTTTGAACCTCAGGCAGATCTAGAGGGTTGGACGTTACATGGTGTTCAGAGCACATGCGTAAGGGAAGGGAAGATAAGATAAGGGAAGGCAATAGGGAAGAAGGAAGGAAAGAAAACAGGAAAAGAAAAAAAAGAAGGAAGTAAAGAAGGAAAAAGCAAAGGTAGTAGAAAGGAAAGGAAAAGAAGAAGGAAAGGAAAACAGAAAAGAAAGGAAGAAGGAACTGAAAAAGGAACTGAAAAAGAAAAGGAACTGAAAAAGGAAAGGAAAGGAAAGGAAAGGAAAGGAAAGGAAAGGAAAGGAAAGGAAAGGAAAGGAAAGGAAAGGAAAGGAAAGGAAATAGGAAATTAAATAGGAAATGAAATAAGAAAGGAAAGAAAAGGAAAAAGGAAAGGAAAGGGAAGGAAAAAGGAAAGGAAAGGAAAGGAAAGGAAAGGAAAGGAAAAAGGAAACAAAAGGAAAATAAAGGAAATGAAGAAGGAAAGGAAAAAGGAAAGGAAAGAAAAAAGGAAAGGAAGAAGAAAAGGAAAGGAAAGGAAAGGAGATGGAAGGAAAGGTAGGGAAAGGAAAGGAAAGGAAAGGAAAGGAAAGGAAAGGAAAGGAAAGGAAAGGAAAGGAAATAGGAAATGAAAAAGGAAAGAAAAGGAAAAAGGAAAGGAAAGGGAAGGAAAAGGGAAAGGAAAGGAAAGGAAAGGAAAGGAAAGGAAAGGAAAGGAAAAAGGAAACAAAAGGAAAATAAAGGAAATGAAGAAGGAAAGGAAAAAGGAAAGGAAAGAAAAAAGGAAAGGAAGAAGAAAAGGGAAGGGACGGAAAGGAGATGAAAGGAAAGGAAAGGAAAGGAGATGGAAGGAAAGGTAGGGAAAGGAAAGGAAAGGAAAGGAAAGGAAAGGAAAGGAAAATAAAAGAAAGGAAAGGAAGAAGGAAAGGAAAAGAAAGGAAAGGAAAGGAAAAAGAAAAGGAGAGGAAAGGAGAGGAAAGGAAAGGAAAAGGAAAGGAAAGGAAAGGAAAGGAAAGGAAAGGAAAGGAAGAAGGGAAGGAAAACTAAAAGGACAGGAAAGGAAAATGGAAAGAAAAGGAATGGAAGAAGGAAAACGGAAAATGGAAAGGAAAGGAGAGGAAGAAGACAAGGAAATGAAAAGAAGGAAAGGAAGAAGAAGAGAAAGAAAGGAAGAAGAAAAGGAAAGGAAAGGAAGAAGCAAAGGGAGAAGAAAAGGAAAGGAAAGGAAGAAGCAAAGGAAGAAGCAAAGGAAAGGACGGGAAATGAAAGGAAGAAGTAAAGGAGAATGAAAACGACAGGAAAGGAAAGGAAAGGAAAGGAAAATGAAAGAGACAGGGAAGGATAGGAAATGGAAAGGAAAGGAAAAGAAGAAGGAAAATGGAACGGAAAGGAAAGGAAGAAGGAAAGGAAAAGGACAGGAAAGGAAGAAGGAAAATAAAAGAAAAGTACAGGAAAGGAAAAGGAAAAGGAAAAGGAAAGGAAAGGAAAATGGAAAGAAAAGGAATGGAAGAAGGAAAACGGAAAATGGAAAGGAAAGGAGAGGAAGAAGACAAGGAAATGAAAAGAAGGAAAGGAAGAAGAAGAGAAAGAAAGGAAGAAGAAGAGAAAGAAAGGAAGAAGAAAAGGAAAGGAAAGGAAGAAGCAAAGGAAAGGACGGGAAATGAAAGGAAGAAGTAAAGGAAAATGAAAACGACAGGAAAGGAAAGGAAAGGAAAGGAAAGGAAAGGAGAAAGGAAAAGAAAGGAATCAGTGGGGCCCCATAATCCTATGCCACCCCAGTCAGTAAATGGGGCCCTTACTACTTACTGGTTATCAGAAGTGAGATATGAGATGACTCTCTCTGGGATGTTTCTGTATACATGTTCTGTACATACTTAGATAACTGTGAATAACCCACCAATTAAGTAAAAATTCCATCCTCCACTCTTCCAAAACAGCATTGTTGCAGATTATTCCCTTATTCCCTCAGCACTGATCCAGCCATTGTGAGCATTTAGTGGTTACATGGGGTGGTACAGATAGAAGGGCCTATAGTGTTCAACTCCTGTCCCTTGCAATGCGGTCCAAATAGCAATGGCACATTTCATGGCTGATGAGAGTGGATATACAAGGCATACATCTGAATGTATCTGAGAAGTACTATATCAGTTCTAGCACTCCTCACTTTCTAATAGGCCCTAGAAACATTAGTAAGGTACACTGACTTCAACAGGCAACAGCTCTTCATCAGATATTTGAACAGCCAAAGATCTCAATTTTTTTATAAAGAGTACCTGTCACTATAGTATTCCGATGTATACAAAGCGACTCCTGTCCGGTACAATTCACAAAAGTATTGCAGTCACAGCTTTTGGCAGTGGTGTAGCAGGATTTGCAGATTACCCCATTGCCTATAATCTTCCCATCCTTTGTGGCAGGTCTGTCTGGTGCAACTGATAGCAAAGAAAATACATAAATTAAATACATAGATATAAAATGCTAGCGCATGTTTAAAGCCAAAAACCTTTGTAGGGAATAGTTAGAACCCCTACCATCTATTTTCCATTGGGGAGATTTCACTTCCTGACCTGTAGACACAACATGAAGTGAGAGAAAATCTCTCCAAAGTAAGGGAGAAGACACTTGTCTTCATTGGAACATTTCCCCACTTTTGCTGTTCTAGTGACAACTCACTCAATTCTGTATTGACACACACGTTGCCATGTGCTGCATTCCTGAAAAAGGGTCAGGTGAGGTTTTGGCCCTGCTGCCTTAACTCAACGCATTGCGACATAATGCATGTTAACGTGTTTGAGTTAACATACCAGCTAGGTGTCAATGAGTTATTCTGGAGCTGTCTGCTGTAGTACCCTTTCTCTGCCATAAGATGTCCTCAGTCTTTCAGGCTGAATGACACTCAGCATCGTTCAACCCAGAAGACTGAGGAAATATTGTGAGTGCAGAATGCCTTGGACCCACCCACACACAATAGTGTCCTCAAGTCACAATGTATTAATGCAGTTACACACCAGTTGCTGACATCATCACATCAGTGCTGTTCTCTGCATCATCTAAAACTACCCACCAGATCCAAAGATCCAAGAGGAAGGGGACCCAACAGGTCATCTGACCAAGCTAAGCATATCTGGAAAAGATAGGTATATAAAAAAAAACTAAAATGTTGTTGGGGGAGGGGCTTTAAGAATTAGTGTTGGGCGAACGATTCGGGCCAAGCAGAAGTTCAGCCTGAACTTTGTCTGATCGGGTGTTCTCCGTACAACCAAATTTTCTGTGTGTTCGGCATGCTGTTCACCCACCGAACGCACAGTCAATGTTGTTAAGGAGCAGGGCCAGGAAGTTGGCCGCTGCGTCCTTAACAACGGATGAGTCATCAGCTGGCAGCTGACTTCCCCACTTACAGCTGAAAGAAAAAAATTGCCGCTTAAAAAAACAAAAATAAACATTTTTTTTTGGGGTCCGGCGGTGCTTGACAATAGATGACAATGAATCTACATATGGGGACATTGTTTTTTTACTTTTTATGATTTTTTTAATAAAGGACTTGCCAAAAAACTCTTGTGATGTTTTTATTTATTTTTGACCGTTTTTTTGGTGAATGAGTAGGGGTACAATGTACATAGGAGGGGGCTGGGATACGGGGGTTTGTTAAAGGGGGCTTCCAGATTCTGATAAGCTCTCTGACCATAGATCCCCACAACCACCGCCCAGGGTTGTGGGGAAAAGGCCCTTCTCCCCATCAACATGGGGACAAGGTGCTTTGGGGTGAGGGGGGCAAAGCCCCCCCATATTTTGAGAGCATGTGGCCTGGTATGGTTCAGGAGGGGTGCGCTTGCTTCCCCCCATTTTCCTGGCCTGCCTGGCAGATAAGAGTCTGGTATGAACTGGGGGGGGACCCCATGCCATTTTTTTCTTAATTTGCTTTAAATAGCTGGGTGCCAGAAATTGCAACCGCGAGTCAATTTAAATGTGATTGATTTAACTCATTTTTGCTGCAGCAGGTTCTATACATGCTTCAGATGCGCCACTTTACAGGCAGACTAAGGGGACCCCCCCGGGCACTATATTTAAAGAATGTTTTCATTTGCATTATTTCACTTTAAGCATTATTAAAATCACTGCTTCTTTTTATCATTGATACATGTCCCCCAGGGCAGTACCTGGGCCCCCATACCCTTTTTATGGTCAATAACTTGCATATAGGCCTTCAAAATAATAATAATAAATAATTTTTCATGTTCAGCTCCCATAGACTTCAATTGAGTTTTTCACTTTTCCTCTGTTTGGGATTTCTGGGGGGGGGGGGGGGGTGTTTGAATGAAGGGGATCCTCTAAGGGGTGGGAGTCTGGAGCCAGGGAATTGGATGCAAGGCCCTGTAAGTGAATTAAGAATCTCTTCTTTTTTTCTCTTATTCTGAATGTAAATATAATATAAATATATATTATATGGGGAGAAGGAGTGTAGGAGATACATTGCACATGTCCTTTGTATTTTTCCCCATAGTTGATTACTTACTGGATACTTACTGGTAGGCTCGGGTGGAATGCAGGAGGACTTGGTGCAGCATGTTGAGTTACTCTTGACTGTTCCTTTTTGAAACCGCACAGTGGTAGGATGGAACATGTCACATTTTCCACACATCATCAAAAACAACGTTGTATATGTTGTACCTATATGTGGAAAACTTGGAATTATTAAGACTGATTTAAATAATGCCAAACTACTTACTGAGAAACAACCATTTTGGACATCAAGGGGTAATTGCATAACTAAGTTTCCTGTGGTTGTCCTTTTTAGACTGAAGAGGGGGCCGTCTTAGGTGCTAAAGTGGGAAGGGGGCACAAAATTGCAACCGCGAGTCAATTTAAATGTGATTGTTTTAACTCATTTTTGCTGCAGCAGGTTCTATACATGCTACAGATGCACCACTTTACAGGCAGACTAAGGGGAGGTCACTGCTTTAACATAGAAAGTGAAAGTTTTTCTCTGAAGCATGAAATGTGACTATCTTTATTGTTTGTGGCTTCAGTGACAATCAGATCACATTGTAAGGGCTATTCATTGGGAAATACATAAATATTCATTAGTTTTTTTCCACTTTTCCCATGACTTTAAAAGCTGTGAAAATTCAGTAGATATATATTTTATTCGTTTTGATACCTAAAGAAAATGCTCCAAATTTCCTTACAAAAATCAATATTTCATATTTCATTTGCTATACTGGAAATCTTGTAATATAATGTCATTGGCTACCTGAAACCTGCATAGAGCTTGAAATAACATTTTAGGCATGCCCTGCGGGTTTTAACGAGCCTTGCGCACTAAAGGAGGGCTCTAGATTTTGTTTATTACAACTATGTGATTATAATGACAGCAGACCCCCCAAAATGGCGTTCGGTTTGAGAGAATTGCTGGCAGGGCTTATGTTCTTTCATATATATAGTTAATCTGGAGGGGATTCTTGGTGTGGAGTCTCACTGTCCTCAGCAGGAGTCTGCCCCCTTTTTTGTTCTAATTACCTCAATTTACACAAGAAATCTATTTTTGGCTAATTAGCACAAACCTAGATAATATGTTTTTTCTTGGCTGAGGCTTCCTGTCTTCTAATTGCTTCCAGATCATACATCTGTATTGGAGAGAGGAACAGTCTGAAAAAGGGATATAGCTGGATGCAGCTATTCAGGTTCTTGATTATACAGGCGGTCCCCGGGTTACAAACAAGATCGGGTCTGTAGGTCCGTTCTTAAAGTAACACTAAAGGTTCGGGTTTTTAAAAAAAAGAAAAAACAAACATATCATACTTACCTCCACTGTGCAGCTCGTTTTGCACAGAGTGGCCCCAAACCTGGTCTTCTGGGGTCCCTCAGCGGCTCTCTTGGCTCCTCCCTACATCCTAGGGGGTTACCTTGCGGATGCGCTCCCGATTCCAGCATTTGCATCCATAGAGTCCTAATGCAGGACTCAGTCCCGCCCCCTGGCGCTCGCGTCATTGGATTTTATTGACAGTAGTGGGAGCCAATGGCTGCTCTGCTATCAATCTATCCAATCAACAGCGAAGAACCCCAGTCAAGGAGACAGCACGTCCCCGCCGGGTCAAGTTCCAGGGCTCAGGTAAGTAAAGGGGGGGGGGCTGGGGGTGCTCCTATTCAGAAGATTTCACCTCACTTTCTGTCCCAATGACAATGGGATTTTGAAAATTTTGGGTTGTTGTGGAAACAAGGATTGGTGATAAAGCATCAGTGGAGACACCTTTTTCCCATAATAACCCTTACAGGAAAGAATTTCCCTTCCTAGGGGTAGATTTCATCTCACTTCCTGTTGTCTCCTTCCGTTTGTAAGTAGGAGTCGTTTGTAAATCGGATGATTGTAACTAGGGGACCGCCTGTATATATACATTTGTAAAAAAAATTGAAGACCATTTATCATCTGACTTTCCACTTCACAATTGTGCCAATTTTATGTTGGTCTATCACAAAAAAAAAAATCACAATAAAATATATTTACGTTTTTGGTTGTAACATGACAAAATGCAGGAAAATTTCAAGGGGCATGAATACTTTTTCAAGGCATACAGTGATTAAAAAAAAGAATAGACTCCTTTGTATCTAATTAAATCTAATACAGAAATAATAATAATAATAATAATAATAATAATAATAATAATAATAATAATAATAATAATAATAATAATAATATATTATTATTTATTTATTTTTTTCTATATTTGATTTTATTAGATACAAATGAGTCTATTTTTTTCTTCAAATCACTGTATGAATGTCACAGCATTTGCAACGTTGTTGGGAATATTTCTCGTAATGAGTTTAAAGTGGGTGTAAACCCACTTTAAAAAAAAAAAAAAAACCTAACACCTGCAAGACAAAGGCATAATGAGCTAGTATGCTAGTATACGTACATGCCATTGCTTCAGTTTGCTTTAGTGCGCATGTGCCGATGCACATGGGATATCTCCTAAACCATGCAGGTTTAGGAGATATCCTGGGTAGCTACAGGTAAGCCTTATTATAGGCTTACCTGTAGCAAAAAGTAGTCTGTAAGGGTTTACAACCACTTTAATACGTGTATTAAACACACATACTCTCATCTTCTCCAACTGCTATCCCCTTTTGGGGCCTATCCATCCACATTAGTGGCCATAATGTAGTACTTTCCTGAAATAGCCACTAGCTGGAGCTGATGATCAGAAGAAATAGACATATTAGACACATTACAAGAATTATTAGCAACGACTGTGCAACTGCTGTGACATTACACAGCAAAGCTTTTTTTTGGGGGGTTAACAGACCTCTTAGCAGAAGCTAAGAGTGCACCAGTTTTGAGATTATCAAGCTTGCAACTGTTGCACTGTTAGTTGTTACTTTGTATCTTTGAAGAATTAAACTAAATAAGGAATTACAAAATACAGAAATATGTTGCAACTACCTGTTTGTGATTCCTGTAGACAGGAGGTAAAACATGGGTTATCCTCAAGTTGCGTGAACACTATTGACCTGTAAGGCATGAGCGTTGCTGCTATATATATATATATATATATAGATATATAGATATAGATATATATATATATATATATATCTATATCTATATTTATATTTATATTTATATATATATAGATATATATATATATATCTATATATCTATATCTATATCTATATATATCTATATATCTATATCTATATATATCTATATATATATATATCTATATATCTTTCTATCTATATATCTATATCTATCTATATATATATATATATATATATATATATATATATATATATATATATATATATATATATATATATATATACATATATATATATATATATATATACATATATATATATATAGATATATAATTTATATATATTATATTCAGGACTAAAAAAAATGTAAATCATTTTTTCATGTTTAGCAAGATAAATCAGAAATGTTTAAGTTAATTATGTGTCATGTTGCCCCCCTCCCCATTCCCCTAGTTATTCCATCACTAGGTTGTGTGCAGCTTCAATGGTGGTGGTGATGGTGGTGGCGGACACTGACATCCCATTCAAGATGGTGGTACCCAGAGCGGACAGAGACCAGAATCAGCAGGTGTACAAGGAAAGAAATACTTTCTCTTTCCTATGATCGTTTGCTCCATCTAGTGACCATAATGCGGCATTTTGCTGATTGCAGTATTTCAGAAACAGACAAATTTGAAAGGAAATTCCAATACCTATAATTGAAGTTAGTAATAGTTAAGTTATAATTAGTTTGTTATTATTTCAGATTTTCAAATTTTCAGGTTTTCTGGTTTTTGAATTTCGGAATTTTCGAATATTCGAATTTACATATTTGTTACGTTCACTAATAGCCACATTTGAAAGGAAATTCCAATACCTATGATTTAATAGTTAGCTATTATTAGTTAGTTAGAAAACCTGAAAATTCTAAAGAATAACTAACTAATTAACTAACTAACTAACTAACTAACTAACTAACTAACTAACTAACTATAGCTAACTGTTAAATTATAGTTATTGGAATTTCCTTTCAAATGTGGCTATTAGACCCCTTTCACACTGCCAGCGTTTTTTCAGGCACTACAGCGCTAAAAATAGCGCCTGTATAGTGCCTGAAAAAAGCGGCTCCATTCACTCCAGTGTGAAAGCCCGAGGGCTTTCACACTGGAGCCGTGCGCTGGCAGGGCATCACAAAAAGTCCTGCCAGCAGCTTCTTTGGAGCAGTGAAGGAGCGGTGAACCCACCGCTGCTCCTCATTGCAATCAATGGGGCAGCGCTGCGATACCGTTGACAAAACGCCGGTCCTGCTGCGTTTTGCGGGCTGATTTAACCCCCTTTCGGCCGCTAGCGGGGGGGTTAAAACCGCTCTGCTAGCGCCTGAATAGCGCCGTTAAAACAACGGTAAACGACGAGGCGCCCTAGGCGGCTTGGTGTAAAAGCGTCTTAGTGAGCATAACGAATATGTAAATTCGAATATTCGAAAATTCGGAAATTCAAAAATCAGAAAACCTGAAAATTCTAAAAATCTGAAATAATAACTAACTAATAATAACTTAACTATTACTAACTATTAAAGTATAGGTATTGGAATTTCCTTCCAAATTTGGCTGTTAGTGAACGTAAGGAATACGAATTTATCTGAAGTTACGAATTATCCGATATAACGAATGCCGCATCTAAATGAATGGAGCGGAACGAATTAATGATAAATCATTTTAAAACTTTTATTTGTGCTATTGTTATTTATTGTTATTAATTCGCTCCATTCAATTTATTTAGATGCGGCATTCGTTATTTCGGATGATTTGTAACTTTGGATAAATTTGTATTCTTTATGTTCACTAACAGCCACATCTGAAAGGAAATTCCAATACCTATAATTTAATAGTTAGTAATAGTTCTTCTTATTAGTTATTATTTATATATTAACAATGTTATATTACTAGTTATTAGTTATTATTTCAGATTTTGGAATTTTTGGGTTTTCTGATTTTTAAATTTCAGAATTTACGAGATTTCTAATTTCTGAATTTCCGAATATTCAAATTTACGTATTCGTAACGTTTACTAATAGCCACATTTAAAAGGAAATTCCAATACCTATAATTTAATAGTTAGCTATTATTAGTTAGTTAGTTATTCTTTATCATTTTTAGGTTTTCTTTCTTATTTTTGGATTTTCTAATTTATGAATTTTCTCATTTGCGATTTTTTTTTTTTTTTTTCCCACTTCAGTGAACCTTTTCCGAGAGACTTTTTTCAACTTTGCAGTTCAACTTCGTCCTGGCTCGTTCTCACATCATTGTGGCATTTTTATAATTCTCTTTTTTTATTATTTTTTTAATCCCTATTGAATTTTAATAAATCTATTACATTGTATTATAGAAAAAATTCAGCACTGTCCATGATACTTTTTTTATTTGCACTAACATACAATTTTTCAGGACAAGCTTTCGGGGTATGTCCCCTTCTTCAAGGTCTAAGCTTGTCCTGAAAAATTGTATGATAGTGCAAATAAAAAAAGTATCACGGACAGTACTGAATTTTCTCTGTCACAATTGCACTAATACGGCTACAATCAAATCAAGTACATCGTATTACGTTAGATAGGACCTTACTTCGGCTGACGCCAGCCCTTAATACACATACAAAAACATAGTTACCCCCAGTATACCCCCCCTCGCCCCCCCCCCCTGAAACACTTCCCCTCGCTTACCCGCCCTCCCTTCCTCTTTACTCCTACTGGTTCTAGTCTTCTCTTTTCCCTACCTCTTATACTGCAACAAACTACCCATCTTCTGTGGGGCCAGACTTCATTTTTTCTTTATTGACCCATCACCTCGGCGCACCTAATCAAGCACTTATACTCTACCCATCCCCTCCATTTCTCTTCATATTCTTCCATTCCCGTCCCCTCACTGAACCTTAGATATTCAAGATTTTGGATTTCGTTGATTTTATTAAGCCAATCCTGCAGCTTAGGTCTCCTTTTTTCTTGCCAATATTTAGGTATAAGGCTTTTGGCCGCATCCAAAAGTGGTGGTAGCAGTGTTCTCAAATACTTCCTAGTTGGCATTCTAATCCCACGGAATAAACATCCCCAGGAGTCATCCGGCACTCCAATATTGGTTATCTCTTTGATAATTTGCCTGATCTTCCCCCCAAATGTTTTAATTTCCGGGCAGTGCCACCAAATATGCGCCATTGTTCCAATCTCTTTGCACCCCCGCCAACAATGTTGCGATGTTTCACTCTGGAACTTATGTGCTCTATCAGGGGTTATATACCATCTCGCCAGGCACTTGTAGTTTAACTCTCTCGTCTTACAATTAACCGATGTGGCATATGCCCGCCTCAATAGCTTCCCTGTCTCAGGTTCTTCGAGCTGTATACCCAATTCCATCTCCCACTTCTTAATATTAATGGCGGTATCTCGGATCCCTTCAATTCTATTAACACTCTGTAAATCTTGGAAATCCCCCTCTTCCCTACTTTATTGACACACAGTATCTCCAGGGGACGTAATGAATTTTCTAACTTCTGATTTTACGAATTTTCTAATTTACGAACATACGAATTTATGAATTGCAATCATAACGAATGACCTGAAAAATTAAAAAAAAAAAACTAAAAAAATAAAGACGAATGAAATGAAAACAAACAAATTTTTTGGCAGTGCACATGTCTACCTGTCAGCACCCCCTCATACTACTACTACTATTACCATTATTATCATTACTATTATTATTATTAATAATAATGTAAGACTCTTGAAAAAGATTAAAGCCCAATATCTCCCTGGAAGCTGTGTTTATGCAGGGGGTGTGTTGGACCCCGGTAGGTAGACCGCCGTCTCTCTCACACAGCAACGGGCCATAAGGGTTTAGTTAAAGAAAAGAACATCCAAGACTTGTAACAACATTTTTAATACATCACACCTAATCTATGACTTAGAACGGGCTACAATGGGGCTTTAACTTACCCACTGCGCCTTTCTCATAGTAGGAGATGCATGCGGTATCTAAGGGACTGCAGGTTACTAACTTTTTTTTACACGTTGCCTGAGTCGAATTTGCACATTGGTGACATTGCAGTGGATCTGTAAAAAAAAAAAATACATTTCATAGATAAAGAAAGAAAAATGACATCAGTATGTACAATTCCCCCAAATCTCAAAAAACAAAGAGATCCCACCAATATTTTTCCCTGTATGGGGTGGCTGGCCAGAAATCAGCTTTCTGTTTGAAACACAAAAACGTTCCTTTAACCACTTGCCTACCGGGCACTTACACCCCCTTCCTGCCCAGGCCATTTTTCCAGCTTTCAGCGCTGTCGGACTTTGAATGACAATTGCGCCGTCATGCTACACTGCACCCATATGACATTTTTTATCTTTTTTTTCCCCACAAATAGAGCTTTCTTTTGGTGGTATTTAATCACTGCTGGGTTTTTTATTTTTTACAAAAAAAAAAAAAAAAAGACCAAAAAATTTGAAAAAAAAAAAATTTTTTTACTTAGTTTCTGTTAGTTAATTTTGTAATTAAGTAATTTTTCTCCTTCGCTGATGTGCGCTGATGAGGAGGCACTGATAGACTGAACTGGTGGGCATTGATGAGGCGGCACTTATGGGCACTGATTAGGTGGCACTGATATGTGGCACTGATGAGGAGGCACTAATATGCTGCATTTATGGCCACTGATAGGTGGTATCCCAGTCTTAGTCCGTAGGGTTCAGTATTGAGCTGGCCCTCCCTTTGCAGCTATAACAGCTTCAACTCTTCTGGGAAGGCCGTCCACAAGGTTTCCGAGTGTGTCTATGGGAATGTTTGATTATTCTTCCAGAAGAGCATTTGTGAGGTCAGGCACTGATGTTGGATGAGAAGGCCTGGCTCGCAGTCTCCACTCTAATTCATTCCAAAGGTGTTCTATCGGGTTGAGGTCAGGACTCTTTGGAGGCCAAACAAGTTCTTCCACCCCAAACTCGCTCATCCATGTCTTTATGGACCTTGCTTTGTTCACTGATCAAAATCATTTGGCGGAGGGGGGATTATGATGTGGGGTTTTTTTTCAGGGGTAGGGCTTGGTCCCTTAGTTCCAGTAAAGGGAACTCTGCATCAGCATACCAAGACATTTTGGACAATTTCATGCTCCCAACTTTGTGGGAACAGTTTGGGGACGGCCCCTTCCTGTTCCAACATGACTGCGCACCAGTGTACAAAGCAAGGTCCATAAAGACATGGATGAGCGAGTTTGGGGTGGAGGAACTTGACTGGCCTGCACAGAGTCCTGACCTCAACCCGATAGAACACCTTTGGGATGAATTAGAGTGGAGACTGTGATCCAGGCCTTCTCGTCCAACATCAGTGCCTGACCTAACAAATGCGCTTCTGGAAGAATGGTCAACATTCCCATAGACACACTACTAAACCTTGTGGACGCCCTTCCCAGAAGAGTTGAAGCTGTTATAGCTGCAAAGGGCGGAGCCAACTCAATATTGAACCCCTACGGACTAAGACTGGGGTGCTATTAAAGTTCATGTGCGTGTAAAGGCAGGCGTCCCAATACTTTTGGTAATATAGTGTATATGTCGCTTGTATTTAGTCATTATTTCCATATTGCAGAGTTCCGCGGGGAATAGTCAGCTTCCTTTATCATCTCTTTGATGCCACCCGGGGTGAAGAGAAGAAATGTCATCTATGAGTCACTCATTTGCTGTCTGTCCCTCTCTACTTTATTTGTCTAGGTCACCATTGTCATGGAACAGAAAGTGATCGGATACATAAATTTCTACAATCGTCACCATATGAGAAGCTGAGGATCAGGGCCGCTGGTAAGGCAGTACAGCCAGCGCTCCTGTACTGGGCCCGGGCCCCACCAGTGCAAAAGAGGGGCCCGGGCACCTGCTGGGCAGGAGCGACTGCTGTACTGCCATTCAGCCAACTCCCCCTGACTCCCCCTGACTCCTCCTGACTCCCCCTGACTCCCCCTGACTCCTCCTGACTCCCCCTGACTCCCCCTGACTCCCCCTGACTCCTCCTGACTCCCCCTGACTCCTCCTGACTCCCCCTGACTCCCTCTGACTCCCCCTGACTCCTCCTGACTCCCTCTGACTCCCCCTGACTCCCCCTGACTCCTCCTGACTCCCCCTGACTCCTCCTGACTCCCCCTGACTCCCCCTGTCTCCCCCTGACTCCTCCTGACTCCTCCTGACTCCCCCTGACTCCCCCTGACTCCCCCTGACTCCTCCTGACTCCCCCTGACTCCTCCTGACTCCCCCTGACTCCCCCTGACTCCCCCTGACTCCGCCTGACTCCTCCTGACTCCTCCTGACTCCTCCTGACACCCCTGACTCCCCCTGACTCCTCCTGACTCCCCCTGACTCCTCCTGACTCCCCCTGACTCCCCCTGACTCCTCCTGACTCCTCCTGACTCCCCCTGACTCCTCCTGACTCCTCCTGACACCCCTGACTCCCCCTGACTCCTCCTGACTCCCCCTGACTCCCCCTGACTCCTCCTGACTCCCCCCTGACTCCACCGGCTTCTCCTCCTCTTTCATCCTTCAACTGCACTGCAGGGGGATTAGTGTCTGCATCCCCAACCCCCCGGCTGTCCAGGCCCCTCTTCTGTGTGGCCCCCTCCCCTGCAGCATTGCCAGCTTCCCTCCTCTCCTCTGCCTCCAGCAGCTACTGAGGGCACACAGGGGGATGTTTCAGGATGGAGAGCGGGGTGTGCACACTAAATATGTCCTATTTACCAGCCTTTTCCTTTCCTGAATTGACACAGTGAGCGTTCGGCACCGATCACTCATTGTGTCCATTCATCACCGAAGCATAGTAAATGGTGTTTACTATGCTTCAGTTTGTGAATGAACGGGGAGCCTTAGAGCGCTTCCCATTCATTCACTGCCTAGTGCAGTGGCTCTCAACTCCGGTCCTCGGAACCCACTAACAGGCCAGATTTTACGACTTACCTTGGAGAGATACAGACCAGAATACTGCAATCACCGAGCAGCAAATGATATCACCTGTGATGTATTTCAGTTATCCTGCAAACCTGGCTTGTTAGTGGGTCCTGAGGACAGGAGTTGAGAACCACTGGCTTAGTAGATATGGGGCTGCAGAGAAAGGGAACGAGGAATCTCTGTCCTCAGTCCCTTTTCTCTGTCTCAAATGTGAGCCATCAGGGGTCCATTTACCAGTGGCGGCCCGTCCATTAGGGTAAAATCCAGCCACCCCCTCTATGAATAATGGATAGATTCATGCATAGCATGGACCTATTCATGGCCGCCGCGGGCACCCTCAATTCAGACATCCGGCCCCTTTCAGGACGCCGGGCGCATGAATTACAGTGGCGGGAGGGTGTTTTTTTTTTAAGCACTTGATTAGAGCCATGGGCTCTAATAGGCTTCAAAATAGGGTGTTGTAACACTGGTCCTCAATCTGGCCAATCAGAAGCAGGTCTAAGACTTGTTTTCCGATTGGCCAAAAAGTGAAGAGTCCCAATTGGCCATCGAGGAGGAGGGGGGAAGTGGAAGCCACCAATGCCCGTGGAGAGCAAGGGAAGGGAGAGCCGTGGCCGCCTAGGAGCAAGGGAAGCCGCCGGTGAAGCACTGCATAGATGGGGTAAGTGCACTTGACCCGTCGACCGACCAACGGGGGGTTTTGAACATTTTTTTAACAGCCTTGTTGGGGGGCCTCTGGTAAAATATAAGGCAGTGGTTCTCAACCTGGGGGGTCGATTGCCGATTTGCCAGGGGGTCGCGAATGCTGGTCCAATCTGGAGACGGACCCCAAGTTACTGTGTATACGCCGGAGTCTGTCCGTCTTGGCCAGCGAGACGTAACTTCCGGGAGAGGAGAGACCGTGCGGAAGTGACGTCGCCGCCATCTTGGTACTCTCGTTCGAAGTAAGGCTACAGTTAGAAGTCGGCAAGCGGACATCTTTTTACACCCACCGAAGTCTTGCATTTCAGACGTCATTTTACCAGTAAACTGAGCTTATATAATTTATAAGGCTTATATAGTATACACGCTCAGTTTACTGGGAAAAATACGGGTAAAATGCAAGACTTAGGTGGGTGTAAAAAGATGTCCGCTTGCCGACTTCTAACTGTAGCCTTGCTGCGGACGAGTGTACCAAGATGGCGGCGACAAAACGTCACTTCCGGTTAACACACTAGACGGGTTGCTGATTCTGACGGAACACCTGAGTGACCTTGGTAATTTCACTAAATGTAGACTGTTTAATGGGTTTGCATTGATTTTAGCATGCATGGAACCTTGGGGGGCACAAACAAACTAAAGAATTTAGAGAAAAATACATCAATTGCAGCCTCACTGTGCCATCAAACGCAGCCACTGTTCCCATCAATTGCCGCCACGGTGCCCATCAATTGCCGCCACTGTGCCCATCAATTGCCGCCACTGTGCCCATCAATTGCCGCCACTGTGCCCATCAATTGCCGCCACTGTGCCCATCAATTGCCGCCACTGTGCCCATCAATTGCCGCCACTGTGCCCATCAATTGCCGCCACTGTGCCCATCAATTGCCGCCACTGTGCCCATCAATTGCAGCCACTGTGCCCATCAATTGCAGCCACTGTGCCCATCAATTGCCGCCACTGTGCCCATCAATTGCAGCCACTGTGCCCATCAATTTCAGCCACTGTGCCCATCAATTGCCACCACTGTGCCCATCAATTGCAGCCACTGTGCCCATCAATTGCCGCCACTGTGCCCATCAATAGCCGCCACTGTGCCCATCAATTGCCGCCACTGTGCCCATCAATTGCAGCCACTGTGCCCATCAATTGCCGAACTGTGCCCATCAATTGCAGCCACTGTGCCCATCAATTGCGGAACTGTGCCCATCAATTGCCGCCACTGTGCCATATCAAATGCTGCCCCCGTGCCATATCAAATGCTCCCACTGTGCCCCCCGCCCGCCCGCTGTCTGCCCAGCACTTACCCTGTCTCTCGGTGGGGCATTTTATTCATTCATATGTTCATTTTAAATAAAACAGTGGCGGCCGGTGGTAATTTTTGTTTGGGGGGGGGGGGTGGGTGGTGGCAAACAGTACCATTCCACCCCCTCCCCCCCAAAAAAAAAAATTACTACCGGTCGCCACTGGTTTAGACTCCTGATATTTTACCAGAGGTCCTCCAATGAGGCTGTGAGAAGAATGTAAAAAAAAGAAGAAAGGAGGGGGGAGGGATCGTCAGGTAGGCTGTAGGGGGCCCCGTGATTTCTAATAGCTGCCCTGATGAGGAGTCTTGGAGTATCCGAGACATAGAAGAGGTCAGGGGCTGCATGAGCACACCGGGCTCCGTCCATAACTAAATATCACTTTTGGGTGGACATGCCCTTTACATACCTCCCAACTGACCCTGATTTCGCGGGACTGTCCCGGATTTGAAGCAATGTCCCTCTGTCCCTCTTTCCTCCTCATTTGTCCCTCATTTTGGTCTGATCTGTATAGATGTATATAAAATGCACTTTTTATCTATCAAAAAGTGTTTCCCAGAGCTAAACCTTTCATCTGATTTCTAAATTGCTGCATTTGTAAATTTTAAAAGCCAATATAAAAGAATAGTAGTGGTAAAAAAAATCAATTATTGATTTAATGAACCTTTTTTTTTTGGGTTAATTCTCCTTTAAGTGGGTGTGGCAGGGGGCGTGTCCTATGCTTACATACATTTGCTAGTAGGTGTCCCTCATTCCCATCTCAAAATGTTGGGTGGACATGCCCTTTACATTGTTCACAGGGGCGTACTATCATTCTCTTATCACAATGGGGCCAGGCAAGGGGGTGGGCAGGAGGGGCAGCTGCCCCGGGCACAGCAGAGCAAGGGGAGCAAAGAATGGACACAGGGCAGTAAATCCATTCTACGGCATGCATTACCATTGGGGGGAAGGGGGGGGGTGCAGTTCCACATCCTTGCCCTGGGTGCTAGATGAACCCGTCCCGGTATTGCGTACTCGATATCCAATGCATCTCCTTGCTGTCATCTGCCTGTGTATTTCTTTCCTTGCTCTAAGTGCTCTATTATCCTCGGAAAGCAATTTAATCAGCTGATGAGCGCAGACTGGACTGAGAGGACCCCGCTGCATTAATCCCCCAGTGACATGTTACGGTTTATAAGTGAGCATTGAAAACCAAAACTTTATTTATAGCATGCCTACTGACACTAACAGGCCACTTATCCTGCCATATGTGATGTCTGATCTGCTGCTATTTATGTGCCCTTCTCATTCACTTATCTAGAATTAGCAGTCATATAAACCAGGGATGTGCAATTAGCCGACCTCCAGCTGTTACAGAACTACAAGTCCCATGAGGCCATAGCAAGACTCTGACAGCCACAAGCATGACACCCAGAGGCAGAGGCATGATGGGACTTGTAGTTTTGCAACAGCTGGAGGTCCGCTAATTGCATATCCCTGATATAAACGATACAACCCCCTAGGTTCACCATATATATTGCAAATTCATTGCACAACCTTTAGATCTGCCAAGACTGCGTAATATGAGGATCTACCTAATATTCAATCAATTTGTGTCCAATCAGGCAAGCACTACTTGGTTTATTGATAGATCTGATGGAGATCATACAATCAGATTGTAACATGTGTGGCGACAGGGGAAGTCATTCCTGAAATTTTGCAAATTGTTACCAATCCAAACCTTTTTAATCAAACCTCAGCAAGATGGTAATTTACATTATTATTATTAATAATAATAATAATAATTTACAATAATAATAATAATAATAATAATAATAATAATAATAATAATAATAATAAATAATAATTAATAATAATTAATAATAATTAATAATAATAATAATAATAATAATAATAATAATAAATAATAATTATATCAGCACAATTATATTTAACTGTTTTATTTTACCAATTAGTTTTTTACAAATTATTTGCTTGAAAATCAAGCAAAGTTCAATACAATTTTCTAATTGGAATATTTCTACTCTAATGCCCCGTACACAGGGTCAGAATTTCTGACAACAAATAATAATTGATATTATTAATAATATTAATAATAAATAATAACTAATAATAATAATAATAATAATAATAATAATAATAATAATAATAATAATAATAATAATTTACATTAATAATAATAATAATAAACAATAAATATTAATAATAATTAATACTATTAATAATAATAATAATAATAATAATAATAATAATAATAAATAATAATTATGTCAGCACAATTATATTTAACTGTTTTATTTTACCATTTAGTTTTTTACAAATCATTTGCTTGAAAATCAAGCAAAGTTCAATACAATTTTCTGATTGGAATATTTCTACTCTAATGCCGCGTACACACGGTCTGAATTTCTGACAACAAATGTTCGATGTGAGCTTGTTGTCGGAAATTCCGACCGTGTGTAGGCTCCATCGGACATTTTCCGTCGAAATTTCCGACAAACAAAATTTGAGATCCGGATCTCAAATTTTACCACAACAAAATCCTTTGTCGGAAATTCCGATCGCGTGTACACAATTCCGACGCACAAAGTTCCACGCATGCTCGGAATTAAGCAGAAGGAGCAGCACTGGCTATTGAACTTCAGTTTTCTCGGCTCGTTGTACGTGTTGTAACGTCACCGCGTTGTTGGCATTCGGAATTTCCGACAAGATTTGTGCGACCGTGTGTATGCAAGACAAGATTGAGCCAACATCCGTCGGAAATAAATCCAGGATATTGTTGTCGGAATGTGCGATCGTGTGTACGCGGCATAATGGCGCGTACACACGATCGGAATTTCGGCCCGCAAAAGACCGATTAGAGATTTTCGACGGAAAATGCGACAGTGTGTACACTCCATCGGACTGTTGCTGGCCGAATTCCAGCCAGCAAAAGATTGAGAGCAGGTTCTTAATTTTTCAGTCGGAAAAAGTTCCTATCCGAAAATGCGATCGTCTGTGGCAATTCCGACGCGCAAAATTCCTACGCATGCTCGGAAACAATTCGACGTATGCTCGGAAGCATTGAACTTCATTTTCTCGGCTCTTCGTAGTGTTGTACATCACCGCGTTCTTGACGGTCGTAAGTTCAGCAAACTTTTGCGTCACCGTGTGTATGCAAGGCAAGCTTGAGCAGAATCTTGCCGGAAAAGCCATCATATCTTTTTCCGACGAGAAGTCCGATCGTGTGTACGCGGCATAAGAGTTCTATACACATTCATGCAGGCTGCATTCATTTTTTCCCCATAATTTCTGTAATAGATTAATGCCTAGGATTGCCAGTTCCATCTAGTGGCCAAAACGTGGTATATTTTCCCGCTAAGGTATTTGAGAAAACCATTCAGCATTTTGGCCACTAGATGGAGCTGAGGATCATAGGAATTAAATCCAGCAAGCTGACTGTCGGCTGTCAGGGGAAGCGATCTGCACAGCGGCGGCCTGTCCAATAGGGGCGCACAGGCGCTGCTCCCCCCCATTCATGTGTCCAGCCCCCTGATCTACATTAAGAATGAGCTCAGGCGTGTTGGCAACTGTTGATGACTGATGGGGTAAGTGCCGGGGGGGTGACCCGACCACTGACCGTCCGACCTACCTAGAGTTGGGGAGGTGCCGCTGGCCGACCGGGGGGGGGGGGGGGGTTGGTTGTTTGCCACCCCCCCCACAAGAAAAAAAGACCAGCCGCCACTGGATTTGTTTCCAGATCAGGTGAGACATCAGGGGTCTAAAAGATCTCATTAAAGAGAACCTGTTGCCACAAAATGCCTTACATAGGGGATTTGTTTGTCCCCTGTGTGATGGAAAAAAATTTTAGAAATTTTTTTATTTAAAGCGTTACGCCCAAACACTTAAAATCTTCCCCCAAAATTTTTTTGGGACCCCCCCACCCCCCACTTGCGAATGTAAATGCACCTGTAGGAGGAGCCAATGCTCGAAAATGACGATTGAGATACACATGTTGTATATTATTCACAGTAACTCTAAACTGATGACCTGTAGGGACTTTTAAAGCATCACCTTTGGAAAATATAGGATAATGAAGTTTGACGCCGTTTCACGGGCGTACGCAGTTTAACCACTTAAGGACCAGGCCTATTTTTCAAACTTGTTGTTTACAAGTTAAAATCATTTTTTTTTTTGCTAGAAAATAACTTAGAACCCCAAAACATTATATATTTTTTTCAGACACCCTAGAGAATAAAATGGCGGTCGTTGCAATACTTTATGTCACACCGTATTTGTGCAGAGGTCTTACACACGCAATTTTTTTTGGGATAAATACACTTTTTTTAAATAATAAAAAAAAACAGTAACGTTAGCCCAATTTTTTTTTAATATTGTGAAATATAATATTACGCCGAGTAAATTGATACCCAACATGTCACGCTTCAAAATTGCGCCCGCTCATGGATTAGCAACAAACTTTGACTCCTTAAAAGCTCCATAGGCGACGTTTAAAAATTTCTACAGGTTACCAGTTTTGAGTTACAGAGGAGGTCTAGGGCTAGAATTATTGCTCTCACTCTAACGTTTGCGGCGATACCTCACATGTGTGGTTTGAACACCGTTTACATATGTGGGCGCTACTTATGTATGTGCTCGATTCTGCGCGCGAGCTCGGAGGGACGGGGCGTTTTAAAATTTATTTTTATTTTTTTACTTTTTTTTTTTTTTTTTTACACTGTCTTTTTAAAAAAAAAATGGATCACATTTATTCCTATTACAAGGAATGTAAACATCCCTTGAAATAGAAAAAAACATGACAGGACCTCTTATATATGAGATCTGGGGTCAAAAAGACCTCAGATCTCACATTTACGCTTAAAAGCAAATAAAAAAAAAGTCCTCTTTAACGTCTACAGATCCGCGCTATAGCAGAATGATGGCTACAGCGCGGAACTTCTTTGTCGGGAGTACGTCAATAGACGTCTTACTGTGCCCGAGCGGCCTGCGCGCCCCCTGCAGGGCGCTCGCAGCACTCTCTATTGATCAGCGATTCTATGAGACTCGGTTGATCACAGATCAAAGTAAGGGGTCGACCCCTTACCACATGATCAGCTGTCAGCCAATGACAGCTGATCATGTGATGTAAACAGAGACGGCAATTGGCTATTTTTTCTCTTCGCGCTGACAGCGTGAGAAGAAAAAAAAAAAGACGATCACCGGCAGCGCTCAGAGAGACATCGGTCCCGATCAAGGAGAGCTCCCGCCAGCTCATCTGTGCCCACCTGTGCCACCTGCCA